>SSNR01000019.1:667874-733837 GCA_006937965.1 Callopanchax toddi | reverse complement strand
AAAATCCCAGTGGATCAGCAGTTTCTGAAATATTCAGACCAACTCGTCTGGCACCAACATCCACGCCCCATTAAAAATCACTTAAATCTTCTTACTTCTCCATTCTGCTGCTCAGTGTAAACTTCAGCGATTCATCACCACACCCAGACACCAAAATACCTCAAGTTTCCACCATGTGATTGGATGAGTGACTATTTGTGCTAACAAGCAATTGAACAGGTGTACCTGTAAGTTTACATAAAACAAAATACTAAAAGTTCAAATCAGACTTCAGTTATTTATATATTTACATATTTCTGAAGAAAACCTACTTTGTTCTGGTCCTAAAATACACCCTTTCAATGTTCTCATGTTTGTAAAGGTTGTTGCCTTTTTGGCAGATTTATTTGTTCGGTATCATATCATTTACAGGCAGTTGAACAGCATTTTATTAATATAAAATAATGAATATGTTTATTATCAGTTATTGCTTCATTTAACCTTTAATATTCTCCTCATCTTAATGGTTCACAGTGATTTAAAGACGGGACATGTTCACAAATGACCATGTCTTAATCCGGAAAAAATGAATGTTTTCTCTCTGAGGACAAAAACAATGAAGATTCAAGTAGGAAAATGTAAAATAATTTTGCTGCATTAGGATATTCAATGAATAAAATGCATCTTTGTGCTGGAAACTTTTTGATTCTATCTGTGCCTAAATGTAATTGCTTCAAGTGCATCTTTCAATAAGCCTCTGAAATATATAATATAAATACTCACCAAGATCTAATTTCCATCACATATTTATTTTTCGTACTTAACATGCACTAACAGATTGATCTAATTATGAATATGGGGTGCCATTTACAGATAATCTATTTACTGTATATCTGGGACTCAAAGAGATGAACAATTAAAGGAAAAGCTGACAAAAATGTAAAGATTAAAAAGCCCAAATATTAAACTGATCACTCACTAAAATAAACCTCAGTGAGAGAAAAGGAAATATTCTACATAAAATATTTGTGCAAAGTGAGATTTAATTTATTATCATGCTGCAACTGTTTAAAAAAAATTACAACTGTTTTCAGCACAAAGTAAGAGGCCAACTTTGTTGCTTTGGCAATAACAACAAAGCAATCACATGTGTTCTACTCCATGCTCTCTTGAACCTGCACAATGGCTCTCAAAAAAATATGAAAGGAAAGAAGAGAGAGGGTTGTGCACGATGTTTCTCAGGTGAACAGCTGGACTGTGGAATATTTGGCGGGCTGAGAGTATGAGACACAGCTGGCTTTTAAGAGGAAGAGCTCCCCTGGAGCCTCTGGGAGGTCACAGCCTGCTAGGCCGTGAAGCGCTGCTCGGCAGGAGCCGTGTGTAAAGGCAGAAGGCCTGTGCCACTGTGTGCAGATGTTCCTCCCGCTCTGCTGGCTGCCTCAAAACACACACAATACACAATCCTCAGTGCGGGGATGATTTAACACATACAGCTGACTGTATACAGCAACACCCAGACACATGCAGAAATGCACACACACTCCCTATATCCTTCCTGCACAACCACGTCACTTTCTTAACTCCTCCATAGCAACAACCACCACCTCGCTGCTGGTGAGTGGTAATGCTGAGAAACTGTAAAATAGGAGCTAAATGAGCTCTCCAAGGTCTGAAACATGCAACCAAATGGGAAGGTACCCCTTAAATGCTTCATAACAGAGAAGCTTCTATTCATTACTCGGAGGAAAAACACAGACAGGACAAAGTAAAGACAAAAAACACAAACTCAAGGCTCCAACCTTCACATCCCTCGGTATTATACCTTGTTATGCATGTCTCTCACACTGTGCCACATTTAAATAGCACTCTGCAACAAACACAATCAATAGCAGGGAAGGAAAAAAAAGTGAGAAAGAAGTCTTTAATTCCTGAGCTGTTTGCTTTTATCGACCTGAGTGCTCCTCTGGGATATTTCCGCAAGGGATGAACAATGCTGTCCGTGGAAAGCATATCCAATGTCTGTGGTATCATTACAAAATAACTCATTGAGTAATGTCAGTCAAAGGCTTGGGAGATTGAGGGATATTTATTTCAGGTGGAATGTGCAGCACGGGAGACGGCACCACAGGGACAGGTATAGTCATGAGACACCAGCATCAGCAGACTCCTGGCAGTGATAAATAGAGAAAAAGACAGAATGACTGGCAGGCCCCAGTGAAGGACAACACCTCGCTCTGCAATCTCCTCAGTGTGTCCACCACGACAAACCCTGACTAACCCAGGAGACAAATCCTACTGCTGACACCAATGGACAAGCACATCTGGCAACTAAGGTGCACCAGGGTTCACACTGACAGCCCCAATCAGCCACTTGGTATTCACTGTGTTGGCTTAACATTCTGTCACTCTGACACCAGAGAGAGGGGAAGAAAGGGAGTAAAGGAAGGGGCGGGGAGGGCGTTTAAAGAGGAAATCAAATATTAATCAGCTCAATCACAGGCATATCACCATAACTGCAGTCTGACACTGAAATTCAATCAATCAAAAAGGCCAATAAAGGAGATCACAAAGAGGACAACAGAAGAATAGAAAGTTTGGGGTGAATGATGGCAGCACGGCTATGAAGCCATGAATTTTGAAGCCTCGCAAGTGCAAATAGTTTCTGCCAGGATTCTTCTTCTTTTGAAAAAAGTGTTTTTTAAAAGCATAAATACTTTTATGTTTGAATAGTTTCAACACGGCAGCGTAGTCGTTTTATATGTATCGTTAGTTCCATCGCCCTGCCATTAATTATGCACTAGAAACTGGCCAAAGGCTATATTGTTGTCTACAGTGAAAATTAAATATTGATAAAGCTCCAGCTTTCACCCCAGATTTCATTGTGTTAACAAATATGTTTTGTTTGCAAAACAATTTGAATTTAATAATTCATCAAAAATGGGAGAGGCTATTATCATTCAGTATGAGCCCTGAGCGCGCTCCAGATGTCAGGGATCATGTCTTCGCTCTGACAAATCATGCCAAGCTTGTGCCCTTTTAATACATTATTGAAACCTGATTCAAGAGGTGGGTGTTGGACATGGACACGGGGACTGACACATAACATGTATAGAGGTGACCTGAGGTAGGCTGTCTGGAAGTAATCGTGTCGGAACTACAAAGACGTATTTACGTCATATTTTGTTTGATCTCTGCTTCCTTTACGTGCTTATGCACCTTTACTGAAATGTGTAAAAACTGTTTTCTCTATTTAAGTCTCAAACCTTTAGATTCCTAATAAACACAACATGAAAACCAACTGTTTAAAGGTTAAAATCCACACGGCCACACATCCCGACTACAGAGAGATCATGGCCTCCCAGAGGGTATGAGCATTAGTCACCAGCTTCATGTTGGTCATAAATCTAACTGTGCTGAAGCCCTTCTTGGCCTGGTAATGTGGATGTTTTCCACAAAATAGAAATTGCATATCCATACTTCCCGGAAAGCAGGTGTAAACAGTGTTGAATAAAATCTAAACCTAAGAAATCAAGACCCTATCGACCACGCTGTCAGCCGTCGGAAGAAAGGCTTGACTAGGCATTGTGTTAGTGGAGGGCACTCGGGTCTTCTGAATAGATGAAAAGTGGTGTCTGATAGGCGTGACGGAGAGAAGAGGGAGACGGGGGATGCCTGTTGTGGATTTACAGCAGTGGCGCGCTCACCTAACGGCTGACTGTACTTCTTTACAGGTCAGCCGTTCTAACTGGACTCCATTAATACACCGGTCCACCTTGTGGCGCACTTTACGCTCCGATGCATCCTCTTGCCTCGGGGACAACTTCACTGGCACTTAAGTCTGGAAAAGAGTAAGAAAGTCAGGAGGCCTAGGGTCTCGAAATAAAACTGAAAATAGAAGAGAGGTAAAAGAAAAGTCAGGAAGTTTGGAGGGTGGTTGTTCCTGCGGTTTGCCGAGACCTGATCTTGTTTTCTATCCGAGTTGCACAGGAGCTCTTGTTTTCTTTAACAGAAAATCAAAGTCTGTTATATTGTGAAACATAGTTGAGTCATGTTCATCTTTTATATCGGGATCTACTTTTTTTTGGCTCAGTGGCCTGAAGCACGCTTTAGGGACAGGCACGGACATCATGGTGTAAATGTGTTTTATGGTTAGGCAGCTGCCGGGGGCAGGCTGTTTTTTATGCTTTCTGGCAAAGTAGAACATGGCCACCTGCTTGGCGTTAAAACCCCTCAGTGCTATGCGGGGCTTTATGGGCACGCTCTTCATTGAAACAAAGATATACAAGGACGTGTGCGCGGAGGGCTGCCTGCTGCATATGGTGTGCACTTAAGCAATTCATTGGTGCCATAAGCATCGGCGGGAGCAAATCTTCGGCTCTAGAGCTCCATGGGACCTGGGGGATACTGCTCGGTTCATGAACCCACTGATGAATTACTTTCCTCCTCAAGTCCATGTTTCCCTTAGGCATGACTGTATGTGTCACTCTTCTGACAACTCTGTTTGACTAAGCTCTCGAAAGCTTGCTGATTATCCCGAGACACTGGATGGAAGTACTGCAACCCGGTGGGGATTCACAGATGATCACCTCGAGGATTCACAGAAGTGAATGTGTTTTGGGGCCGTGGAGGGAGGCGAGTGGCACTCAACCACCTGGTCCTCTGATAAACAAGTTCATGTATGAGGAAGAGCGAAAATGATTATTAGAGGTATTTCTGAGTGTCATCCCTCCCTCTCTCCTATCTCACTTTCACTGCGAGCGGTAGAACAAAATTACTCCCCGCCAGTGAATAATAAGAAGGTTTATGAAACGTGACGAATGCGACGGCGCTTTACATGAAATACCAATGAGAGAGGCGCCACAGCATAGCAAATGCTACATCCTAATGTCAACAGTCACCTTGTGTTACTCCCTCTGCTCCTCGGAAGGACACATCATGGGCAGAGTAGGAACACACAGCGTGATGCGGTGACTCTGACAGTGACAGTGTTGGCAGGCAGGTGAGCGGGGGCATCGGGGGCGCTGTGCCACCTGTGGGCTGACACACTGTGTGCATATTTAGCCATAGAGGGGGGGTCAGAGGGTATGTGTACACGGTTCAGATACAGATGTCACTCAGCGTGTTATCGTATGAGTCAACTTTGACACCAACACTCTTCGGGAAGTGACCGCGGTGTGACGAATTAAAAATATAATGGATAATTATTCATTAATTTTGCCACAGAAAAGGAATTGGCAGCTGATTGATTTGAAACATTTCCAAAGAAGGACAAAAAGTAAATCCCACATATCTGGGTTTTCCTGCTTGTCAAATTTTAGAATTTACTGGTTATTTCAACATCGTAACTGCAGAGAATATTGAAATCCTTTGAGTGGTGGTCAGCATTAATTCTGTTCTTCTGGTGCAATCATTGTGTAACCAGGGATTTAATTGGAACGGGGCAGACCGGGGCCCGGCCCACTACTCAATGTCACTGAGACTCATCCATCACCACAAGATTTATCATCACTCTTAAAGATATTGTGACATTTGGTGAGTCCGTTATGAATCCGTTTGGCTTCTCTTCACCTTTATAGCCACTTTCATACATGACAAATAAAATAGTTTTCTAATGAGCGACCAACACTCAAACTAATGAGTGTGCTTTTCTTTTTCTATTGAATACTGGGGAAACTAACTTTAATATCAATATTCAGCCAACAGGATGTGGTTTCCCTTTCAAAATCAACAAAGGACCAAACAAAGATAAAAGATGGTGTTTATTTAGTTCTTGGTGGCGGAGTGTAGGTCAGTAGGTAGAGTGGTAGAGAGGGTTGCCGGTTCGATACCAGCTCCAGCTGGGGTACATTTTCGTTGTGTCCTTGGGCAAGACACTTCGCCCACCTTGCCTACTGGTGGTGGTCTGAGGGACTTGGTGGCCGCCGGTGCATGGCACCCCCGCCTCCATCAGTGTGCCCCAGGGCAGCTGTGGCTGCAATGTAGTTTATCACAACCAATGTGTGAATGTGTGTGTGTGTGCATGGGTGAATGACTGTTGTGTTGTACAGCGCTTTGGGGAGTGTAGAACACTCTAGAAAGCACTCTATAAATACAGGGCATTTACCATTCTTACAGTTTTTCTCAATAGCTTTGGTTCATTTCTCACAACAGAATTAAAGTTTGCACAACAGTTAGTGCAACCTTCACAACATGGAGTCATTTGGGCTCAACCTAGTGTCAGTTTCCTGTTCATTTCATCCGATGGTCACTGTTTTTGGACATGAAGCGATTGAGTTAGTACAAATATCTGCAAAATGATCACTTTTTCATTTGCTTTTATCATGTCTGTCAAAATGAACTCTACTTGTAGCGGCTGAATAGTCATTGTTCATACAACTAATAATCTTCATTTCACTGATTGTGTCATTGCACACAATTGTGTTGATCATGTTGTCAAACATTTTGTACATCCAGTTTCAAAATCTTTTTAATGTTTCCATGAAAATGTCCATAAATAACTTTTCTCAGGTGAACCTGATCTTACACTGAGGGGTTATTGCTACCAGTGAGACCAGTCTGCTGTGGTCAGCCAGTGGTTTGCAGCACATGACAGGATGCTGGTGGAGTATCTTCCTCCCTACTCTCCATTCCTAAATCCGATTGAAGAGTTTTTTTCTTCCTGGAGGTGGAAGGTAAATGACCGGCGTCCACAGACCCAAATGACCCTGAGAGCAGCCATGGATGCAGCATGTGATGACATCATCGCAGAGTCCTGCAGAGGGTGGATTCAGCACTCAAGAAGATTCTTTCCTCAGTTCATTGACAGAGCTGACATTCACTGTGATGTAGATGGAAATATGTGTCCAGACAGATGGAGCGTCTAGATGTCCATGACTGATCTGCAGCAGCGTCTGGTTTACAGGATCTTCAGTTTCTAAACTACTACAGTCTGGTTTACTGAGCCAAAGGGAGTTTAGTCTTTGTAAATGTTTTTCTTTCAGTTGAACAATGCTGTGAAAAGTTGTAAATTTACAGTATAAAGTAAAGTATATATTCAGTGTCTTGATCTTTCTTTTACTTCTAGTTTTCTAAAAGCCATGATGGTCTGTAACACTGTCTGGACTTTACACTGGGCAGCACTTCCAGAGTCATCTGTCTCAATGAAAACATGACTAAACCATGTGACTGTTGTTTACGATGCTGGTGTCAGAACTTGTCATTTTGACAACACTGACACTTTCATTGACATAGACTTGCTTTTGAAGAACAAATAATCTATTTTGATTAAGAAACTTGCTTTTTGAAAAGGTGACTTGCTTTTGCAGGTTATCTATTAGGTTTTGCAGTTTGCACTAATTGTTTTGAGAAATGTCTTAACAGTGGTGCAAGTTTTAATTCTGTTGTGAGAAATGCGCCAAAGCTATTGAGAAAAAGCTGTAATGTTCCGAACAGGATTCATCTAAACAGCCGATCAGGAGCTAAATGAAGCCGTCGATGCTACGTGACTCTGCTAATGTGATCGCTGAAAATAAGACTTACTGATATATAAATGTTACCAGTTCCAGCCCAGTCAGGGCACCATCAGAAAATCACTGAGGGGATAAGTCAGACACGACACCGACACGTTCAGTTGGCACCAGATTAATGAAAGCAGAGAACATCAGAAAAAAAGGCTTTGCTAATCCTCATCAACTCTGTGCAGTTGGACAGGATGTTAGCGCTGTGGTAAACTGGCATGGATGTAGTTAGAAAAAAGGGCTGTAATCATTATGCAACAGACGCATGCCTTCTTAAAAAATAAACTAGTTGTTTCTTAAAAAGCTGACAGTCTCAGTTTTAGCCGTCATGCTAACAAGACTGGCTAAAGCTAAACACGTTTGTTCCCTATGCATTACTAATAAACGTGCCCATTTAAAGTGATAATATGCAACTTTTTCATATTTTTACATTTTTTCCTTGAGCCAGTCTGTGCTATTATGACCCTTTACAAAGTTAATGAAAAGTCACTTAGCCCCATCTGGTGATTACAGCCGGAAAACCACGATTGCAAGATCTCCGTCGCCGTCCCGGTACCCAGGAAGTCACGTGTCTCACGAGGGTTAGGCTAACCCAAAGTGGCTAGCAGTTATGCTAGCGCTGGAGTGTTTTTAGCTCATGATTCCTGCTTTTTTTCAATCTCTCCCTGCTTGAACACAGCTGATTTCTTTGAAAGAGTAAATAACCGCTCCTGTAGAAAGCTATGAAGGCTGAGGAGACATTTCAACAGGTAGATATTGGCGTTTAGAAGCTGAAACGATCTGGTAACTTTTTTAATGCAGTAATTTAAAACGGACACCAGAGGGAGCCCAAAACAAGCAAAACTGCATATTATCACTTTAAGTACTTTCTAACTTAAAATAAATCAATAGGAATAATATCCTGTTACATTTCAACAGATGGTAATTTTTTTAATAGCTGACATTGATTTGTTAAATAGTTTCACCACCTCTCTAACAAATAAACATACATTTCTGAAGCTGTTATCTTCACCATATGCTTCCTAAAGTTTTTATCTGTTGTCTTTTAAAAGGGTTTACCAGAGGTGGGTTGTCTAGTCTGCAACAGCAATGTGTACCAGTAGTCGGAGTCATGAAGGTGATTTGGTGACCTGCATAGCATTAAAAAAGCAGGAAATGCAAGTTTGTCCACCATGATTTATGTTTAAATGAGCATCCACTTACTCATGTTTTTAATTAATGACTGAATAAACCAGCCTTTAATAATAATGTTGTCACTTTCTTTAGCTGCAGCCAAACACAGCCATGCCTACATCTAATAAATTACATATTAGAAATTTAGAGACAAGAGAGAGCATTTTAGGGCATGATTTGTTGTCATCAGTTTTGCACACTGCCACATTCACAGCAGAGGGCTGTCACTGAGATAATTTACATTGTGTGCAGTTTGTCACTTTAAATCGTGGATTCCCTTTGAAACATCTGCAGCATTATTTGTCTTTCCTTGAAATCTAGACTTTGTGTGGAATCATTTTTTACCTGTGGCTGACGCACTCAGCTGTGTGACAGTTGATCACGACACCATTTAACCTAGTTTTACCCAAATGTACCCAGAGCCCTTTTTATGCATGTTTTATGATAAAAATCCATATTTTTTCTAATTGTCTTTTTGTTTATAAGCATCTTTACACATGAAAAATTACATTATTTATATGTTTTGAACTTAAAATTTCAATGTTTTTCAAATGCTTTCTGAAATTGAAATATGCAGTGGGTAAAATAAGTATTGAACACATCAATATTCTAAGTAAATGTTTTTCTAAAAGTCCTATTGGTGTGAAATTTGGACCAGAAGTTAAAAACCCTTTGAATTCACAGATGGAAATAAATCAAACCATCTATGTCCATCCTTTGTTACTTGTAATAAAATGAAGTGAGACAGGGAAAAAGCGTTGGACGCTCACTGAAATATATTTAGTTCCTCATATAAAAGCCATCGTTGGTGCTGACAGCTTAGACGCCTCCTGTATGAGAAACTGGTCTCATGGGTAACTCAGGTGTGATTTTGGCCCATTCTTCCACGCTAATGGTCTTCAGATCCTGAAGGTTCCTTTTATGAACTCTGACCTTTAGTTCTCTGTAGATTTTCTATAAGTCAGGTGATTGGCTGGACATTCTAGTAGCTTCATTTTCTTTCTCTGAAACCAGTTGAGTTCCCTTGTGTTTGGGATCATTGTCTTGCGGATTCCACCTCACATCATCGTCATCGTAGAGGCAGCAGATTTTAACTGGAATGTCTTGGAACAGTTTCATACTCATCCTTCCTTTGGTCATGTGGTGTTTGGGGGCTGGTGTGCAGTTCTATATTATATTTTCCCAGTATTTCACAGGCTTGTCTAACTTTTGGCCATCAAATTTTAAACACACTTCAACCTGCTTTTTCTTCAGCAATGGAGTCCTGTTTGGTGCTTGGCTCTTGGACAACTCTTTTGATATTTTTATTCACTCCTCCATCTGAAATCTTACGTGGAACATCTGTTGTATGGTGGAGTGATGTATTATCTTTTAAAAAATTAAATGGAAAAGTGAAACATTTTAAACATGGTACTCACACTTGTCTCATTGGTTGTAGATCTACTTGGCTCAACTTTCGGACAAAACAGGATCTTTCCTTCAGCCCAGCAGAGTGTCATATTATGGTACCGCTAATGAGAAAGTATGTCAGCTGTAGAGATCAGAACTCGGTGTCACCCTACCGATTTAATATAGATCCATAAAAAATGTCTTGATCAGGAACCAAACTTCACCCTCAATGTGGGACAGTTTGTGCAAAAACGCAACAGAATCAAATGTGGTGGCTTATGTGCAAAAATACCATCAACATCCACAGATATGTGTTAACAAGAATGTTTTGATTAGCTGTGCACTACAGTGACCACTTCAGGTTAAAGGACTATTGATAAGAAACTGTCTAATAGTACAAAATGCAGTAAAAGACCTTAAATAAAATACTGGAACTATTTGCCATTTATCTAAACACAACCATCCAAAAACAGATAAAAATTCAAATTGTCAATTTTTTTAGCATAATATAAAAAATGATAGTGTTAATCAGTATAAAGTAGTTGTCTTTGGTTTTTTGTTGTTTATAATTTGAAATCTGTGTCAAACAGCTCATTTAAATAAGGAAAAATCATTCAAACTGAAAGTTATTTTCACCTGAGTTCCCACTTTAAACAGTGTGGCTGATTTTAATGTAGTAAAGTTTGTATTCTGGCAGCGTCTCCTTTTCATTTTCACACTCCAGCTGAGTTACTAAAGTCTCTCGTGAGGCGGGTCATGCATTCCTCTCTTGTTTTGATCTCAGATGGACATTTCTCTAGCTCGTGGGTCATTATTTACTTCAAGACATGAGAAATGTACTTTGCTGCTTTGCACATTTGAAACCTTTCAGTGCAAAATGAGTGGTTGTGTTTCTGCTGGAGCATTATTAATAATCCTGGGTTAAGATGCAGGGCTGGAAACAACAACAAAAACAAAAAAAAAGTGAGGCCTGAATGGAATGCCCTCTATTTTTTATGAGCGTTTTTGTCTTTTGTGTGTGTGTGTGTGTGTGTGTGTGTGCGCGCCTGTAAGTTTATGTTTGTGAGGTCACCCCTTTTATCCTCGTCTTTCAGGATGGAGCGTGTGAGTGTTTGTGTGTTTTTCTGCATTCTCCGCAGGGACTATTTCAGTTGAGGGCAAAGAACACAGAGAAACTTTGAAAGAGCTTTTATGTACTTTTGAGTGAAATGATCCTAAGAAAGGCTTTTTATAAAAAAAAAAGAAGAAAAAAAAACTTTTTATTCAGGCTTCCACATCCAGAAGGGCACTTACTCAATTACCAAGCTCCCTTCCTCCCTTTTTACATCCATCAATCCCGCCTCTATTCTTAGGCTCGTTTCTGTGGTGTGTATGCAGGCACCGCTGTGGGCAAAGAGCATGAGCTTAGTTGTAAGCAATGTAGGGCATGTCAGTGAGTATACAGTGAGTCAGTGATTTGTAACCACTTTTTAGCCATATTGTAACTTCAAAAGACCGTAGAGTCTGAGTAGAAGACGGCACGTTGGCTTACTAATCTAATTCATGTTGACTATTAAAGAAATATATTAATATTTAACTTTTGGGGCTTTTTTATTTTTTTGATCTTTAGATCTCAAACTGTGGCTGACGTAACATTTTCCATGCATGTAAAGCTTATACTGCATGACAAGTTAAGGAATAATAAACTCATTCTGTCGCCCTGTTATTTATTTATTTTTTTGCATCCCGACTCCCTTTTAACTGCAGCCTTGTCACTCAGTAGCCGGAGAGGAGAGACCTCACACAGGTCTGACAGATGAAAGTCTCCTCACTTCATTCCTGTTTGACATTTCACCTCCCAGAAAAAGTTTCAGCCTCTCTCCTCCCCCTTTTCTCTCCCTCCATCCATCTCATAAACACACACATATACAGTACTCCTGTTGATGTGGGTCCATTTTCTCTCCTCCTGTCCATCTGCCAGGCAAAATGGGGCCTCAGACAAAGAAGACAGAGGCTAACTCAGTGATCTGAATCAAATGGCAAGAGGAGGAGGGTAGCAGAGGAAGAGAGGAGTGATGGGTGCCAAGGAAGGGAGCATGGGAGATGTGAGAGACGGTGGGGTTGGATGGTGAAGGGAGGCATGAGGGGCTAGATGTGAATTTTTTCTGACAGGTTGAAGCCTCCTCTGAGCTGACCCTCTCCCTGCTGGGAGACATGTCTCCTGGATGTGGGTGGGGTGAAGCAGAATGGAGAATAGGAAATATAAGAAGGAGCAATGAACTGTTATGTTGGGAAAAAGCCGAGCTGAATGCCATCGTGGAGCGGTAATAACCCGGAGAGCGAGGACGGGCAATCATTTGACCCAAACCGAAGCACAAACTCAGCTTCTATTCAAAGTCCCAGTTATTATTAAGGATGGCGTCACTGGTTTTTCTAGAGCAGCGACACAGACGTCCCTTCTGCTGTGAGGCGCTTCAAAATTTCACATGAAAAAAATAATAAAAGCTATCGATTTGCAAGTAGTAACACTCTAACAGAGAAAACTGGACAAATCCAGAGACTTCTAGTGACTGAACGACTGAGATGAAAAACATGACAAAGAGAGGAGCTCATCGCTTTTACTGTCCAGGGAGCAGCCATGATGAGTGGGTCTGCAACAGAGGAGCTCAAATCAAGATACAAGATGACTTTATTGTCATTGCATCAGCGTCCTGATACAACAAAACTTATCTGGATGAAGTCTTAGTGTTCAGATCTTTTTGTTTGTAAGTTAATTGATGCAACATTTTTATAAAAATCACATTTTCTCATTTGCTTCCAAATAATTATAATAATTTAGTAGTTTTTCGTGTTTGTGAATAAAATAATTTCTGATTTAGGTGAAAAACTCATTGGGTTTATTTTAATGACATGACTATAATTTAGATTAATTAGTATTTTAAATCCCTTCTATGGTCTAACAGCTCTGTGATGTTGGACTTGGACAGTGAACAAGCCATGGGAAATAAAAACTAACAACTAAAATCACAGAAATGACAAAAATTGAATTTTACAGCTGAACATTCTGGCTTTATAAAAAAAATACAAAGAACTTCACTCAATTTTACATAATAAGTAAAAAAAAAATACTCTAAACATCTGAAGCCTGAGAAAATATTTATTATATTTAATAAACGGGGACAACAACTTAAAACAGGAATCTGTTAACAGGTTGTGTTTGATGCAAGTTATAATGTACGGAATCACAATTAACACAAAGGATTATGGGTATCAAAGGTCTTTGTGCCAGTACTGAATTAAATCAAATCAAACTTTATAAAGTACACATATGCACAATACACTAAGAATTAAAATACACACTTAAGAGCCATTATTCTGTCTCACGCACGCACGCACACACACAGAGACATACACGCACACACACCCATTTGCACACATTAACACACACAAGCCCACATGTACATAAAACCAAAGTTTTTGATTCCTCTTTAAATTAACAAAGAATAATGTCATTATTTGAACCTAATTTGATAATCTTATTTTTCAAATGTTTTAAAGATAAAAATATTTAAAAGTTTCTCTCAACCTTTTTCTCTTTTTTTGAACATTTTTACTTGAATCTCAAAGCAAAAATCCTCTTCTTCTTTCTCCTGTGGTCCTAGAACACGGTTAGTCACATTTTAGACAAATAAGTTTCTTAAAAGAACAGGATTTTTCTTCTTCAGGAGATAAAACTAAATGAACTCAACAGTGTGGCTCTCAATCCTCTGACTCTATAAAGGAAAAAACGGGAGACAATCTAAACAGCTGTTTGAAAGTGAGGCTCTTGTGATGCCCTTGTATTAAAACATTCAGACTTTGAGATAAAGAGTCAGCGAGCGGCAAGAAATGTGGAAATTAAAATATATAAATATTGACAGATGCATATAAGGGAAAGTTGTGTGGTGCTAAAACCAGAATATTTATCTGTTCAAGATTTGTTTTACTCATGTAAAAATTATAATAAAAACAAACAAATTGTTGTAAACATCCTACAGGAGGTGTTTTTATGTTTGCCAAGATGTCTTTGATTATATACAGAAAAAACAGTCTAACCTCTGAGTCTAACTGGTTTTGTGCTGGACTGGATGGTCGAGTTGTTGGATGTTTACATTCAAGACTAAACTATTTATGGCACAAACAGAAGTTTGCTGTGATGCTCGGTTTTACAGACACACACACACACACACACACACACACACACACACCTGCTAAACACTAGACCTCTTTTCCTCCCGACAAATTTGTCGACATACTTTTTCACCCAGAACACACACACACACACACTCCTGTGTTTAATAGTTGAATGAGGTTCCTCCTGACTGAATTAGCTCACGTAAGGAGGGAATGGTTACTGTCGCCTTTGTCTCATCTCCATAATGTTTGTGTCCTCCATTAGGTGGAATGCAAAATGGAAAAAGATGTCGGTGACAACTGATCTGTCACCAAACACATTAAAAACACAACCGTGTGCTGAGTGAAGAAGGAAGGTGGAAAGAAGTTGTGTAGGCCTCATCTCTCAGTTTGACTTACCTGGAGGTTGTTAAAACAAAATACCTGCCTCGTTCACACTTCTGTAACCCTACACTCATTAGACAAACACACTTCCTCATCCTCATTCCTACTTTTTTCCATCCCAGTCAAGGCCGATCTCCCACTTTGTTACCGAGCACAATTAAACCAGACCAGACAAATATACTGAGGAGGAATAATCTGTCTGAATCACCTGGAAAGTCAAAAAAAAAAAAAAGTCTGCCCTTCTTTATAGCTGCTGTGCTGGTGTCTCGTATGGAACTAGGTTGGCCTATTTCAGCGTGTTTACTTGCAGCCAAGTACAAATTAACCTCCCAAGATCAACAATAAACCTAATTAGAGTTGTGTTCTGCAGCACACATCTCTAAACACAGATCACAGCTTGTTGAGAGATGAATCTCCATCTGTCTGGTTCCACACTGGGAGGAGGAGAAGATCCGTCCCAGGATTCCTGAAACTCTGTGTTTGTGTGAGGGAGAGGGAGGCCGTTGTGGCCAGGGGGTTACTTCCCCATGTCAGCTCTTATTTGATGATGTCATGCTGCAGCAGGGAAGTGGGACATGGCACATGCAGGCAGAACATGCTGTTGGATTAGAGCATGCTAGGTGCTGATGGGGAGAGGGGGTGGGGGTAGGGGGGGGTCACACTAAGGGGCTCAGACAGGAGCTGCTCTGCTCTGTAAGTTGACACCGCTGTGGCTCAGGCAGCCAGACGGGGAGGAATCAGGAGTAGTGTCACACAGCCAGGTCCTTATAGAACGACTCGGTTTCCTTCACTAAACGCAAAAGACTTTAAACTGAAACCACATCGTTAATTAAACCCTTTAGCATGAAATATTAAAGAAGTTTTAGATTTTTCTAGATTGCATGAAAAAGGATAATTTTTACCTGTATTTTCCCAACTCTTGTTGTTCTCCTAAACAGCCAGTGGACATGACAGCATTATCACATTGCCTTTGACACTGTGCAAGATAAAGCAGTGGGAACACCAAGGTCCAAATATGCTGCTTTTATAGTTGGGAGCTGTACCATTCATCATGCGCTAACACCTAGCGCTCTCTGGAAGTCCTGTCCATAAGTCAGCAGGGGGCAGGTGTCTTCTGCTCTGCCAAAAACTAAACTGAGGATGTAATTTTTAGAGCTGTGTTTGGTAAACCGTTAGAGCTGTGCTTTGTCACACCGCTCATCTGTTTCTATAGCGGAGGAAGCCTTTATTCTGCAGTTTTAGCTAATATGCATGTGAGGCATGCAAGACATGACCTGCAGCAGCAAAATAGTTTTCAGTAATTGATCCTCAAACCCTCCTAAAGTTATTTCACATTTCCTACAGTTTGACTAGAAACTAAAGGGTACAAACCTATTTAAGGAGAATATACATTTTCAGAGATGCACTGATTCTGTTTTTGCAGGCTGATGCCAGTTTCTGCTCTTTGTACAGCTCAGACTGGGGATACAAATTTAGTCTGATTCTGATTGACCTTAAAGAATGCTCATGAACATAGTACTTTTATTCATTAAAAAAAATCTGATTACCTTGAAAGTTATGATTCTGGCAGTAAAAACGTCAATGTGTTTTATTATTGCTAGCATGCATTACAGCTTAGTGATGGTGAGTTCATGGACCAGGAGAAATGTTGGATTTTTATTGCAATGGGGAATCATCCACTGAAGGGACATTTTTAAGATTCTTATTGGCCGATCACAGATGGAGCTGATTGTGTTGTGTTTTTGGACATGGCTAACATTTAGCGAGGCCCTGTGACTGTGCCCTGTATGTGATTAATTATCTCTTCTGTTTGATAGATATTTGAACAACTTCACTTTGCAGAAAAAAAATTACATTTTGTGCAATCAAACGAGCTAATCAGTGAGGCCAGTGAAAAGATGGTTTTCAGCTCCTAATTCTAAAAATGTTCCATTATGTTTGTGTTACAGGTGGTCCACTACTTTCTGCTGTAGATGACCGTGTACGGTAGTGTGAAAGTCTTTACGTTTATAATATTGTTAGTTTAAACCACTCTTACATTTTTGAGATTAAATATTTTTAAATGACAGTTTGGAACTGGGCCCAGTGTGACTAACCTTTAGCTCAATCCAGTCAGAACTCCTCTCTAAATTAAGGTTGTTCAAAGAGCCATCTACTGCAGGTAAGATATTAATTGTTCATAACTTTTCCAAAGAAACACACTTCAAAAGATCTGCACTTTCCCTTTAAGGCATTCTCTGACAAAAGGCATCTGGCCCTTGTTACTGTAGAAACCCGTCTTTGACTTAAAACAATGGTTCAGGCTCAGAAGTTCCTGCCTTGAGCAGAAAAACATATTTATAAATCAGGGTTTGTCCTGGTAGCAGGTGATTGATTTTCTTCTTTTTATGTTGGAGGATAATTTAAAAAATGATCTTAGTTTTTGACTTTTCAGTCCATGAGAAAGTTGTCCTCACAACTTAGTTTGCCCTAATGAAGATGGACAGAGACAGCTGTGGAATATAAAGTCAATATTTGTTTAGTCCTTGCATAGCTGGTTTAAAGGCATACTTTGCAACTTTTTCATATTTTTAAATCTTTTCATTGAGCCAGTATGTGCTAATATGACCCTTTACAGGGTTAATGAAAAGTCACTCAGCCCCATCTGGTGCTTAGATCCAGAATACCATGTTTGCAACTTCTCATCCTCTGGTCCGGTGCCCCGGAAGTCTCACAAAGCCACGTATCTCACAAGGGTTAGGCTAACCCAAAGTGGCTAGCTATTATGCTAGCATTGGAGTGTTTTTAGCTCATGATTCCTGATTTTAGTAGATCTCTCCGTTTGAACACAGCTGATTTCTTTGGAGTAAATAACCGCTCACGTAGAAAGAAATGAAGGCTGAGGAGACATTTCAAGAGTTAGATTTAGGTGTTTCTGAGCAGAAACAATGGTGCTAACATTTTTACGGCAGTGATTTAAAACAGACACCAGGGGGAGCTAAAACAAGTAAAACTGCAAAGTATCCCTTTAACTTGTAGTCATCCAATAATTTCAGACTTTTTTTTTGTATTGCTGGGCTTTCTCCTCAGTGTTTGAACATATTTGGGGTTTATCTGATTTTTTGATGAATATTTGAGTATTCTTAACCCTTCTCTGTTTCATGTAGTGTTTTTCCTGTGTGTTTGGGTCTGGGATGCTGTTTTATACCACAAAAAATATGTTTTTGGGTCTAGGTGATTCGAAAATCTTTGCATTGCTTTACATATGTTAGCGCATAGTAAAATGTAAATGTAAAAAAGGCATGTAAATCAAAGACAAGGAGACGATAAATCAGAAATGAGTTTATATAACAAAGTGGTTATCATTTAGTACCATACTCCATTACATATTCTATGGAAGGACAGTGTGCATAACCATTTTGTCTTTTTTTTTCATGTTTCTAAGGATACAAATAATCTTAAAATGTTACAAATATAAATGTTTCTTAAGACATTAAAACATGACACAACATGGGAGGAAGGCAGGGACGTGGCAGCTTCCACATCATGGTCAGACGGGGTTTGTCAACAAAAACTTTGCATCGCTTGTTGATTCAGTCGCAAATCATCTTCCACAAATCAATAGTAAACACCACCGAAGGAAGAGCGGACTGGATATATGGCAGCTGGTAAGTGTTTATCAAAAGATGTGCTTTTGCAAATAGTTTGCTTTGTTAGTTGCATTTAGGAATTTCGAGCAAACCTTTCTCCGTCTGAGCTGAACATCCTGTGAGGTAAAGTGCGGGGCCAGTGGGTGTAGTAACATCAGGAACTTTTAATTAACTTGAAGCACTCGCCACCAGTCGCCACAGAAATGGCACCTTTACTCTTCACACCCCCTGCCTCCTCGCTCGCATAAGGTCATGTCATCAGCTGAGGTTTGTTAGTAACGAGCACAAAGATGATGGGCTGATTTCACACAATTAGAGCAGATCGGGTCGACCTGGGAATCTCTCGCCGCTATTTCCTATTAAAAAAACGATTCCTAAAAGATGGACAAACACGACAATCACGGAGACGATGAGGTTTCATTGTAGAAGTCTCTTAAAATTAAAATAACCTGAAGTTTCATGTTTTTCAGGACAAACTTCGATTCTAATTTGAAATTTCTACAATGACTAACACTAACAGGTAGCTCTGTCTGAAATGACAAGTTGAGTTTACTTTCATCAACTAACCTAATCTTTACAAAAAAACAAGTTAGCTAATGCATACATGACCATGTTCACAAAAATCTCCTACTTTGAACTATTCTCAACAGCGACCAAAGACAGGTTTTAAACATTTTGCATGGCTGTACATTCAAAAAAATAAAAAAACAACACATTATTTTTAAATAAAAGACAAAATTTGAGTTAAATTAATGAAATGCATACTAAAATATGTCCAATCAGAAAGGGAGGAACGTCTAAACTTGGAGTGCTGATGAATAAAAAAAGCATCTTACTCGGTGCTTGAAATTGTACAGGTGAGGCGTTGTAAGGAACAAAGGGTAGGAAGCGATTACAAAGAGGAAACCACTTCCTTTGACAAAACATCATCTCTGCTGTGTTCAGCTTGTCCTCAAAACTCGTCGCCGCCGAGTCCCTTATCCAGAAAACTCATTCTCAGTGCTTTCTCTCTGTGACTGCTAGAAGCCCATATTCAGAGGAGAGTTATTGTCTTCTTAAATATGCAGACTTCTCCGAGCATTGTGGGCGCACCTTGAACCGAGATGATGTGTAAAATTGCATTTTTAGAAGCATGCAGGCTGTGAGAGAAAGAGGCGGGAGGGGAGGGAGAGGGAGCTTGGTGAAACAGACACGTCACAAGCAGCGCTGGCAGATTGTTTAAATGAAAAATCTCCATCTATTCAGCCCAGGAGTCAAGCACGCTGAATCCCATTTTCCCCGGGTTCCTGTTCTGATTACCGAGCTGGCATGAAGCTCACACGTACGCTCATCCCGAAGAGGAACACACACAGCCCAAAGCAAAGTTCTAGTATTAGTAAAGTAACTTGTTTGAGAATAAAAGGGTCACTTGTGTCATTAATTCTGGGGGATCGGAAGGCGTTTGGAGACTTTAGACGAGCATCATCCCATCTGTGACGCTCGGTCTGTAATTCTGGTCACGCCCCGTCTCTGTGTGGATTTAATGGCTGTTTTTAGCAGCATCTGCTTACAGTTTCGTGAAGAGAGGGGATGCAGACGCCTTTACCACGAATATATGAATAAATACGTTAAAGTGTGGGCTCAAACAGAGAAACCACTTCAGTAAAAGAAGTGTTCTCACCTTTTCCCCCCTCTTTAATGATACAGAATTAAAATTATTCATACTATGTCGTATAATGCAAAGGATACTCGACAAATCTTGGTTAGTATGCGCTAAAATAATTTCTGCGTTCAATATTTCTGACACTTTTTAGAGCCTTCATGTTTAAAAAGTGCCGTGAAAAGTTGTACAACCTTTAGTAAATCGAGGTGACCCCTGACTGGAAACCTGTATGATCTGAGGGAACGTCGTGGAAGTCCCTCTGGTGTGTTAGGCTCATTTATAAAACGTAAGTCTCTGCATATTAACAGCCAAAGTGACCTCCGGATCAGCTGAGATATTATACATCAAAAGTAAAATGCACCTCATCAAAATAACGACCGCAGCTTCAACATCCTCCAGTCACATGCTCTGTAATATCTCTGTAGACAGCAGCCAGCACGCGTGGCTTTGTTAGAAGACGTGATTATTACTGAACTCTGTGTTTGTGACTGATGGGAAACAAACATTTACAAGCTGTTCTCTCGTCGGTTAGGACTTGCTGACACGGCTTCCTTTTAAAGGACAGCTGCCCACGTTCCTCCATGCAAGCATGAAGTATTTTGAAGTCCTTCTTTGCGGAGTGTCTGTATTCGATACGTGTTTCATGTCAAAAGTGTGTGAAGTGTAGCATTTTGTTTATAAAAGAAAAAAAAGGAACCCTTAAAATGTGTCTTGTTGAGAAGCAGTGGCCTTATTTTGTAAATTTAAAGCAACAAAAACTTGATGAATAAATATGTAAAATGTGTGAACACTGTTTAGCTTGCAGTTCTTTACTTGGTAATGTGTGTGTGTGTGTGTGTGTGTGTGTGTGTGTGTGTGTATGTGCCACAGTGAGGGGCGGTCTGTCCCTCCTTCAGATGTCCTCCTCGTCCTTCTCATCGCAGGCCTCTTTGGCACTTATCTAGCGTCTTGTGGTAGGCGCGGGTAATCATCGAGCTTGGTGACTTGCGTTGTGGCGTGAACGGGACCTTTCCAGGACTGCACGGCGGTTGTCTGTTCAGGATGAAAAGAAAGGGAGTCAGAAACAGGGCGTGAGACTCTGAGAGAACAAGGAAGTGTTACATTGATCCGTTTTGGCGGAGAAGCTCAACTAAATGAAAGGGCGTACGGAGAAACTAAAGGAAGCGAAGAAAAGCGACGGAGGGGAGAAGGAGAAACAACACGAAGACAAATCCAGGCTGATTGAGAGGAAAGCAGCAGGGGAGGACGGGGAAACAGAGGAAGCTGCTGGAGTGGAGGTACTTGTGTCGGGTGTCATAGTAACTCCATTCATCTCCTGATCCTGGCTTCCACTTAAGAGCCCCTCTACTATTCTCACATCAGATACAACATATGCACACACGAGGAACACACACAAACAACTAGAGCAGGGATTAATCAGACCTACAGCTATATGGCTGTTCATGTATAGCAGGGTTCCCTTCATATACAGCTTTCAGAAAAAGTATTTCCCTCTTACAGATGTCTTCTGTTTTTAGATGTTTCAGACCACATTTTAATACTAGACCCCCCAAAAAACCTGAGTCAATACAAAAATTAGTTTTTAAAGGATGATTTTATGCATTATGGGGAAATCTAAATCAAATGGGCTCTATGGGCACATACTTTCACAGTAACTGCTCTGTTCTGGTCTCCTCACTAGTTCTCAGTATCTAAAGGGAAAGTTCAATCTTGCAGTAGCTTACATCTCAAACTCTGAAGTTTGGACTTTAGTTACAGCAATCTTTAAACATTCCAATGTGATCCTTGATGGTTGAATTTAACCGAGCCTTTCCCTGGTGAACTGTCCTTTCATTGTAAAGAGCAACAAATCGTGCTAATCAGAGTTCAGGTAAACAGAGAGTTGGCTTTCTGTGCAGAGCACTAGAAAACCATGAACAATGAGCCGGAGCTGCTCAGCTGATTGTGGCTCTGAGAGATTGATGTAGCTGCAGTGGAAAAACTGTAATGCAGAACATTTAAATTAGAAGTGGCTCCTTCAGGGATGCTATAAGTGGCACCAAATGTTTCACTGCTGTTTGTGGTCAAAAATCATGGATAAACTTTTGGATTTTTCCGCCAGATTCATGACAAAGCTATACAAATATTTCTTTCAATGCGGTCCAACCCTGGCTGCCCAGAAATGCCCATGACATCCGCTGAGCAGCCAGGTGGCAGGTGGGACTGGACGGAACCAGGAAGCCGAGCCACGAAGACGACTGCAGGCACACCCACACAGGACTCCTGGTATTTCTGAGCGCGCCGTAGCCAATGTGCCCATTACTCAGCGCCTGCTGCAGGGTGCCAGCCGTCCGAGGCTGCGCGTTGTTTAATGGCACTCATTCCATCCATCATGTCAGGTAATGAGCTGAGAGTGAAAGCGATGGCTAGGAGACGAACACAAACACGGGCCTACATTCACAGCAGCAAACAGAAAGCACTCCCTTCTTCAGATTGGATACAACGCATCATGCAGATGGTGCACAGGAGGAGGGAGGGAGAGCGAAGGAGGGGGGAGGAACAGAAGGAGCAACAGGAAGGTAGTTCAAGATTTAGGAACGGTTCTGCATTCTCTGCTTCTTTTAGCCTAACACACGTTTACATCCTGTACGCGATCCTGAAAGCTAACATGTTCTGGCAGTGTGTCCAAACACATCATAACGACTTATCCACGCACTCGTTTTTCTAATGTCTACAGGTTGTGCTTCACTCCGCAAGCATGACTTGCGCAGCCTTCCTGCTTTCAAAACAAGCTTCCACGGTACACGGAAAGAAAAGGGGGAAAAAAAATTGGGGCAGTTTAATAGAAAAAAGGAAAAAAGAAAAGTAGTTCATCCACAATCCGTCCCTGCCAATCATTTGCGACCCCAACTGCTGTAACCTCATTTCTGGGCAGGCAGTCGCCTTTAACCTCTCAGAGGAGCATGCAAAACAGCTGAGAGAATACAGAGCCTTCAGTGAGGTCATCTTGAACTACATTCCATAAAGTAAATAGGATGAAGGGGGGCGGGGGGTGAACTGGGACTTCATAGGGGGCAAAAAAAAATTAAAGATGCTGAAATTAAACTAATGTAGGAACTGTCCAAAACAGTTGGGTGTTTCTGTGAAGAACACCCATTTTTTCAGTTGTGCAAACTAAAGACAATCAACTATTAGTGTGACCAGTTGTTGAAGGCCCTCAGAAGATCTGCCTTGCTGTGAATACCGTAGTGTGTTTAAAAAAAAAAGACAAGCGGCCTTTTGGGGGCACTGGTCTCCTGCCTGAATATGCTGGGAAGCTTTTGACAAAGGTTTCGCTAAGAGGGAGAGAAATATACTGCAAAATGCATCTCCCATCAGAGGATTCCTGAATGGAGAGCTTTTAGATTCTCATAAAGACTTTTCTGTTCCTGTCTTCAGGTGCATACAAGCCCATCTTTTCTCACCCCACATCAATCCATCACAACAATTGAACAAACAGCAGCCATTTCTACCGAGAGGGAAACATTACTACTAGCCTCTACTGAATTGAAAGCTTCAAATACACACACACACACACACACACATGCACAAACAGGTGCAGTGGGAAACAAAATGAGACGGGGGGAGAAAAGGAGGACAGATCCGCACAAAAGACGAACCACTTTCTTTTTTCCTCTATCTTTTATTGTGCACTGATTGCAACTCTCTACCCGTATTGGTTTTGATGGCTTCTTTACCTGCATCTCCCAGAGGCGACATCTTTTCGAGTTACAGTAGAAGTGACACACAGGAGCGCAAGAACAGGAGAAGAAATTGACAAAAGAGGATCAGGTATTCGGTGTTGCAGCGGGGACATGTTGGCATCCCAGCACTTAATTAAGTGCTGGCTGGCACCATTTTACAAAATGTAGCTAAATGCAGCACGAAATTCAGTAGGGGGGTGGGTACGAGAGCAGCAGAAGCACTGACACACAGACTAGTTCTTTCACTTTCTCGCACATGGAAATGAATTGTTTCTAAAGTCAACTTCACTCTGAAATGACTCGGTGTTGCTTTGAGGAAATCATATTCTCTCCTCCCGTTTCTGAGATAGAAGAAAATCCACACGTGTTAGGATGATCTATTTAACTAAAACAGAGCATTGGAACAGGGTAAAGGGTAATGACAAGACAGGATGTTGAAATGACTTAAAAGCTAAAGCAGAGTCCTCAAGGTGGAGCAGAACTCCAACCTTTCCTCGACTGCTTCAGAGGCCTCCAGTCAGACGTCATTTCACGTTATGAGAGCCGTTCTGAGATTGCTGAAAGGAGATTAAGTATCATTATGTCTTTGTGTTCCTGTCATCTTCAGCTAATTGCACAGAATTACATCATGATGAGGCTCTGTGAGCTGCAAAAGATGGAAATCCAGCCACTCGTCTATCAAATACTCTCAGCTTGAGACGCTTTGAGGAATTACCTCTCATTGGTCAATCTAAGCAGGAAGACTTTAGAGGGATTATCCCACGTTAGGTAAATACTGTATGGGTAGCATCAGACTCTGGGTAAACATCTGAGCAGGGTGCTCATATTGATTGAGGTCAGATTCACATAATTACAAGACTAAACAGCTTCAGAAGGTGAGAAGAGTTGAACTGCGGCTCTTGTAGCGTTTCGCTGACAGCTGACTGTGTTCTGTGTTAAACAAGTCAGCAGTGAGGTCTCCGACGAATCACAGGCTTTGTGTCATTCTGTCTGAGTCGCTTCACGATTCACTTTGTGACGATTCAAAAACATAATAAAGATGATTAAATCTGCTGGCTGCACATCAACATGTCGTATGCATTCCCTAGCTAAGAGGGAAAAAAAAGCATCTGCAGCGTAGCAACAGGAACAGCCTCAACCTTCTGTCACCTCTTTTCATCTTACCCTCCTCCACCCACCTCCCCTGCTACCAGCCTCCGAGCTACAGAGTAATGGAACTCCCCACACAGAAACAAGATATGTCGTATAAATGGGAAGCAGAGGGAGCTGCTTTTTCTTCTCACTGAAAGTTGTGGCCCAGGTGCTGCAAAACTTTAGGGTTGGTAAACAGAGCAGCTCATTCAGCGTTAGGAGTAATCACCCCAAAACAGAGTAGGTGGAGGGGTCAATGAGACTGTTACAAATCACTCATGAATTTTTTACAAACAGCATAGCCTGTGTATGTACAGCACTATTTTCTCTCTTTTTTTTTTAGGTGAATCTAGTTTATATGGGGGGAAAAATAATTAAGAGTGACATTTACTTTGACTTCTTATAATTTAAAGTTTTGACCTCCACTAAAAGCAGCTGCAGTTTGCTGTGACAACTATTGTTATTTTAGAAACAAAACTTGTAAAACAAAACGATCTAACAGAACAAGAAATGTTCACCCTTTGTTGTGGTCAAAAAAAGCAAATTTATAAAAATTTAAAAAAATAAAAATAAAAAAAAATCTGTACCAGACTGCATACTATTACTATTACTCTGCTCCACTTTAAAACCACTCTCTCATACACCCACTACTTTGTAAAAAACAAAAAAACAAAAAAAAACTGATGTTAAAAGAGAAGATGTTTTCTGATGTAATATTGTGGGGTTCAAAGTTTGGTCAAACTTGAACAGATAGGTGGATAAAAATAAATCCAAAATGTATTAAATTAAGCATGGAACATTCTTTAAAATACTTTAATCAATAATAGTATATATTTGATGTTGTAGAAGATAAATAACTGACTGATTGAGGTCCCCAGAGACCTGGGTATCAAATGAATTAGCTTATGTTTTGTTTTTACAGACACCACTATAAATACATGGTGGTACAAATGTGAAATATATATATATATATATATATACTTTGAGTTCTAGTAACAGAATATACAGTAACTGGATGTATTTCCTCACTTTGGAAGCAAAAAAGAAAACATGATTAAAATAAACTCTGAAATTCAAATTTTACAACAAACTCAACAAACAAAACTCTGACTGGAAAAGTCCTGAATAATCTGCTACACAAGCATACAGATTTCCTATTCATGGCAGAGTTATTGATTAATATTCTCCTGTATCCATGGGGGCAGACTGACCATGCAGATCTGTGTTGAGGCCAGTAAAAAAAGAACATTTCAATTTGAAAAGTCTTTGCACTTTGGCTGCTTTTCTCTCATTTTCCGTTCAGTCCTTGTACTTGACCATGACAGCAGATTGTGCAGTGTGCGCTTTAAGAAAAAATAGGAAAGTGAGCAGGTGGACAACAAAAGAAAAGTGTTGGTCCTAAAAAGTCTGTGAAGCAGAACAACTTTAAAAGAAGGTCATGGCTTTAAGAAAATGAAAAAAAAACCCTCTGAGACCTGAAAAAGGACCTGAGAAATGTATCATCCCAATGGCTTTTAGGAATCAACTTGGAGTTAAAATACTATTTTATGAGTCAAATCGGGTTTTCTCTGGCCTTTTTTTTTTAATAGATGTATCTAATAAAATGTGACCAAAATAGATTGTTTGACAAATTACTGATAGTGTTTAAAGATCCAGCTTAAAATGGGTTCTGTTATGTGTTATTTGCAAAAACAATGGTGAGATACAAGGGCAGAACATGAGTAAAAATGAGTCCTTCAAAACAAGACAACTTAAGACCAATTTTAAAGATTCTCCAAAATGGCATTGCTAGGTTCTGGCTGCATAAGGTGTTTTGAATTTGTTACAAAACACACGATAATCTTGATTTAAACATTGAATCCCAAAACCTTTAGCTTCTGACCCCAAATGCCTTTAACTGAACTATAAACACTATTAAAAAGCCAAATAAGTGTAGAATGAAAATACAAACAACTTCAGTGTGATTCTTATATTCATTTGTGGTTTTTATAACTTTTACATCCATTATTTAATCAAATTACAGTAAATAGAAATCACTTTTCAGTTTAGTTTGAATCCTGGAGCTCATCTCGAGGACCCAAACGTGTTTCCTGACCCACGTTATGGTCAGACCCCAATTTTGGAAACCGCTGCATTGAATTCTAACCTTGTGTCTTTTGGCATCCAGCTAATGTTTGTAGTCATTTGGATGAACATTTGTTCGCCTTTTAAAGCTAAACACATTTTTCTTTCAGTTAAACACACAAAAAGCATCTAATTTATAATGCAGGAAGTCTTTTAAATTGAACACATGTTTGAGTTAAATGTGATTTACTTGTAACCAGTACTTTGACTTAAAAAGTGTAACTTCAATGAGTGGGCTGTAGAGTGTCATGGGATCTGAAAGCGAGGAGGCTGCAATCTGTGTTTTGGTGGGGGGGGGGGTTGATTTTTTTTCTAAACCCAGCATGTTAAAGCAGACTAGGGTGATCAGACTGACAGAGGCAAATGCCTAAGACATGCCTGAATAAACATGCTTAGGCAAGATACAGAAATTCTCCCACTTGCTGCGCTCCTCTCTCCTACTCCTCTCTCTTTAATCCCTTCTATTACTGACATTACCTGAAATGTTTACACCAAAAAGCTGGCCACTTGTGATTTCTACACTCAGAGCCATGCTAACCATTAGGACTGAATTCCAACCAGAAATGGATCATCTCTCATTATTATGGTTTAGCATGTGTGTTCACATTCCTGCTCGATGGTTTGTATATAGACTTTAGAAGCAAAATATGTCTAAATGACAGTATTTTGAAGTAAATGGTAACAAGGAGAGATTAGCAGAGAGCAGGGTGGTCAAAACACATGCTATTGGTTTTGACAGCACAGGGGATGTGGTTAATCTGTGCATTCCTCTACTCTATCTCAATGGGTTTTGAGATGTGAATTCTTTGCAATACCAGTGAACAGCCCAGGATGTGAGTGAGCAGAGATGATTTTCCTTCCAGCAGCCTCACACAACTCTTTATTATTGGGTTTTACTTAGTCATAGTGAACTTAAGTACAAAGGTAAGGTTTTAAATACTGGACAAAACAATTATCTGTTTTTTACAAGGTCTTTAAAAGTTGGTCAATACACCCTCAGGTATACACCGATGTGATTACTGCTTCTGTCGGAATTGAGAGGGTAGCAGCTAATCAGTAAAAGCAAATTACATGATTATCAGCAGGTGTGCGTACCTCAAGAAGAGCAGAGGTTTGGACGTGTGTTGCTCTGGAGCATACATGTGTGTGTTAACATAATGTCCAGAGGAAAATGCATCAGACAGAATCGTAGAGAAGCTGTTTCCAAGCCATAAATCTAGAAAGGGTTTAAAAACTAATTTCCAAACAGGTTGAAGTCTATCACTCTGCTGTGAAAAAACATTACTGATAAATGAAAGACACTTTCCCAAAGGTGAATGTTCTGACAATTTCACACCAAGAGCAAACTGTGCAATCGTCGGATAAATGTCAAAAAACCCAAGAGCTGCATCTCAGACTCTACAGGCCTCAGTTAGAAGGTTAAATGGTAAAGTCCAAGAGAATAACAAAAAGACTGCTGGAGTGTTGCTGATTTGTATGGGTTACCAGGAGAATTTTTATTTTCTTTAAATCTTTGTAGAGACGATGACTGCAGAGTTTAGATTTCCAAAGCTGCACTTGAACAACAACAAGAAGGCTTCTGGAACAAAGTTTCCTTAAGACCGTAACATAGTGGACATGCAGCAGCTTAATGTTCACCTGAGATTATATTTAATACATTTTTATGTTTTTAATCTTGAAGTGCATCTAAATATGGCGGTTCTAACCTTCAAAGAAATGACCATTTACAATTAAAGAACAGAAATTACAACTTTACAGTATCTTTAACTGCTGTAAAAACAAATGTATTACTTTTTATGTTGCAGTAAAACAAAGATTTGCCTTCATTGTACCATTTTAGGGCAGCAGTATTTAAAATATGGACATTTTGGTTTTTTTGGGGGGGGACACATCCCCCCCACATTTTAAAGGCAGTTTTGACCCCTGCAGTTTTTACCATCTAAAACAAAGTTACACTATATGAAATAGTTATAAGTTTTTATGTGTAGGGTAAATATGATGGCACTGTTTAAGTAATTCATGCTCCCTTCCTCCCCCCACTGTACTTAAGCCAGTTGTGCCCCCCGCCCCCCCACACACACCTTTGAAGTAAAAATTTTGTCCTTGATTTAAAATGTAACATTTTCTAACATTTAGAATAGTGTGTGAAGTGGAAGAGCCAGTCATGTCTTTGTAGGAGAGCCAGCAGCACACTGCCGGATGAGAAGTGCATCAAATAAGATTTATGAATCTATAAAAAACCAATAAAAAAAGAAAAAGGTTTACACCAAATACACTTTTTTTTCAGTTACCATATTGTAGTAGCTGTAATAGAACTGAGATTTGCAAGGCCACACTTCCAGTCCTTACACGTAAAACCTTAAAATCGTAAAAAGCTGTGTGACACCTGCACCTGAAAACTGACATTGGGGCTTAGATTTTCTGCTTCTTCACCAGCCATGCTTTGCGTTTCTTCCCTTCTTATTACTACAAACCTCCACTGCTCGTTTTCTCAAGCATACTGTGCATAAACGTAGCTCTTTCTCACTGTCAAATTTTTTTTATACACACTGCATTTAATGCACACTCACTGACTTACAACCCCACACTGCTCCTTTCACACCAAGTGAAACGAGCTTGGTCTGAGAATAATGCTTCCTGACTGCTCAATACTAAATATGTTTCAGGAGGGCAGAAAATTGCTGCACATGTTCCTACACAAATGCTTTTTTTTTCTCCCAGAGTGATGAAAACTACTACTTTGCCTACTCAGTAGTGACTCTTTGACGTATCTCACCAGGGACAAAACAAGACCTAAAATGTGTCTGCACCACAAGCAGTTAGACTCTGACTAACTGTGGAAGTCTCAAAAATACATCAGTCTTCTTGCTTAGCAAACATTTGTGTTTTATTTTTGATGGAAAACAACAAACCTGACAGACTACAGCGAAACTCCTCGTTAGTCCCCCCAGTTCAGAAATCTCCTTAAAATATCTCTGCTAGACTTGATTCCTCAGTCACGGAACAATGCCTCTCGGCATTCTGGGATGCAGCAGAGGCACACACAGCCCAAATGAACAGTTATATGAAAACGCTTTTGCAATCGATCAGTGCCTGAGGCAGAACTCTCATTCATGATTGTCCTCTCAGCAATCGGGTTTCAGGAGGCAGGCTTCAACCTAAGTATAACCATGAAAGACAACCAATATCCTCCAGAGTAAATTCCTGGAACTGCTAAGCATTGCCCACCTGTTTGCCTACTGTTTGAATTTTGTTAACACTTTGACATTATCTCCTTGTGCTTGCTTAACACTGGAATATACAGTGCAGTTTACTATTTCAGCATTAATAGGATCTACAGGTGTATGATTCAGCAGAACCTTTTACGTTCTGGTTGTAACTAGAGGGTAGTGGTGCTGACGATGCTATCAGTAGCATCACACACATCTTACCACTAAGCACTTAGGAGACCCAAAGGCTTACACATGGATTTTTTTTGGGTTGATTTTTAGCTCAGTTTTTAATGTACTTCAGCCTCACATTTTTATATCAAAACTGAAACAGGTGAATGTTCATTCTTTTTAAATCAAATGTCTTTTTAAAACCATTTAAAGTCAGCGGGTCAGAGTTAACAAACCCTTTCAGGAGTAGAATCATCAGTACTGGTCTGAGTTGCCACCCTGAGATTTTTGTTTTAAAAAGTTTCTGATGACACCACCATCCTCAGACTCCTGCACAAAGATCTATTAGTCTATTTCTCTGACATAAAAAACTTTGTGCAGTGGTGTGATACCAACCAGCTCATTTTAAATGTTCTTAAAACAAAAAGGATGTTTCTGAACCCAAAATCAGTGAGGGAGTATTTTGTATGCAGACTCAGAGTGTTTGGTGTGGACTGGAGAATGTTGTTTCTCTTCTACCAGACTGTTTTAGAAATATTAATCAGGTTTGGGATGACGGCATGGTATGGAAACCTGAATGTATGAATTGATTCCCAGCCTCTTTGGTCTATATATGAGCAGTAAGCAAGCTAAGAGAATAGAGACTGATCCATCACATATTCTTCAGAATGAGTACGGACCTCTACCATCTGGCCAACAGTTTAGAGCAGTGACTCTCAACTGGTGGGTCGTGACCCAAAAGTGGGTTGGAGATAATTTTTCAGTGGGTTACTAGTTTTTTTCCTGGGATCAAAAACGTTAAAATCAAATATAATGGAACATCATCTATTCACATTCCTTAACAGTAGGTGGCAATAATAACCTGTAATGCTATTTGACATCTGCTATCTCACACCATAGAAATACTTGTAAAGTTTGATATGCTAATGACAAAATACAGGTGACAGACAGACACCTGTCCACAGAAAACAAAACCAAACACCTAGTTCTTCCAGTAATTCCTCCAAATGATGTCAGTGTTTCACCTTAGGTTGAAGTGAGTGCTGCTTGATTTTCCTCAAAGGACTATGTTTCCTAATATTTACCTATTGATGAGGTCATCAGAAAAAAGTACATTTTCTCTTCTTGAATTTGTTTATTTGTTTAATTTATTTTGGATTAAAACTGGAGGTGAAGAATATATTTTTTCCCAAAGTGCAATGTTGGGTTTGGGAGCTTGAAGACTTTTGAGGATTCTCAGTCAATGCTACATAATTAGTTTTGTTTTATTTAATTACTTCTCCATAGTTGTACTTTTTAATTTAATGCATTTTGAAAACAACAATCTGAACATTTCAGTTATAGTTTATTAGGACAGTTAAATTTAGTGAGTGGGTTCTTACTACATATTTAGTCTTTTTAAATCTTCTCTCAGTAGTTTGATTATATCATGTTTGTGCCTGAAAACAGTCAATTTTATTAAGAAGGCTGAATTTAATGAAGTGGACAAATTTGATTTGAATTAAAATACAGTTAAATAAAATTATAGAGGAATATTTCTCTCTCTAGCGCCACAGTCATTTAGTTTTATCGTTTTTTGTGTTGGCATACTTTGATATATTTTTTTTTCTATTTGCAGGTTCAAACTGAACCACCATGTTTTTAAATCAATCCAAAAAGTAAACGATTCTCAAATTGGTTCAGCTTGTTGTTAAGAAGAGGATGAATGAAAGTCAGACCAGCTGAGAAGTTTTGGTTTAGAGTTGCATAATGTGTTTGGCTTAAAAACTCCTTTATACCTCCATCAGACTCTTAAATAGGGCCACTTAGACCTTAAGATTTAAACAATGTTGTATTCCAGTTGGATTAAGAGTAATGTTGGTCCAAAAATCCCAAAAAGTCTTCTGATAGAGAAATTCATCTTACTTTTCACAACTTAAAGCCGTTAACCCCCCCCCAAGAATTAATTGGTTGATATTTAGGATCAAAATAATTCCAAGTGATTGTTTAACTGTTTCTAGGAGGATTATTTCCTGAAGTAGCTGTTGAAGTCTACTAGCGTCAAATATGGATTAAAGCTTTTTATTTTGGCCTTGACCAGCAGCCTGAGACCATGACCATGGGGCGTACAGAAGCCATAGAGCGCACAGATGGGGCCTGTGGCAGAGGCCTGGGTTTCACCGGCCTAAGCCAGGAGAGAAAGTAATCCATCAGGCAAAGGCACTCTGGTGCCCAGGGGCGTCAGTCACTGATCGTGTAAGACTGATTAGGCCTCTGTGGGAGGCCAGAACCCCTGACAGCGTGGACATCAGTGCCCGGTTTGCTCCACTGAGGCTTGAACTGATCTGGACTGAGCCAAAGCAGTGACCTGCTTCCTTTTGGATTCTGTTGAGGCAACTATGTAGATCATAAATATCAGTCTGCACTCAAAAGCTCTCCAGAAAAAAAAGTAGAAAACCTGTTGTATTTGGGTAAAATCAGAAATGAAGATTGTACAACATTTCTCATAAACATAATTCAGTTTTGCTTCTTGACACCTTCATAAAACTGTCACTTTAATCACATTGTACAGTGTAAAACTTGAGATGAAGTGATACGAATCTAATTACATTATTCGACTGTCTGATGAGCAGACGAGGTCAGAGATGGCATCAGTCAAACAATCAGCTGGAATCAGCAGCAGCCAAAGCAAGCTGCCTGATTGACAGGTGAATGAGTAGACAGAGAGATAGTTAGACAAATGGAGGCTAAGATATAGTTTGACAGACAGATGGGAGCGTAAATGGATGGTTTGGCAGCATGATAAGGTAAATAGGCTGATGGATCACCAAACAAATGTGGGAGGAGGAAGGAAGAAAATAAAAGGGAAGAAAAGAAAAGAATGCCTGCCTGCAGACAACAAAAGATAGGAAGCCAGATAGGCTGATAAACACAGATGGATTGTGTTGATACACAGGGAGGTGGGGCAAGATCGATAGATTGTTTTATTCTATTTGCTTGACAAACTGGAGATTTGATGTGGCTGGTATCAAGGCGATCTGTTTCCGACGACGCCAGGCGTGACTGTTACAGATGGCGAGACAGCGACACATCTCAATCTTTGGCTAGCCTCTCTGCAGTCTATCTTAGCTGTCGTTGTAGCATCACTTTCAGAGGAGTCAACATGTCTGTTATTAAAAAGTCTAAATCTATAGAGCTGCACCCCTACACGGGATTAGGTGGTGCTTTAAGTTAGTCAGCTTGGATCAAAAAGTAAAGAAGCTGTAGCTTGGAGGGAACAGGATCTCTGTGTTGCCAAATGGGAGATGGGAAAGGATTCTTCTACTGGGTTTTGAGCAAAACAAAATGGATGCCTTGACAACCCAATGCCTCATTACTGTTGCTTACATTTATCATGTCAAAATGGGAGACAAGGGTGTGAAAAGTTTAGAGGAAAGGGCTCTCCTAGTTAGAAAGGTGGCTTCTCTGTGTGGCTGCTTGAGGGACATGGGGGTGCACTGCAACAGCATTGATGAGTGTTCCAGGGCTTATAATAGACAGGAAAGGCCTAGAAAGTATGCCCTTTAGAGGTGCAGCATCTCTCACTGTCTGACAGCTTACAGGGTCTAGGCTTCACAATGACACCTTCACGGCACGCTCAAGATGACACACAAATACACATGCTCACAGGTGCAGAAAAGTCTCTGAAACACAAATAAGTTTGGCAGCACAGGCAGGCATAAGCACACGCGTGCACTTACACTCACACACGTGTGCGACGCTGAGATAATACCTGACAAGTGGAATCTCAGCATCATGCTGACAGTATAAAACAAACCAGGCTATAAAAGCATCCTGCATTCCCTCTTAGAATGGTCTCCTGGAAACAAACATCTGTTTGCGCCATGTAAAGGTGAAAGTCTCACAGCAATAAATCAACAATTTAGAACCAAGATAAAAGAACTGAGTATTTCAATAAATGGTGTGAAATTGTGGAACAACTTAAAAATGGAAATGAAGGAATCAAAGTCACTTCATGTATTTAAAAGATGTTTTAAGTCAAAAATTTTGAGGAATTATGAAATTGTTAATTAAGTAAGCGTCTGATTATTTTAGTAAATTTAAACAAGAGCGTTATTATAATTTAGCCGTTTAGAAGATGAATGATTTATTCAAAAACAATTTTATTTGTAAATAGGGGCAAATTATATAAGAAATTTTCTTCCTTCTGTCCCTTTTCATTCAAATGTGTAGTGTAAATGTTTATGTATATAATTTTTTGTTTGTTTTGTGTTTTCCTTTTGAATGAAATACATTTAATAAAAAATAAAAAAAATCAATAAAGCTAAAGGCCCATTTCTAGGGGTAAAGTGGGAGTTTAGTCAGAATCACACAGGAGGCTAAAACCAGTTGGAGGTTTGTATGTTGATTGGATCTTGTACACAATGAGAGCAGAGCAAATATGAAAAAAGAAGCATTCTCCTCATTAACAAAACAAGTGCATGAACTGTTCATTGGAGGATTTTTAGATTACATTCTTAAATTCAAGGAGAAATGTTTTTGTCTTAGTTGAAATGATTGAAAAAAATCTCTGTAACACAAGATTTAAAGGCACACTAGGCCGTTTTGGCTTTTTTTTTTAGCACCCCCTAGTGTCAGTTTTAAATCACTGTCATAAAAACAAATTGTTGACCCCTCCCCCTGCTGTGCACCTGCATTTTTAATCATCAGGGTGCTCATTTATAAAACTCTGCGTAGAATCCTTACTAAAACTTGCTTAAGCTCAGCAAAAAATTTTCAGGTACGCAAATTCCATTTCCGATTTATAAAACCCTGTGGACGCACAGATCCACGCAGTTCTGCTTTATAAATCGCTCTCATACCTAGAACTGTTCTCAGCTGTTTTTGGATCAGAACCCTCCTCTACACACCCACATTCTGCCATATACGGTCAATGCAAAGTACCTCATGAATAATTGCATATGCATAAGCCGGTGGGTTTCTGGCTTTTAACAGTAAATCGTGACAACGGAGAGGTTTAGAAAACGTGATTTTACAGAGGCTGAAACTCAAGGTGCTTGCGGTGGATGGACGGAAAAATGTTTTATTTGGTGGTGAAATGTTGACGCATTACGAGACACGGAAGTGCTCCGAGAGACACAGCCTCGCTGCAGCGCGTCTGCTGTCAAACTGACAGATCGTGTAGATCCAAGATCTAAGAGAAACGTTTAATGACAACATTTAATTGAATCCAAAGGGGGAAGACACGTCATGTTGTTCATCCTATTAAACAGTCAACCTGTCGGATAAATCGCTGGTTGAAGGGAACCTGAGAACGGCCGGTGACACCGGGTTTTACTGGTTCAGATGCTTCTGTTGATCTAATACTGGACCCAGTTGATCCACAGGATGCTCTAATGAATCTATCAGCTGATCGATCGTCCAGTCATTATCTAGAAATCTCTAAAAACTCTCTCCCATCCAACCGCAGTCTGGACTACTGACTACTGGCTGAGCTGCAGCGCATTCCAGCGCATTACGCACAAGTGTGACTGCAGGATTCCTAAGTCTCAGAAATCACAATTAATGCACCAATAAGTGCAGCTGTTATAGTGTATAATCTGAAGACGACTGGGTGAACATAATGGGATATTTTTCAAAAATGCAACATATTTTCATTCAGATTTTAATTTTTATTATTTTTAGAGATGGGATTGTTGGTTCTGTGTGTGCACGAGGGTCTACAAGTCTTTAATTGTGTCATAAATTCAATATTTTTTCATCTCACCAGCAGCTCTGACAGGTTTCATGTCTCCAACAGCTCCTTACGCAAGGTTCAAAATTTGCTTAGAGTTGCGCACATTTTTTCATTACGTTTTCTTTTATAAATCCCAAATTTTGTGTAAAAAGTGACTTACACATCTTTCAGGCCCATTTTGTGCAAGTTTTATGAATGAGCACCCAGATAAGGTTTCCTTTGTTTCTTTGGAGGCTCTGCCATGATGAACACGATACAATAGATCTCTTAGCTCATATCTATGATGTCTATGTCTTCAGCTCGTCTGCTCTGAGGTGTAAATATAGATCGCCGTAAAGCGTTAATGCTTCTCGTATGATCTGTGACTTTGGGAGACTTCAGGGCACCGTACCAGAGACTCTGAAGTTGCAACTGCAGTATTCTGGACACAAGCAGCAGATGGGGCTGAATGACTTTTCATTTACCCTGTAAAGGGTCATATTAGCGCCTAATGGCTCAAGAAAAAGATTTAAAAATATAAAAACGTTACTCAGTATGCCTTTAAGCCAGAACAACAGAAATGTAAAGCATCACTTGGTAAAATATCAGGGTTTTACATAAATAAAAAAAAAAAAATCATTAGGGCAGCAACATTTATGAATGGTGCATATTGTCACTGTCCAGCTAAAACCTTTTATCTCCATTTTTACTTTCTTTATAATTTTTTATATAAATCAGTCCTGTTGGTCATCTTCACACATGTCAGTGGTTTTTTTTCCTTCCACTTTCATTTTGGGAGATACAAGGTTTTACTGGACAGTGACAACAAGCTACTAGCTTACAAAACAATATCCATCTAATTTGATAAAACTGTTATTAATGAACAACTTTATAAAACATTTGTTTAAATACAGTCCAACTTGATTCTGTGAGGTTTTGATATTTTACAACATATTTTACCATTACTGCTTACAGTTTCCGACATTTTTTTAATATTAAAACTCTTCCTAAACTATTAAAAAACAGCACTAACTGCCATGTACTCTAATGATCTCATCTAATCACTAGTTGCATCACGTAAGATGCAGGTTGAACTGGGGAACATTCAGATTCTACTCCATTAATGTATTATTTCTGTGTATTTCCCTCCAGCATTCAGCAACATGTTATATAATCTAATTAGCTCAGTCTGCTTAACATTTGATGAATCATCGTCGACGGTTTAACACAGACTTGTGTTTTTGTGATTGATGGTTCAGTGCAGACAGCAGTTTTTCTAAAAAATAAGTGAAAAAAGCAACTGGTCTGGCAGCTTGTGAGTTTTTTTCTTCTGCAGCAACCCAAACTGCCATCCAACCTCAGGATTCTCCAGCCCTCCCCACCACTGATCCCTTACCCAACCTAAAAAAAACATGCTGTTGTGTGTTATTTATTTATCAACCCCTCTTTTGATGTGTCCCAACACACTGTGAGAGTAGTGGTGGAGATCACAGAAGGCTTTGCAAGCGAGCAGCTCTGCTCTTTCCTCCCTGCGTTCACCATCAGACCCATTTGGCCATGTGAAGATGCTCCCTTCAGTTCACATGGGGGATGTAGGTTGGTGTGCTTCCAGAAACACTTTTCACTTTATCTTTTAATATAAATCATTCATACTGAAAGATGCTCCCTCATGTACACAAAACACCACAGCCCCTCTTGTGATGGGCTACACTTTGCTACCTTCATGTTTTTGCTTGTGCATCGCCTGTGTTGATGTCAGTGGAACTTTTAGAGCACAGAACTCAAAGCAGGGGCGACGGACGCAGGACTTATGCACACGCAATGCAAGTTTAACATCTTTGATACGTTGTGTTTCTTAGATTTCTATAAAACCACCATCCTCAAAATTGTAGTTTCACACAACAAACTGTAATTTAGTCATCTCTCGAGTTTTAGAAATGTGTAAATCAGGACAGATACGGTGATTTGTAAACTTCAGGTTTCATTTGAATTCCTTAGCCAAACCTGACGGTCACTGTCCACAACTTGAATGGACAAAGTGTGTGTGTGTGTGTGTGTTTCAAAGTGTGAGTAGCAGCTGCAGGTTGACTATACATACCCAGACATCTCAAGTGACAATGGATTCTGTGTGGATGAAAAATTCATCCGTCCCCTTCACTTATTCATCAAGAAGGAAGATATTTCTGCAGGGATGCCCTCCAGAGATGTGACGCTCACATGCCAGGCAGCCCACCGCCACTTTACCCACAAGGTTTTCAATAAAACAAGCAAACAACACAATTCCAATGCCTATGAATAAGTGATCGTCCCTGAATAAAGTGCTGTATACAAACCCCTCACTGAGGCCACTCATCACACTTTAATGGGACACTGTATTGGCCAAAGTTCTCTCTTCTTTCCCCCTCGTTCCCTCTTTCAGTCTTTATCTTTGAACAGCATCAAGGAAGTCTTCGGAGGTAGCTAAAACCACAAAAGCACATTCGGATCATCTTCATTCCATCACCTGGCTCAGTGCTGGTTGAGATGCAGCATCGCTTTCATGATTTATGAGGCGATCAACATGTGTTGCCCCATCTTCTTCTTCTCTCTCATCTCTTCCATGAATGCAGAAAATAAAAAAGGCCAACTCACAAACGCACATAAGTTGCTTTCTTAGTTATGCCTCTCTTTTTGAAGACAGGTTGTTCACAGCAGTTTGAACATTCGGAGCGGTGGCTCGCCAGATGCTTGGGCGTCTGTCAACACGGTGCTATTGTTAGTTAGTTTTTGATGAGATTTACATGGCAGGAAAGCCATCAAATAAGATATACTACTGAGAATATGAGAAGGGATCACACCTAATCCATGCACCTGCATCTTGGCAGTGCAAAGTCGCTTTTCCATCCAGACCAACATGCGCACAAACGACACGAGCAGATACATGGAACCACCCACACACACACACCTACACAACCGAGACTGCGAACTTACACAGCAGCTTGAGTCTGATTTAGGTGCTGGTTTTCCTGGGGCTTAAAGGATCGCAAATACCATACTTGTTCAAAAACTAACATACACTTAGTACACATCTCCAAAGTCAAATTGGAAAATGGCAGCAGTATTACAAGAGAACATCTTAAAGGTTTTCTATTGTGACCTTTCTCTAGGATTTAAGGGAATTTATACAAACTACGTCTACAGAATTCATGTAGTTGTTCTCTTTCTGCTTAAAAAAACAGCAGGGTTTGATTATTTTAACCTTTAATATATTTCTCTCTGGAAGTTTTTATTTCACGTGTCTTTATTTTCTGGGACTATATGGCCTAATATACATTTCCTCCTCCTGACTGCTGATGTGTGAGAAAACACACAAACCCCAAATTTGCACATCAAACCTGCACTGATTAAAAAAGAACTAGGTCACAAGTGTCCTGGCTACTGGCACTGTCTGCTCTGGCTCAACAAGCTCCACAGTTACCCAGAATCCCTTGGCATTTATGTCAGAGCCAGGGCCTGCGGCAACACACCTGTGTCCACACTTCTTCTCTGGGATCAATTAGCATTAAAGTTTCAGAGCTGTTCTCCCACAGTGTGGACATAGTGTACACTGGAGGGGTACAGCCTAAGAACAGCCACAGAAACAGACCGAGACGTGAAGAAAGAGAGAGATTTCCCGACACACACCGCAGAGGCCAGGAGAGCAGACACACAAAATCATTCACCCGTTTTTAACCATATACCTGCTCTTTTATTTGGGTTCAAGTTGTGGGTTGGTCCTGCGTTTTATAGGAGGACCACTGAAAAGGTCACTACTGGCCTTCTAGAGTTGGAGTTACTTCATAAAGTTAGATCTAAACCTTAAAATCAGTTCAAACTTGTTTAATATACAGTATATCTGGACTAACATCAGCAAAGTTTGTAATTATAAAAAGTGTTTAATTTTGTGTAAACCTCTATCTGCACAGCTTATCCAGTAAAAGGATTCAGACATTCATAGCTGTCAGCAACAAAACTCACGTTGCTACGAGTGACACTTTAAAGTCTGTCTTGATTGGTTAGAGCGTCTACACCAAAGATGAAGTTTTGATCTACACCCCCCTGGAAAATTCATCATGAGGAGCCAGCTGGCCACCTCACTTTAGCTTGGTTTCTGACAGCTGGTAGGACAGCTACCAACATCTATTCTTACAACAGAAATCCAGCTGGAACTGGAAACTGGTGACCAGCTTGACCAGCATGAACTAGGCAGATGGGCTTCTGACGATCATTAGCTGGACATCAGCTGATCACATGTAAAACCAGGTCAGGAAACCCAAATTACCAAAAAGACCAAGTGTTAACCAGATACAGCCCACTTTAATATGTTTTTCTTGTTTTGTCAGATTTTCCTAAAGTCTATCTGGATACATCTGTCTGAAGCTGTCTTTGATTTTTATATTATGCAAAAAAAAAAAGTTTTATTACTTTCCTTGTTTTCTCCTGGAAACTCCAACCAAAGGCTGCACCATATGGCAATAAACCGATTCCTTTACTGCTAGTCTGTAAAAGGTGTAGCTTTATTGAAACAGTCAAGTGTGGCCAGATGGTAACATCAACCAAGAATGGTATTATCCACGTAAAGTTAAAGTAATGGCAGGTTCAGTCAAAATATGATTAATTTAGGTTTTAAGAATTTTGAAATATGTTTTTCTCTACATTTTAACAGGATATAGGGACACATATTAAGGCATGCAGGTTGGGGTTTCCATGAAATGGCCAATGAGTCATTATCTAACTTATTATATTATTTTCTGGTGCTATGGAGTATTGTAATAAAAATGTCATTTGGGAAGTCTTCTGCCGACACATGGCTTGGAACACATTTAGTGTGTTTTAGCATGTCTAACACACTCATCTAAACCATTTGTGGGTCTCAAGGGCAGAGAGAGACCATCAGGTTGGTCAGATAAATTATTGACAGTATGAGCATGAATGCGCGTCGCTTGGAGGATAATATCCCTGGATTTATTGCAGTCTAAGCAGTGTTTTGCAATACTGGTAATGCACATATAGATATTGCAATGCTGATAAATTTTCAATATATTGTGCAGCCCTATTAATGTTCAAAGCCAACTAATTTGATCATTCAGTAATCACTACTGAACTCGAACGAGGTCACTTTTGCAGGATTTATCTGTAAAATTCTGCTCTTATCCAGAGTCATCCACCCACTCGTCTTAAAATCAGCATGTGGCAAAACGCATCCTGTATGAGCCTGTATCAGTCATGGTCTGCCATCTTTCCACTTAAACGAAGCGTCAAGTAGCTCGTCCCAAACAGACAGTCAACAAGTAGGCGGTAGTGTTTGTTTTGAAAAGACACCGCAATCCTGGGGCTTTCACCCTAGGGGGGCTTTCCCACCACCGTGTGTCATTTTACAAGAAGCATGAATGTGTTTTGCTGTGTATCCCCATCAGTGTGTGTGTATATATATGTGTGTGTGTGTGCTCCACAGAGGAAAAAGGAGCACTGAGGGCAGCTGTACCTGCGCTGCCTCGTGGTTGTCTCTTGACAGTGCCCTTCACATCACAGCATGGGCCTGGATATGGGATCTGACAGAAGTAACCTCCATGCCACATCAACCTCACCAACACACACAAATAGCATAGATCTCTCCCTCCCTCTCTTCACACACACTCACCCACCTGATAACATGATGGCATGTATGAAAAATTAAGACATGTGCCATAAATGTTATATTTAGAAGCATTTTGGCACACACAACAAAATATGTGTTAAATTCATAATTAAATTAATCTATAAGATTTACAGCCACAAACTGCACACCATGCTGCACCCCCCGCCCCCTGGGCTACTTAGCCACCCAGCCCCCATGTCAGACAGCTATCAGTAGGGATTCCAGCAGAGCGTCTGCTAGACGGCAAGGATAAACAAAGGGGGCATGAAAAAAAGAGCCTGAATCAAAAAGCAGAGTGGGAGACCCTGTTATTCTCTCTGAGCAGGAAATCATTTGCTGGCAATTTGTGACTCATGTCTAACTATTTTGGTTCTTTGAGGCTGCTTTTGTCACATATGTAGCAAAGAGAAAGTTGGACGGCGGAAGTTGAATTTAGTGTTAAACTATTCCTCCTATATTTCAAACGCTAGGAAGTTCATTCTTTATGATGCTGCTATTACAAGAGAACTGTTGGCTAATCAGAGATCTGAGTCAAACAGAAGGCTGTTATTGATGGGGCTCGGTGCCAGCTCAGTTCAGGGTGATTGATAGAGAGCAGGGGAAGAACTGGCTTGAGTTTTTTCTCCTTCTGTAGGCAATAAAGAATATACATCACTTGTGTTTGGAATTTGGTAGAGGGATGTACTCTGCACACCTTTTCTGAACTTCTCAATCAATACGTTACAGCCACTAACTGATTAGTCTTATCTCAACCCCGTAAACACAGCATCATTACGAGTAAATCCTTGTCTTCAGCACTCTTTTTCCAGTGACATATGCTACTATCCTCCCTAAGGCCTAATTGAAATTAAGTTAGGTGACCTTTGGGGTGCCTATAGGGACCCGATTGTTCCACCGGCCCCCTTCTATATTTCATTTGCTCAAACCTCATAAATCAGCCTGTTGAACTTGGCTGGGATGATGTTCTCGACCTTTCTTATGACATTTCCAAACGGCCACATCCTCCACCTAGGATCATGGCTCCATGAAAGCCACCCGACCATAGTATATGAAGACGAGAATGAGTCCACTACATGCAGCAGGGGGAGAGAATGAAGCGATGGCACTGGAAAATGGCATTGATTGCCACAAGTAGTGTTCTGTGTGCACAGTTTCATTGAAAGTGTCTCTCAATGACACCACGTCTCACATATTGTGAATGTGAGCTGAATGCTTCTGACTTGGAAAATAGACAGTCAAAGAAATTGGTGATAAGATACTTGAGGTTTCAACTAAAGACGAGCATTTTAAACTCTGTTTAATGAAGGCAAGTAGAATCAGATGTTCTTTATTCTAGCTCTGCCTGAAGAAAATTCTATTTGTATCTATTCCTGTCTTTAGTGGCAGCAGTAAATATGTTTTCTGTATTGCTGGGCATGTTCAGTTCTTATGTAGAGTCTACTGAAGGAATAATGTGTGTTTGTGTGAACTGCAGGGAGAAAACTAAAGGTCCACTTGTGACAAGCCTAGAGGGAATAGGAACATCTGGTGGACCGGCTGCTCCTCTGGTTAACATGCTCCTCCTCAGTGGCCCCTGATGACACACACCCAGGTACCATGTGTGCACAAAGACACACAAACACAAAGTGAAGTACTTAAACGTGTGCATACGTATATAAACTTAGTATTTTTTTTACTCTAACCGCTATGATATTTTTACAGTAAATGCACATTTTATGCATCTTATTTAAATAGTGGTCCTAAATGGCAACACAGCCATAAATCACACTGGAGAGTGGTATAAATAGAAGGCCTATCATTCATGCAATGATGCTGAAGAGCAACTATGTCCAATTTGCACCAGATGCTCCTCAGAAGCGAATTAAGCCGGCGTTATCTCTTGTGGAAAATGTCATGTTATTGGCAAGGTGAACCCTCTCCACTCCAACCTTGTTCTTCAAGCTGCTCTGTGTGGATATATGCTGGCTCACTCCCATATCCACCCCGTAATCGACTAAATAATCGTGCCTTATTTTATCTATCTGGTCCCGTCATGTACACGCATACTGCATTTAAAGTACTCAGTCACACCTCTGCTCAGCTCCACAGACGTGGCATCAGCACTGCTCTGGACAGAACCCAACATGAATTAAGTTATTTCACCTAAGTAATTGTCAAGGTGGGGGTCACGTTGTGCGATTGTATAATGAAAGATGACGGAAAGAATGGGTTACTAGTCCCCCATGAAAGGTTGAGTCACTTGATAGAAGTGGCAGCAGTCTGACTAGAATGATTGCTCACTGCCCCCAGGGCTGGCATTTGGCGCCAAAGGCAAGATATTGCACTAATAACTCCTCCACTCCCTTCCTCCTCTCTTTCTGCCACAGAGTTTGGAGTCTGTGCCCATAAATTCGTACCCTAAAATTTTCTTCATTTCAGTCGTATCTTGACACCTTACCCCAAACCCAGTGACTGCTGAGTGATTTTCTTTTCCCTTTTTTTTGCCTCTGCTGTCATCATGAGGATATTCTGCCCTCACAATAATAGTAAGAGCACACACACACACACACACACACACACATTCAAAGATCAAATCTCCAGGTTTTTCTGAAGGCTGCAGCCAGGTCTCACTGGAGAAAAATAGTGGGAGGAGGTTGTATGTGGGAGAAGCAGGCTACACTTTCTGAACAACCCTGCCAACCTGAATAACACTGAGCTGGTTTCCTGCCAGGGCCTCAGCATCCTTCCTTCACCAATCTATGTAATGGACGTGCTAATGATGGTAAAGCAGCCAGTACCTCGCAGAACAGTAATTTAAACACTGCTAACACTATTGCCAGTGCACTTATTCCATGGCAATGATCTGCTTCTGATATTAGTCTCTCCAGCTCCTGGTTTCTTTGTGGCAACATGACAAAAGGAGAGAATTAGACAAAACACATATGCACTCTCTCTCACTGAGGTGGACGGAAAAAGAGGACTAAACAGAAAATACCACTCCAGACTTATTGTAAATGTTTACTTTCTCAGCTGTTTCTCATGGCTGAGAAAAGTGAGAGTATTGATTTTTCTTTTCTGAGAAATAAGACGGAGGAGAGGAGCATAAATAAAAGCAGGAAAACAAAACAATGTCATAGAGGAAAAGGAGGAAGAGAGTGGAAAGCATTGAAAAAGATATTGCAAAACATGAAAAAGCTTTTTAAGGTACTGGTTAACTGTAGTGAATGAAAGACTGAACAAGGCGCCATTTTTTTTTTTATAAGAAACACCCTCACAAAATGTGTGGCATGATGAATCTGTTGGATATGCATTGATTTCCACAGTATTGAGCCACACAACTGGCAGCCAAGTATCCTGAGCAGTGGCCTCCTGCAGCTGACCATCACAAACACCCAATTCCCAAATTGATGAATCTCACCAGGAGTCTGTGTTTATCTACCTGCCATCATCCGGCGCCATCGGGGGAAGGAAGTTCGGTTTATGAGGATGCATGTAATATTATTTGTGAAGTTATGACAGCAGAGATTTATTGGTGCAAATCTGATGCCGATGTTTTGAAAATGAACATTAACATTATCATGCAAATTCACAGAAACTTTGCGTTTTCGCACATACACAAAAATAAAGTTTGTGTTTCTTGCCAGTAATTGTTAAAAGGAATTTATTTTTAAATCTGCACATTTACTTGACTTTTTGTAAATTCAATAGCTCTATTGTTGATTCCTTTCTGTTCTTTTACTCAAAGAGGAGAGAAGGGAGGTTGTTTGGGGGGGATAAAGAGAATATATATCTGAGTTGGACAAAAATGTGTTACCAGAGATTTATACTGATTTAATCTAGTGTTTTACCAGGATGCAACTGTTAGCAACTAGTTGGAAAAACACAATTTATTTTAGTAGGAATCAGAGTAAAATGGTACATACACTTCAGCAACAAGTTTTGTATATTATTAGTTGAGGTTCTTTTAATGCAGACATATAATGTTTGGTAAATCTCATTTACCTTTTGCTTGACATGTTTCGACCCACTGCTCAGGTCTGCATTAAAAGAACCTTAACTATTAACGTAAAAAGAAGACATGATGAATTTCATAAAATAAGTTTTGTATTTGACCAGGTCACATCTGACATATGGCATCACATGAAAAGTGTCTAATTTCTGTATTTTTTGTAATGTATCCCATTTTAATTGCATTTTGGTCACCCAACCCTACCAAAATGGTCTCCCATTTCTCACTCTTTACCTGCAGAAAACAGGGTTTGAGACAAGTTCCAGATGAGTGTGATAACTGTTTTATAATTTTGTTTGAATGTTCAAAATGTAAGCATCATGAGGCCCTGCAGCTCAGGCAAGCAAACTGAGAACCCTGGCAGACATTTTGAGACACTGTGGAAACTCCCACTCAAATTTTATTCATAATTTGTTGCCAAAAGGGGGAGGGGGTGGGGGGTCGCAGCACCGTGAGACACTGGCTTAAGCTCAACCACCAAAGTGAATTAAAAGAAACATTTATTTTCCAGACTGACATTTTAGAAGAAACTTCTGGGTCTTTTTCTTTGTTTTCCTGTGATTACAAGTTTTTAGTGCAGCTGGGATGGGGATGGTAATCCATAGTGAATAGGCTTATCAAGCGCTCAGTTAATGACAAAATCTTTACATTAACTTATTGCTATAAGATGCAACATGTTGACACATCACTCCAACTAGATTGGACAGCACAAACTCTAGAAATAGTCCTAGATCTTTACAATTAATTCTAATATGTTGAATTCAGATCTTGTTTTCAGTCACCTCACAGTTTTTAAGTAAAATAACACATTTTGATGACCTTTTTAAAGCTTTGTTTTCAGTTGGGGACACTTAAAAGATGTGTATCATCTAACAGCAGTTTCTGGTCCTTTAGCTTTGATATGTTTTATATTTTCATGATTTGGTTTTATTTTAGTTTTTATGCAACACTGCAACCTGAGTTCTTTTTAATCTGATCTCTTTTCTCAATTCAAAACTTAATTTAAAAAAATAAATTATCTTTTAAAAACTCCTGTGAGTCATTTTGCTTTAGAATTTAGACACTGACAGTCTAATATTCACAAAATCTAATGATTTGTTTGGCAGGATCTAATAATTTTGTAGAGGTTAATTAAAATGTCACAATGCTAACAAGCTTGTCTGATTCAGTGTGTGCGATTTAGCCTTTAATTTCCACAAAATACTGTACATTCACTTGAAACATGTTATTGTATTAGTTTTTGTACTAAATTCCTGATATTGTACTAATCGGAGGTCAAATTTTACAAAAGGAAGACACAGACATTGTGTGATGAATACTGAAGAGCCTTGAGGAAAAAGGGTAAAAGTTAAGTCACATTCCAGAGTCTAAATTGCCTTCCAGTTTGTTAAACTTGTCAGAGAATTCAGCAGTTTCGTGTTGCCCTCATCAACAGCCTATTCAGTGGAGTCTTTGTGGGCAGCACGAAGGCTGATGATGCTATCAAGCTGTATTATGTTCTCTGATAAGTACCCCTGGTATAACATTAGTCACAATCATGACCTATGAGATGTCCTGATCCAGAAAAAAAATAATTAAGTTGGTGGGAGAAATTTAATTATGTGTTTAGAAAATCATCACCTCAATCAGAAATGTCCCAACTATATAAAGGATTCTTTCTGCCTTGTTGCTTTATTTTTAAATCAAGAATTTGTTTGACTGCATGCGGGTTTCTTTACTGATTAAAGCATAGAAGCACGGCTGTCAGTGTGCATCTCAGACACACGCTGAAGTAGAACTAGTTGACCAAGTAGCTCCATGTAATTTGATCAGGATACAATTTGACAGAAAATCAAGTTTTAATGAAGAGCAGCCATAAAATGTTTATAAACGACAAAGATGTTGGCACTGACTGTTTTGAGAGTCCAGAGCTCGGGGAACATCCTGACGCTTCGACAGAGAACAGCATACAGACTTCACCTCGTCTTGGGAGGGGGCGGTGGGGGGCGCTTACAAGAGACTGCAGTTATAATGTGGAGGAGAGACAGTGAGCGACAGGGCGAGAGAGTTTAAAAGGCATGGTGTCTGTTGGCTGGCAGGATGGACGGAGGGAGAGAGGGAGGTACGCGACAGCCGAGCGTGGCAAGTGCGGCAGAACAAACCGGTGGTGACTCATGGGCTCCTTCATTCACCACTGTGATCAGATCTAGCAGGACAGCCCACCATATGGGATGGCACAACTTATTCATCCAATCACTTGGACTACACACAGGAACAGAAGAGGAAAGGAATGGTGTGCGTCAACATGTGTGTGTGTGTGTGTGTGCAGGAGACGGTGTGAGAATATGACTGTGAACGAAAAAGGAATTGAGGGGAAAAAAAGAGGCTAAAGGGATGTAGTCTCTGCACTTAATGTAAAATAAATTAAACAAGTCACATGTAGTAGTAGCTGTTTAATAAAACATTAAATGCTCCATGATTAATTTGTAAAACTAATTGCAAATCTCCAGTTTTTTTTTTTTTTGGGGGGGGGGCGTGCGCGCGTCTTTCACTAAATTACATTACATCTCATTTACATAAAGCTCTGTTCTCATAAACCCAAACAATTGCATTTTGTAGCAACACAACAAAATTATAATTAAACGGGGAATCCTTAAATACTTTAACAAACCGTTTTCTCTTTATACAGATTTTTTTTTTTTTTATCCTCATAGGGGGTAAAGTATAAATCTGTCAACCAGATGGCATACTGAATAAATCAAATACATTTAAACAAATTATTAAATAAATCATTCTGAGCATATAACGTTGTGATAATAACTCCTGTCTTTTCTGGGCTTCTGTTAAAAGCAGATTAAGGCTAAGCTGTGAGAGGTGAAGGGCCTGGCAAATCGAGCCCCCTCCAACACACCGAGCCCAGGAATAGAAACAGACATAATCTAACCAAAGCCAGATATTTTTGTGAAGAAAAGAATGTTTCTACCTGGTTGGCAAGAAGCATCATAAACCCTTTTATAAGGTACCTAAACTAGACTGCGCTTCAGAGAAAGCAGAACCAATTTGCTTAACTTCAGAACATGCAGGAGCCCGCCGATAAGTGTCTGTCCTGTGTCGTGGCTGGCGAAGATTTTGTTATCCACTTTATTCCTCTGCCACCTTGCCAGTTTACACAAATTTTTCGCAAGATAGATAGCAATCGTTGTGGGGTAATTTAGGGATTAGACCGGAGGTGTGTTGTAATCGCATCCTTTTGTGGAAGCAACACACTCATTTAGTATATAGCATTAGCAGGTCTGGCCAAGATGGGGTTTTTTTGTGTGTCTCGACTAGGAAAGAAAAAAGTGTTCTAAAAAATCTTCCAGCCAGCAGCCAGATTAAGAATTTGGTAGCAAATTGAACAAGCTTATGTTGTTCCAGTACAGATGTTGGAAAAATTATGTAAAAAAAAAAATAAAAAAAAATCTGTTTTGGAGCAACATGAAACTGAATTCAAAGCTGAATTGTATTTTTAGGAGTTGGAAGAAATGTCTGTTTCTTGAAAGTGCATCATTTAAACATGTCATGTAACCTGTTAGTAACCTCTGAGATGTGGAACTAACTTTAAACATGATGGTTTGATGAACTACCTAAAGAAAAGGAGCATTATATGTCTCTAGAGGTTAGTTTTAATATGATCACACTGCCAATCAGTCTTATTCAGACTTTTTTTTTGTTTCTTTTGCCCTCTGACACAAACTTCCATCTTTTCTTAGATCCCACACTTCAAATGATCTACTTTTACCTTTCCATGCCATCACAGACTATTTAAGGGTAATTCAGCTTGGCAGGAACAACACTGCACATCTAAGCGCACGCTGTATTGATGTCTGAATGTAATGACATGCTGTATCTTGTCATTAAATCTGTCAGAAGTGAATGAAATCTCTTCAAACAACAAGATGTCCTTTTAAAGTATTTAGTAAGCAGACATGGTATCTCTAAATTAAATGTCCATAAATACAGTATTTGAACACTGACACAGTTTCCTAAATTAGATGGGTAAAAAAATATATGTATTTATTTAAAATAAATAAGAAAGAGGCTAAAAATGTATACTGTCGAGTTAAATTTGTGTGGATTAGTTAGTTATTTTTCTGGGAAGCAAACATGGTTTAAAAGGATTCACAAAAACATGTGAGCTACTTTCTAATTTCTCATCAAATCAGAAATTACAAGGTCTTCAGGTAGTTTTATTATTTATTAAAAAGAGTTCAAATCCCTCAAAAAGATGGCTTAGATTTAAAAGAACTAAGATATGTGATGCATCTGCAGGATAGAAAAACAGGAAGCATTTTAGGAAACACTTTGAGTTCAAAGCAAACTAAAAACCATTCACTGCTATCAAAAATAGGAAGGTCAGTTTAGCTTTTGTCAGGTCAGTGGTGGACCTTTCTTTAGACCTGATGAACATTGAGATCAACATGTATCAGGATGCCAGGAAAAAAAAGAAAGATAAAAACTTAAAACAGTTTATGGTTTGAAGCACCACTAATAGTACTTTTTTCACCAAAAAAGTTCCAGTGTTTGTATTTATCCTATTTCTAGTCTTTTTTCTAATCTCTGTTTTAAACCAATGTTGATGTTTATGATCACCTTACTGAAAGCAAAGAGCTGAGATAGCAGTGTTTTTTTAATTCTAGAACCAGAGTTTGTGCTAATAGAAAGTACTGGTACTAAGTAAGTTCTAGTTCTGATTTAGCCCTGTTTGGTAGAACAAATATCTAATGAGACAGGAAGAGCTGTGATGGCACGGAGATTCGAACATCACCAGGCCCCACTTGCTCTTACTGACGATGAGACAAAACACAGACATGGAGACGAAGGATTTCTAAAGTCTCTGCTCAAATTCAACTGAACATAAACAGAATAAACGGTTTTATTATACAGATGGACAAAGACACAAAACATACAATAGCAACTCATTTTTCATATTACGCGTGAGTGGGCACCACGAGGGCAGAGCTCCATCTGAAGGCTAAGGAGACATTAACAGCTCCTAAATCTGACCACTGCCTGAAGGCTCTTGCTCTACACTTTTTGCCTTTTGTCCTATCTGGGGCAGTTATATTTGATGAAAGTTGACAGTAGTAAAAGATTGTCTGCATAAAAAAAAAAAAAGTCACATTCTGACTCGAGATAATAGATGTTGCCATTCTAAGCCAATAATGATGTCTATAATAAAATCAGTGGAGCAGAAAAGAGGCACTCTTTCATTTCCTTATGTGGGGCCATGAGTTTTGTACATCCCATTATTCATCAGGTCTTGGCTGCTGATAACTGTCCCATTTGCATCTGAATTAAAAATGCCTTACAACCTCCCCTCTCCAAAAAAAAAACCCCTCCACCCTCATGCAAATGAAGTGACCTAAAAAAGAGTCTGTACTGTTTTTAGTTAGTTGTGAGCAATTGTGACCTACTCTTTAGGTTATGAAACCTACAAGGTGCATCTGGCATTATCAAGACACTTGCAAGTTTCTCCCAGGAGTGATGTGGTCATGAAGGAGATCTGTTTTAAGTTGATTCTTTATTTCTTTACTTCCAACCTGGAGTCGTTTTTGGGCAGGATGTTTGTGCTGCCCTTTTTTCTCTCCTCTTGACATGACCTACTTCCACAAACAAAAGGCAGGACAAGCGTAGAAAACTGTATATTCTTGGCCCTGCCTTCCGGAGAACATCTGACTCACTTCAGTACACTCTGCGGTTCAAAGGTAAAAGACTTCCTAATTTGAAACCTCTGCTGCAAGTCTGGAGCATACTGTGTGATATTTGTGATCAATCATGGCTCCAGAAAAGATTGCCCTGGCTGAAAATAATAAAGACGCTATCCATAAAGCGGCGATCTTTTGAGCGATGAACTCCTCAGAGGAAAGTCTAGCTGTGCCAGACAGACTGTTCAGAATCTCTGTAGACGGACAGATTAATGAGCTGTGCCTTCACATACAGTACAGCAAACCCTAGATAAATCTGGGCACAATCCTTAGTCGTCTCAGCAGCACTGTAAGGCAGCATATGGTGAATCACATGTAGTCTGTTGTTAACTTATATACTTGACATCATATAAGAATACTCTAAAGCCCTTTCGAGCATTGACAGATCCAAAAACAAGCACACTCACACACACACACACACTAAGGAAGTAAAAAAAAAATGTTTCACACATGTAAGTGGTACAAACACATCTCTAAATGCCAGAGGGCAAATGGATAAAAAATGGGGGATGCGGGGGTCCTTTGTGTACCCTGAGTTCAGGTCTTGGCCATTAAATAAGCAGGCACTGCAGATGTGAGCTGCATCGACAATGATGTATGGGAGAAACACAATCCAGCACTGTTATGAATTGGTTGCCTCTGCTGTGGACAATGCTCACTTACATGCGCATGCACAGATGCACACAAAAAGGCACTTATAAGCAAGTGCTTGAACACACACACACACGCACACGCACACACAATCAAGAGGCAGGGGTAGAGCCAATAATATCTTCCACTCTTCCAGACAAATTCAATTTTTATCCAAGACATATGTAAGCTGATTAAAATGCCCAACAAAGACTGGAGAAATATGTCACATCCTTCAGGACTGGACACAATATTGAGTGCAGCTTTGGCAATGGCAGGCTTTTTCTTCTATGTCCTTCTCCATGTCTTTTCTCTCTCATGACCTTTCTGCATCACCTGATGGCACCATGCATCCATTTCAGCCTTTTCTTTATCTTTTCCCTTCTCCTTTTTTTCAGCGTGTGACTTTCCTTCCTTCTGTCCTTGGAAAGGCAAACACATTATTCATGATAGGCTATGAAAAGCCTTTTATGAGTTCATTCATGGTTTTTTTCTATTCACTATACATTCTTAATGATTGAAACTGTGCATTAGTAATGTCCCCATGACTAACGGCTGGCTTTCACATATTTCTGTGATGCCTTAGCCGTTTTTCCTGGAGTAAGGATACAAAAATAGTAGAAAGACACTTGTGGGTAAGATGATTTTTTAAAATGAGCTTTCCCTTAAACTTGAATCAAAGTTATGTACAAATAAACTACAAAGAATATGATCAAATGTAACCAATTAAACAATAAATCTGACTTTAAAATACACCTGAAATGCTTATTAGATAATAAAGCGATTCATGCAAATGTAAAATAAATGTCACTATTTTAAAACTGCATAACAAATGTTAACAAAACAAGTAAAAGATCAAATGGGATTTCTATTTGGCGCTTGTGGACCTGATGGAGGCTTGCCAATCAGAAGTGTGTCTCAAACACACACAGTTCCTTGCACTAGAGGCATAACTTTGTCTGTTTAGCCACCCCACTAATGTCATATCATCAGAAGATGTGTGAAGAACACATCTGAATAATGAATGGGGGGAGGTTAATTATGGATGAGAGGAAGGCGGAAATAATGCCTTAGACATTTCCGTGAAACACATGGTTGGATAAAGTGGCTATAGACCCAGTGTGCAGTTCCTGGCTCGTATCAAGGCGGAGAGACTCTTTATTTAGCTATAACACTTTATCTCTGTTGCATGTGGACGTATTCAACTTTTTTCTTCTCTTGAAGAACATCCTTCAAATGAATGTGGTAAGAATTGGTCTTAGGCTGACAAAGAAAACTGTTCTTTTATCGACAATAAAGCCGCGCAATAATTATATGAAAAGTAATTACGCTCAGGACTCAGTTTTATAGGATGATGTGCAAAGCGATGGTGAAGAAAGATAAAAGAAATCCTCGAAGAGAATAAGACAGTGATGTTGACTTCTATGAAAATGCTCTTTTTGGAGAAAATCAAGGGCTTTCATTATTCTTGTCTTTAAATTTGCTACCACGCAAATATTTAACCGATTTAATCCTTTTTATACATTTGGCGATTAAACATCAATTTCAGGTAATCTATCATCTGAATTGTTTTGGTCTAATGATTTCTTTTTAAGAGAGTTGCACCTGCAGCTCTGAAAGATTGCACTGGGCTGTCAACCATAAACAAAAGCGACACCCTTTTGTTTCGATAGCAGGAAACTGGGGGTATACAGACTGGGTTGGTGGCATGACTTAACGAGGGGCAAAAGGATCAGGCTGGAACTAACAAGGGGCGTGCCATCGCCTAGCTGAGAAAAGACAAGGCTGCTGAGGAAGAATGATGCTCCAGACGCCAGCGGAGTCTCGTTTAGGGGGCTCGTGACCTCTGGAGGGTTTGTAAAGGTGAAGAAGAATTAGTCAAATGACTCCACTGCTTTTGTGCCCACAGTCCTGACAACTCACCCCATGCAGAGTGTAGTCATGATTGAATTCTTTTTCCTGAAAGCAGCAGATTCTCCTCAATTGTTTGATATCTATTCACACCCCCTCACGCATACTTTGCATCAAAATTGGATAATAAAAAAGACTGATTCATCTTCACGTCAGTCACAACTATCTGGAATTTTTGTCTTACTTCTGCTAGATCTCTGTTTGCCAGTGGGACATAATTTCAAAAGAAGTTTTTGAGTTATGAACGTTGTTACTCGCTGAAGCTGTGTCTGTTTCCAGCTACATCTGTAAGTGTCTGTCACCTCTGCTGTTTTACAGATCAAACTTTAAGTCTAGAAATTTATCAGACTGCAGTTTCTTTTTACAGAAAGATTACTACAGCTGAGCAGTTGTGACATAATAATCGAAGAACGCACAGGCTCGTTCGGTGGGTGTCTGCACTTTCCTTTGAGCTGCAGCGCGAGAGCAACTCCAACAGCAAAAATGACTAATAAGAGCAAAAACGTGTAGTTTCTGTTTGAGTTCAGGTTTAGAAACAAACCGAGAAAAGCCAGATTAAAGATTTTTGTTCTGTCATGTTAAAGGTCAAAGGAAATAAAACAGTAACGCAAAAGGCCTGGTATGATGTTCCCTTGCTGAAATCTTCGGTACTTGTGGCCTTGGGACATCCACCCCGCTCTACTAACACATTCAAAGCTTTACTTCCAAAGAGCCAAACTTTTGTCCCTTCACAAAAGGTCTGACCAGAGGTTCTGCCGTAGAAAGCAACCCCGTACAAAATCAGATTATTTCCAGTGAAATCATCCTTTCTCCACCTGTCAGTTAACTATGTCACTGCCATTGTGTCCTCCTTGATAAAGCTCTCCCGTTTGGTATAATGGAGGCTGGATGTGCATTATTGCTTTTACTGCCATTTATTCTATGAAGAGAGAGGCACACCCCACCCCCCTCACTCCTTCCCTTTTCCTTGTATTTTTTTTTTCTTTCAAGAGAAATCTGGGCCACATGCCCAGAGGAACGCAAAGTGCTTTAATTCATTCGCACCTTTTCTCTCTGGCTGCCATCTCCAAGGCCTTTCTTTATGCCCAGAAGTGATTTGCTCAAGCTGGACCATCAAAGCAATTATGGCAGCGGCCTGCTTCCCTATTATGAAGAGAGATGACTGACAACAGGGAGACTATGCGGGGGTGGAGGGCACTTTGCTTCAATTTATTTGATCTGAAAACAGTTTTTTTTCCATCCACTTGAGTAACAAAACACAAGCAAACTCTTCAGATTATCTCTTTGAATTTTTTTGTGACCAAAAACATCTCCTCCAATTTTCTATGTAACATTTTTCAATTACCTCTCTCACCTTCCAGGGCAAAGCAATCGTGGGCCACAGTTAGGTGATGCGGGAGCAAATGCATGCAATGTAACAAAATACTGGGAGGCATGAAAGGCAGTGATGTGTAGCAATTAATGTAATGGACATGAGAAAGCAAAATCTTTGGCCTAATGAGTATGTCTTATATTACAGTGCAAATGCACAGGGTCGCCAAGACTCCTATCATTACTGGGCTATGGGAAAATGGCTCGCTGCAAAAACGGATACTCCATAAATGGATAATGCGGGTGGAGAGAGCAGGATACGGCGCCACTGAGCCGATCTTCCATCCAAGAGTAATAATTATGCCTGGAGTAACGTGGACTTATTGGGATAAATGGGGACAGGATGCGAAGAAAAACTGAGCATTTTAAGGAAACGAGGCATTTATGTGGAAGGGTGAGATGGCAAGCAGCGAAGTTCTTAAAATCCAAAATGGGAAATCGGAGGACATAGATGTTGAGAGTTAAAATATATTAAAAAAAGGAAAAGTAACAGACTTACTACAGGGACCAGCATGAGGAAAAGGCCAAAGTGACACATTGACTAATTAGTCTGTTGCTGCTCTCTTTCCCAAGCTGTCAACTTGGCCATCAAGGCATCAAACCCTTGTTCCTCTCCATCTCTTATTGACTGATTCCCCTGTTCAATTATTCAAGGTTTATAAGCACGAGACATCTATTCAACAATCATCAGAGCCAGTAAAATAATGACAGGGTTGCTTCTTCAGCCTGACGCCGTGTCATAAAAGTTTTACAATTGGAAAAAGAAAAAAAAAATCTATTTTTTAGATGTTATCTATCCCTATAAAGACATTAATGTGAATATTATGAGTTAAAAAACAGCATCAGACTTTTTAATGTAGATCGGTAAACTGATTTACTTTTTTGTTTTGTACATTTTATGTATGGTTTAACATTTCAAATTAATTTTTAGCAAACTTTCCTCAAAATCCAACCTGTGTGAGTCAGACTTTGAAAATAAAATCAGGTCAACCTATAAACTGCCAAGAAAGGCTAGGGCTTCAGTACACATTTCCACATATAAACAATCAAACGGTCAAACAAAAGCAACCCGAGCAGCCACACAGGCATGCCTGCATGCACACAAAGAACAAACGTATAGGAACACATCCAGACACACACTCCGCTTACTTGTTGGAAAGCTCAAGTAGTATCGCCGCTTCTATCTGCTGTAATCTGCCCTGGGGCAACAGTGACCTGAGCCACAGAAAGAAACTCGTCTAGAGTGGGAAGGAAAATAATAATAGTTGAGGTAATGCAGTGTGCAGCCTCATCCTTGACTTAGCTGGCGATGCCTTCAGGGTGAAGATGTTACAAACTCAGAAACCTCGTCTGGCTTTAAACTAAAGTACAACTCCGATACCCTTCACTCACTTGAACATCTTTGCCGTACAGGCTTAACATGCAAACCTGAGCTGAGAAACTGCTTCTATTTATGTCAAACTTTGCATGCATATGCTGTAGTCACGTTAACACATGTGGTTAAAAGAGGAAAAAAACACTTCATTTTAAATAAAAACAAAAACTGCTCCCAAGTCTGAACTAAACACAACCACAGCAAAGCAAAAAGATTCACATGTATCATCATTTAGGGAAAAAACGAGCTAAAACAAAAAGGAAAAAACCCAAACAATTAAATTTTTATTTCTTCCAAAGGAGTTTAAAGGGTAGGTAGCAACCAAATGCTGCTAAATGTATTTGATTAACCAATTAACAACTGTGAGTACCTTTTTTAAAAAAACACATTTTACTACTTTGCTGGATTGTAGCATTAGGGTCTGTGTTAATTTATTGTCAAGCAGGATAGGAAAAAAAAAAAAACCACGGGGAAGCAATTGTTGCTGCCAATCAATCTGGGAAGGTTTTCTAGATGATTTGTAATTCATCATTTGCCAGAACGCCTGCCAATTTTACCAATATTGGACGTTCCAGCAAGCTCGCCCTAAAGTCAGACTGTGTGATGCTTAGAGAGATCGCAGAAAAAACCCAGGAGCTTCATCTCAGACTCTTCAGACCTTCAAAGTTCAAGTTCATGACAGTACAATTAGAAAAACACTGAACAAATATGATTTTTTAGGTTAAAAGAATAGAAAATAACCACCTAGATTTGCAAAGCAAAGCAGATGAGCACAATGTAGAAAACAATGGTTTTGTGGAAGAAAAGAACAAAGTGAGGATGTTTGGCCATAATGCAAAGTGACATGAGGAATGAAAAGCAAACACATCAGTACAGACGAGCCATACAGCAGTACTTTATACACAGCTTCTGTAATTTAGTATACATTTAATATAATGAAAGTATTCAAGACCTATCAAAGATTGTTTCATTTAAACCTCAGCTTTGAAGTGGGGTCTAGTTTAACTGTATTCTCTCAAACCAAATCCCAAATCTTTATCTGTTATCTTCTTAATCCTAATCCACTGGAAGCAGAGGGTCTGTACTGTGGCAAACTGTCTATTTTTAAAGATGACATATTAGTCATCTCTTAGGGGAGTAGCATTGTAATTTATGGAATTCATGAATAACAAGCAGTTGTGCTTTCTTCATGTTTATCCCCCACCCTCCACTTCCTCCCTCCCATCTGAGCACTGTATACTGATTTGGGTAAATTCAGATAAACTCAGAGGCAGTTGGGTGGTATCTCCATTTCTATAACGGCACAGATGTCGATTCACTCCAACTGAAAAGGGGGCTGGTAGCCCCTCGCACTTCCTGAGGTATGTGGTAAAATGTGCAATGACCTGATATTTATTTCCTTACTTCCTTATAGAAGTACATTTTCAATAGATTTACAGCTGAAAACAGTCTTATAAAAATAATTTTGGCCTACAATCCATTTAATTCAGCACACATTTTCCCCTTGGTCTTTTCAGTAAATATCTCCAAATTTAGTTTAACATATTCCCCAATACATTTATTAGCCCCATACACTGAAAAAGGATGTTAACTCTAATGAGTATATATTTTTTATATTTAACTACCAGAGTGGACAAAAGTTCCCCTTGAAAACCTCTGGCCAGAGAGATTAATGATATTAAATTATACATTTGTGGTTAAATATCACTGCTATTCCCTCAGTGGCTTATAACAACAAATATGTCACTGTGTAAATAAACAACAATTATACTCATTATACACTCATTAGACTCTAATTGCATCATCAGAATCACAACCAAGGGGGCATTTTCTACCAGTACAAAGCTATAATAAAATACAGGCCAACAACTTTAAAAATACATACATTTTAATAAAAATAGGAGTATTGTGAGCAATATAAAATTGTAGTTTTAAGTTTAATTAAAATTCTAATAAATGGTTCGAGAACAGAGACAACAGTAGTGTGCTGCCTGAACTTAGAAAGACCTAAAAAAAAAGTGTAAACAATTTGACACGATTCAAATTCTTCTATTCCAGAGCTACCCTATGATTTCAAATGAATATGCAGTGTTTTACAGTAACTTCGAGGCCCATCAATAAATAAGGTTGACACAAATAAACAGATAAATAAATAAGTACGAAAAGCCCAGCAAATGGGCATCAGTCAGCATTAGTGATGGAACCATGTCAAGCAAAATCATGCTTGGCTGGAGGGGGGAGTGCCTGAGTGTAGGCAGCATTCTTGCTGATTGCACACTCACTGTGTGTATTTGTGTTCATGTAGGTGTGTCTATGTGTAGTAGTGCGGCTTTTGGCTTTGTGCTTCATTTAACCCTCACCGTCTCTTTTGCTTTCTTTAAATCTTTACAACTGTCACTACTCATACAGCTCTCCATCGCTGCACAATGTACTCACTCCATCCTACTGATGGCTTCTATTTTCTCTTCCCTCGCATGTCCACTTCATCTTTGCGTGACTACATATTTCTCCCAACCCTTCTCTTTGTGACTCAAAATTAACTTGCATCTTTCTAACATGCAAAAGTACATATTTCTTTGACTCGTGAAGTCATTCCTTTTGTGTTTAGTAAAAATTTGTAGGTTACCGCATGGATTCATCTGAAAACATGAAGGTGAATTTATATCTAAACTAACGTGGGGAGAGTTACTAATGTGAACAGAATACCAAAATACTTTTCTTTTCAAATTTGGGTTATAATATAGGAGCAAACATTCTGCAGGAATAAACAAGTTCAGAAATAATAGTCATTTACTTTGATTTTGTCAAAAGCTTAAGGCAAAATGACAAGAACTGACAAATGTTAATTATACTAATTTTGTAGCAGAGGGCAGAACACAATGAAGTGATAATTTTAGTGCTACTTATGCAACAGCATTGTTAACTAATTATATGCATTATTCATTTTGATCTAAAAATATGGCATTGGCTAAGGTTCAGAAAAAACTTGGAATGAACACATTTAAAAACTACTGAACCTCAACTTCAGTACTCCACAAAGTTAGTGGCATGCTAAAATATTCTACTTATCTTGTAACACTACTTGTTTTGTAAGAGAAAAAGGACAAATCTAGTCATTAAAATATGAATGAGCCATATATAATGCAGTTCCTTTAATTCCTAGCCCTAATACCAGTTTCACTCATTGAAAAGAGCATTACACATTCTTTAACACACCCACATGTTTCTGTATTTAAAGATATTATAACTATCAGTCATTGCAAGGTACATAGTCTCTTTTTATACCTCAATATTACAAATCATCAAATCACGTTTGCCAAGTAGGAACATTAAATATTAATCCAGTTACGTTTGAGCTGATAAATTGTAGATACTGGCTCACACTTCAAACACAAACAGCCGACTGGACTTTATAACTTATACTTTAATAATAGTCACATCATACTAAGTAGGTAAAAATGAGAAAAAGTGTGACAGGAGAGAGAAAAGCATTTGATTCTGGCGGTGTGTTTTATTGTCGGAGGAATACATAACCATGCAGGATGGGATCCAATTCCACTGAACATTATTTGTTCTCTAACTGATCATCAGTTGGCCCCGCTGTATGCCTAATGAGCGATAAATAAGGTTTATTTCAACCGACACAAGTTGCCCATCCCTCAACCCTAAGCATCATGGCTTGGGCGAGATTCCATTGGAATTATATGAGAGTAATTTTTCAGCTGGTGGGATGGACCAATTGCTTCTCCTATATTTGGCTTTCACAGGCATTCCTTTGTCTTTAAGCTCTGCAAGTTTATAGCTCTATTAGGAATACATCAAACGATGAGTGACATCAATCTTATTGGGTGAATGCGCCCTGGGTAAAAAAATAAGATAAAACGTTCCATTATGGGGCCTCCAAAGCACATTTGCCCTCCAAAATTGATCCAGCATTGACAATTTACACTTGGGGTGACCTTTCTTAACTGCCCACATACTTGAAAACCAATATTGTTTGGCGAGTGAGCAAGAAAAGCACACAGATCACTACAAATGCTCAGGGAAGTTTGTTAACGGGCTAAGTTAGTGACAATTTTGCTTGTGGGTTGTTCATTGACCGCTAGGCGGGAGAGCTGAGCACCCTTTACATCAATGAAGTACTAGATATTTCTACTAACCGCCTAAAGTCCGTTACTAGAAGTACTTTAGAATTTTAAAAGAACACAAAAAAGAAGAAACTGTTACCACTGGGTGCAGTCAAAGGGAATATCATCACGTCTATAAGACAACCTACTGTTAATACCCTGTACTCAATCTCAAACAGAAAACGTATGGTTGGTAATGGTGAGACGGAGCACTAGTGTTGTCTGACTTGGCCTTGAAAAAATGTCTCCATGTCAAACTTCACTTACTTTCTCTGCTCTTTTTGCAAAAGCAGCTACGCCTCATGTATATTTTTATGATAGCAGTTTTACAAAGAATGGACAGTAATCATTTTTAAAGAAAACCCATTGGGGTAAAGAGAGCAAACGAAGGCACTGCCTTCACCTTAGGACATCAAATCTTAAATGGAGAAGGTGTCCATGCCTCTGTACTTTCTCATCTACCTTTTCCTTTGGTTTTTGATAAATATCCTTATCTCTAAGAAACAGGTGATAGATTTCAAGCAGCACATCTCTCTACAGAACGGTTTTCTCATCTACTCTATTGATATCGCACATCTACTAAGCCATCCAAGGTGTAGTGTGAAACCCTCTGGGTCTCTTTGCCCTAAATCATGTTAGCTCCACTTCCTGTAGGAGCGCCTCAAGGGCAGCCCCAATGAATAACATCTATCAACACCCTGTAGTAGAGGCCAAAAGTTGAGGAGGCAAAGCCCTCAACTCGGAGGCACCCTTGCAGCAACAGTACCTATCTGATATGTGACACAAGTCGAAGTGTGTGTGTGTGTGTGTGTGTATGTGGGAATGAGAGGCTGTAAGAGGACAACTACCAGGGAGGTTGAGAGACAACACAAAAAGATAAAATGATGGCTACAACATATGTGAGAACAAATTAATTGCTAAGGGAATTACGATCACTATCACTCCTTGTTATTTAAGAGACAAACGCCTCGCCATCAGAAAGAAGATGACAAACTAGCTGCCAAACTGAACATAGTGCAGTTAATCAGATCACAGTGATGTGGACAGCAAAGAGACATAATGAGAATAAGTGTTAAGGAAGTATTTATGTCACACTGGGTTGGGTGACACAGTAGAACGCTGGGATGTTCTTTATCAATGGGAGCATCTTTTTAAAGACGTTTCAGTTCAATTAAATAGTATTTTACAACAAAAGTAATCTTATGGCAGTAGAGAAAGCAAAAGTTCAACTTCTTTCTTTTAGACTTTTAATTATCCTCCTTCATTTTATTATTTTACAATTCTGTGAGAGAAAATAGTTAATTTAATCTTTATTAAACTTACAAAGAGCTCACTCTCTGACCTGATCAGCCGAATTAAATGTTGGTTTCCAAAGAATTAGACAAGAGCAAATTCAACAAACCTGACAGGAATTATCATTGAATGTAAATTACGCCCTTTGGGGACCTATTATATTAATGATCATACCGAGTGTTTTGCAGCCCTTCTGAGACACAGTTTGCTCTTTCAGATCACACCCTCCTAAAAACCAAAGTTCAAGAAGACATCAAGAAGCCTAGTGAAGGGCATGGCCCACACATCCTCTGTTTTTAATGGACACAGCAACTTATTAAAAGGATTTGAGTTAATTAGACTAATTTATTTGAAAATAAATGTTAGAATTATGATAAAAGTAGACACATTACCTAATAGAAAATACACAAAATAACAAGTGCAATGTTAAATATATATTAAGAATAGTTTATGTACAAATGAAAAAGTAAATAATGATGAAAAATCACCTTTTTTGAACATTCTCAGTCAACGTTTCATCTTAGGAGGGACAAAGTTTCTTTATCTTCACATTTATTGTGAAGTGCTGACATTATAAACTACATAACAAAATAGTTCAAAGTTATACTGTAGGTCTCCTAACAGGCTCACTTCAGTCAGGAGCAGAGGTTAGAATGTTTGACAGACTGACTTGTGAAGGTGAAACAGGATACTACTGGTATCTGGTGCAGAGAAAGGAGGGAAGAGAGACCCTGGTTTGGGATTGTAATGACATTGAAAAGGCAGTAAATAAATAAGATTGGCTTAGTTCTCTTTGAAAACTGATTGATGTGTCTTTTGGGAAGCCCCCCAGTATGAAAGACCTACTGAGTCTGTGGCTTTCATCCCTGACCGAAAATCGATGAGCCAGGATGTACAAGAGGCTCCTGCCCTCTACCCACCGATCTCCTGCCAGATTCCCAGGTAACTGTCTCATAAAAAAGGAATCAGAAACAGAGGAGTCAGCTTACCTGTATCACAAAAAAAAGATTATTGAGTCGAATTTATTTCATTGACTGAAACAAATCCTCAAATACAAATTTACCGTCTAAATGAAAAGTGCTTCAGAATGTTTTAGTTAATATTTTTTTTCTTGTTGGAACTATAGTTATAGGTATTAGTGGTTCTCTTCCACTGAATTGTGGGTAAAAAGTCATGTAAACATTGGTGTTGGGCAGTATGGTTGGATGAAGGTAAATAAACAAAAAGCAAGATGTTTTAAGAATAAATATTCATAAATGATTCATTAGAATTTTTTCTAGAAAACATGTGATTGACTTACTTTGAGAATTGTAAATAAACACATCCAGGATAAGTGACACTTTAAGAACATTACTCAACTTAGGAACTAGCTAGTAATTGGACATTGTAGAAAACTAAAACTTTTCCAACTGCTGAAGCTCATCGAGCTATAACATAGGCTTCAATGTTGAACACGTACTTTAGATCTAACCTAAAGCCCAGGCAAAAGTCTTCTGTTAGTAAAGATTGAGTTTTGCAGACCTCTGGGGACCAACCAATATGTACAACACTAACATATGATACTGAGGTACTTAAAAAATACTGCTTTATAAATCAGGAATAGTTGATTATTTTCTTTTTTTTAAACGAGCCTTAAAAAATAAAAAAACTGCAATCATCTTCCTGAAATAAGACAGAACCCACTGCAGAAACATGGCTTTGCTGTTCTCCATCAATCTATCCAAGTTGTGTGTGCTGAATTAGGAATGGCTGGTGTAATTGTATAACACATGACTATGGCCCCTGGGGTTAGATTTTCCATCTTACACAAAGTGGAGACAAGGAAATGGGAAATGCTTCTAGAATTGGTTGTAATTGTGACTGGCGGCAGCTAGAATTGTGCTCCGCCTGACACTGGAGGTAGTCTGGTTTAGTGCAGCTTGGCCTAAAGGATGAAAATGAATGGCATGCTGGGTTTAAATGAACTCCTTTTGACATTAGTGGGGATTCTTGTGTGTCTCTGACAGTCTCTCTCTGGTACATGATGCTCGTTTAAAGATGACAGGAGGTTAATCAAGCTTTAAAGAATGAGATTACAACTGACATGACAAGTGGGATTGAATAGATTTGGCACACTGACTGGGAAAAAAAAAAGATAAGAAATCCTTTTTTATGCCAGCAAATACATGAAATAAAAGGTTGTCAATCTTTCAATATGCTAAACGAAAGCACAACTCAAAGACTACAGCTTTAGCCTTTAAATATTAAAATAATATAGTCTCTCTCAACCATGGGCACATGAGTATCAACCCATCAAAGACTGCTTTAAGTGACGGAGATGTTTTCTGTCATCCAGCTGTCTATTACTGAAGAACACCACTTATTCTTTCTTTAAATGCTCTTTGTACTTAGAAACGGGATGGAAAAAAATATCTCTCAATATGTGAGTAAATATTTTTGTTTTTCTGCTTACAATAGATGAGACAAGTCCCCGTTATGTCCTGAACCAACTGAATTCATTTCCATATTCCATTTAGGGGGGAAAATCCATGGAGTCGGCATGTCAAAAGGATTTTCTTCTCTCATCACCTCAGACTAGAGAATACATGCAGCTCTTTATCAAACCTGTACTGTGCTCCATATCAATAAACAAGGAGCTGTCAGTGCATAATACCTGCTGTAGAGTTCTGTTGGACAAAACAAAGTGTGCTGAGAGGAGACTGATGCACAATATCACGCAGGAAATAAAACTATTACAAGAGGTTTTTTTTGTATCTGATAAAAAAAGAAAACGGGGTGAAATGGGCGATGCGTGTGTGGAACACTAGATGAAATATGAACTGAATTTCATGAGTAAAGACGGGCAGTATTTAGTAATTCATGGATCTAGAGAGATTGGACTTTTTCAGTCATGGCCCATAAAATCTGGAAGAAGTTATTTTCAAAAATTAGATGATATCAGTTCATGTTTATTGTTGTTTTTAAAAAAAATATATCTCTTCCCAGTGGTCTTTGACACAGTGTGATTTCATTTATTCTTTTAAAGTTTCTGTTTCAATTTCTTATATATATATATTTTAATTGTACAACATTTTTAAGTCTCCTCCGTGAACCGTCACCTTATCGTGGTGGAGGAGTTTGAGTGCCCTAATGATCCTAGGAGCTATGTTGTCTGGGGCACTTGTGCCCCTGGTAGAGTCACCCATGGCAAATTGGTCCTAGGTGAGGGGTGAGACAAAGTGCGGTTCAAAAGACTCTTCATGCAAGTACAATCATCGAGCCAGTGTACCCGGCCCGGAGGGTTACCGGGGTCCCACCCTGGAGCCAGGCCTGGGGTTGGGGCCCGTGAGCGAGCGCCTGGTGGCCGGACTTTCGCCCATGGGGCCCAGCCGGGCCCAGCCCGAACTGGATACATGGGCTCATCCACCTGTGGGCCCACCACCTGCAGGAGGAACATGAAGGGTCTGGTGCAATGTGGATCGGATGGCAGACCAAGGCGGGAGCTTTGGCGGTCCGATCCCTGGACACAAAAACTGGCTATTGGGACATGGAACGTTACCTCTCTGGCGGGGAAGGAGCTGGAGCTTGTGGAAGAGGCTGAGCGATACCGGCTAGATATAGTCGGGCTCACCTCGACACATAGCGTTGGCTCTGGAACCCGAGTCCTTGAGAGGGGTTGAACTCTCTTCTTTGCTGGAGTTGATCCGGGTGAGAGGCGGAGGGCTGGGGTGGGCTTTCTGTTAGCCCCAAGACTCTCTGCCTGTATGTTGGGGTTTTCTCCGGGGGACGAAAGGGCAGCTTCCCTGCGCCTTCGGGTTGGGAAACGGGTCCTGACTGTTGTTTGTGCTTATGCACCAAATAGCAGCTCAGAGTACCCACCCTTTTTGGAGTCCCTGGGACGAGTGCTGGATAGCGCTCCTACTGGGGACTCCATAGTCCTGCTGGGGGACTTCAACGCTCACGTGGGCAATGACAGCGTGACCTGGAGGGGCGTGATTGGGAGGAACGGCC
>SSNR01000019.1:600533-667795 GCA_006937965.1 Callopanchax toddi | reverse complement strand
CACACACACACACACACACACACACACGCAGCCATTTAACATCTTGCAGATGTACATACACAATGGTTTAAAGTAAAAGAGAAAAAAACAACAAGAAATCAAACAAACCAGACAAAAATAATACAAAAACATAAAATAGTAATACAGAAAACCAACCAGAAGCATGTAACTTGATGCCATTAATATTTAATTTCAGTGCTTTGTTTTTTCATGTCAATACTGACTATATCTTGTATTGATTTATTTTCCATGATGGCAGGCTTTGTTGTTAATAAAACTCTTTGCAGAAGCCTAACAAACTATTTTGTTGATCCATAAAAAGAAAAGCTCAAAATGTGAGGCCCACAGTGGCTACAAAGAAAAAACCAAAGTTTGGGCTGATGGTTAGGGAAGGAAAGATTCTGACTCCAATCAAATATTTGGCCTAAGTTTGTCTAAAAGCTTGCTTAAAGATCAATATGTAGGTTCATGTTTTTCTTAGAAAACCATAGTCAAGAACTGCGTTTATTGAAAACTCAATGGCTGTACTTCAAAACAGGTACGCTCACAAGGTTATAAAAGTTTGAAGATTACAGCTCGAGAGAGTTCACACGCACCGAAAAAAATTCAACCTAGTTTAGCCCTCAGTTTGTCTGTTTTGATTAAAGAAAAACGGACAAGGGCACAGATGTGTGGAGGCTAAAAAACATTAGACAAGTAACAAAATAAGCTCAAACACATACACACAAAGAATCGATGTTCATGTTCTTTGCTTTAGAATTCAGCTAATGTTTCTTTTTGAGTGTAAACATCTCATCAAGGAACCAATCCAGACAAATGTGTATTTGCTTCTTTCTGTTCGACTTTTAAATTCAAGTTTCCTACTTGTCATTACATTGGCCAAGTTAAAAACTGATCTGCTCATTTATTATTAAAAAAAGTTTGCTAGCATGATATAATGTTTAATTACTTGTTATATGTTTAACCAAGTAAATAAATATATAAAAAATAAATATCTTATATGGTATATGAACCATGATATATATATATCTTATATGGTAAATGGCCTGTATTTATATGTTGTATCATATGTTAAAGGCCACATATTCTACACTTTCTATCCACTCTGAATCATTCATTTTACATCTCAATAACATGTAAAAGCTCTGCATTGGTCAAATTAGCCCTTACTTTAAGTGCAGCTGTTGTTCTTCCACCCCTCGTCCAACCTCCTAAAGCTAAACTTTCCTTTCAAATGGGCGGGGCAGGTGGGGAGCCGAGCTCCTCTAATCTCCGCCCACCTCTCTTCTCCATGCGCATTCGCTAGACGTTGGTGGGTCTTCAGGGGCTCAGATGAAGGGAGTAAAAAATAATTTTGTGCTCGTTGATGTAACTATCTTTGCTCGTAGCTTCGCCATGCCTGTTTGCTAACGTTTGTGAGGATGCGTGCTCCCGTGGTTTTTAAACAGCGGGAGTGGGCTCAGGAAGCCAAAGGTGCTCGTGATTGGCTCTGTCCTCTAGAGAGGAGTGGTCTTTTTCCTTCTTGACGTCAGCAGGGGAAATATTTTGAAACCACCCGTTTTAGCATTAGCTCAAAACACATTTCCAAAAAATGAGAGTCAGGAAGTGAAAACGGTGAAAATATTTTCTCACTTTTAGATCTCATATACAATCTTTCGGACAGAAGTAACTGTTAAAAGATCTTCAGAAAGTGAATTTTGCATAATATGGGACCTTTAATAACTGGACTCGTTGTTTTTGAAAAATACTGATGTCAGTGAGGCATATCCTGCAGAAAACACTGTTGTTTACTTCCTAACGCTAACATACCTTAAAAAAAAAAGGGTAAATGTCTACTTGCAAAATGACCTGGTCATTTGGCTGTGGTATTTTGACCATAACAGACAAGTATTGCATTCAGATTTGTGGAACTTATGTCAGTCTTACAGAAATGGGGGTTAAAAATGGCAATTTGATATTGGTATTTAAATGTCTTTTTTGGGGGGGCATGTGTCTGAAATTATTAGTGTTTATCAAATTATTATAAATCAAAAAGATTTGGTAGAGAGTTAGTCAAAAATCCTTATTTTGCTTTGCATGCATACAAACATTTTGGATATCTATTTTATTCAACTCCTATATTTGTAAAGTGAGTCCATGTACGTAACTGAAGTGTTAGAGTGAGGAGTAGAATAACAGACACGATGTTATTGGATGCAGCTGTGGTGATTTCAGGGTCAGCCCTATTTATCTTTACATTAATTCTAAAGCTCCCGTTTGGTCTCGGTTTCATTTCCAAACTAAAAGATGCAGCAACGATTGTGTGGCTCGCGTGCTCTTAAACAACCTCAGACATACAGCCCTATAAACCACACACCCAGATGCACACACACCGTCTAGCAGCGGTACAGTGTAAGTGAGGGGTCATAATTGGACTTTACAGCTAGCTGGCTGGGTAGGCTGACTGCGAGATTCCCAACCCCTCCTCCCCAATTCCTGTTGAACTCACTCTTGGGAATGACACTGAACAAAACACACCATCACATAGCCTGTTTCTCTACTGATAGGACCTCTGAGATCCACATGCTCCTGCCACTATGATCTTAGCTTCACTAATGGTGAAAAGGGGAAGTGAACAGCGAGAGGGGTAGGCAGAGGATGCAAGAGTGGAGACAATTACACTCACATGGAGCCACAGGGAGGTCTTTGTCAGGCACTGTGTGTTCTGATAGTAGTNGACTATCGGTCGGCTCCAAAGAGGTTCTGGCAAACCATCCGACGCCTCAGGGGAGGAAGGCGGCAACTCGCTCACACTGTTTACAGTGGGGATGGGGAGCTGCTGACATCAACTGGGGCTATAGTCGGGCGGTGGAAGGAATACTTTGAGGAGCTCCTCAATCCCACCGACACGCATTCCTATGAGGAACCAGAGCTGGGAGACCTGGGGATGGACTGTCCAATCTCTGGGGCAGAAGTCGCTGAGGTAGTCAAAAAACTACGCAGTGGCGGAGCCCCGGGGGTGGATGAGATCCGACCTGGGTATCTGAAAGCTATGGATGTTGTAGGACTGTCGTGGTTGACACGTCTCTGCAACATTGCGTGGTCATCGGGGGCAGTCCCTGTTGAGTGGCAGACCGGGGTGGTGGTTCCCATTTTTAAGAAGGGGGACCAGAGGGTGTGTTCCAACTATAGGGGGATCACACTCCTCAGCCTCCCTGGGAAGGTCTACTCCAGGGTACTGGAGAGGAGGGTCCGGTCGATAGTTGAACCTCAGATAGAAGAGGAGCAATGTGGTTTTCGTCCTGGTCGTGGAACTGTGGACCAGCTCTTTACCCTCGCTAGGGTGATGGAGGGGTCATGGGAGTTTGCCCAACCAATCCACATGTGTTTTGTGGATTTGGAGAAGGCTTATGACCGTGTCCCCAGGGACACCCTGTGGGGGGCGCTCCAGGAGTACGGGGTGGATGGTCTTTTGTTAAGGGCCATTCAGTCCCTGTACCAGAGGAGTGTGAGTCTGGTCCGCATAGCCGGCAGTAAGTCGGACCTGTTTCCAGTGAGGGTTGGACTCCGCCAGGGCTGCCCTTTGTCACCGGTCCTGTTCGTAACCTTTATGGACCGGATTTCTAGGCACAGCCGTGGTGTGGAGGGTGTTGAGTTTGGTGACACGAGAATCTCGTCTCTGCTTTTTGCAGATGATGTGGTCCTCCTAGCTTCATCAGGCTCTGACCTACAGCTCTTGCTGGGGAGGTTCGCAGCCGAGTGTGAAGCGGCTGGGATGAGGATCAGCACCTCCAAGTCTGAGGCCATGGTTCTCAGTCGGAAAAGGGTGGCTTGCCAACTCCAGGTCGGGAGAGAGGTCCTGCCTCAAGTGGAGGAGTTCAAGTATCTCGGGGTCTTGTTCACGAGTGAGGGAAGGAGGGAGCGGGAGATCGACAGGCGGATTGGAGCAGCGTCTGCAGTGATGCGGACGCTGAACCGGTCTGTTGTGGTGAAGAAGGAGCTGAGCCGGAAAACAAGGCTCTCGATTTACCGGTCGGTCTACCTCCCAATCCTCACCTATGGTCATGAGCTTTGGGTAATGACCGAAAGAATGAGATCGCGGATACAAGCGGCCGAAATGAGTTTTCTCCGCAGGGTGGCCGGGCTTAGCCTTAGGGATAGGGTGAGGAGCTCGGACATTCGGGAGAGACTCGGAGTAGAGTCGCTGCTCCTCCATGTCAAAAGGAGCCAGTTGAGATGGTTCGGGCATCTTGTTAGGATGCCCCCTGGACGCCTCCCCAGGGAGGTGTTTCAGGCATGTCCTGCCGGCAGGAGGCCCCCGGGTCGACCCAGGACACGCTGGAGTAAATATATCTCTGGTTTGGCCCTGGAGCGCCTTGGGATCCTGCCGGAGGAGCTGGTAGAAGTGGCTGGGGAGAAGACTGTCTGGAACTCCCTAATTGGGATGCTGCCCCCGCGACCCGGACCCGGATAAGCGGAAGAAGACGAGACGAGACGAACATTTTTAAGTGTTTTATAAATAAATTGGATTATTCTACCAAACCTTCAGCCAAACTAACATTCTTTCCCTTCAATAATAGCTTTGTTTCTCCACACACTGTTGGTGAAACATGCCAACTTTTCACACAGCTATCACTATAATGTGCATATCACAGACCCCAACATTTATCGTGGTAAAATCAGACAACTTAAATCATTTATTAGATGAATAAACGAAGTTCTACTCTATCTCGACCAGACTTTGTTTACTTTCTGGAACAAACACAGCAGTTAGTAATCTGGTATTTACATTGGTACATCGAGAGCATTGATCATAGGCTCCACACTATAGTTGCCAAGAAATTAAAGGATTTTACAGAAGGTACAACACATTGTCAACCTCATGCTTCTTCTCATGTTTTTGTTATGACTCTACTAGGCATAAATATCTCGTATTTGTAACAGAATGATGCACTACTTTGTTTTAAAGTATGCAGAAAGTGGTTGAAAACTAACTTGAATAAAACCTGAAGTGCTCTCTGTGTTAGAATCACACCTGCTCTTCCTACCCATCAGTCTACCTAATTATCCTTCCCAGTGGTTTCCTCTCCAGGACCCATCAAACCTACCAGAGGCTTTGTCACTTCAAGCCAAGCCATGCCTCATATAAACCGCCGTAGCCTTTGTCAGCCATCATTGCTTGTAGAGTACAAGAAATAACAGTGCTTGTCTCGGGGTTTATGAGTAACTACAACAATTTTCACTCAATATTTTCAATGTGGACAGCTGAGGAATCCTCTGCCCACCTTCCATCCAAAATGTTTAATACTAGGGCTGCTACTGTTTATTAAAGTGAGTCTTTTTCCTGTTAGTGGTAACACTCTGCATCTTTTAGTTTTATGCCCAGGTGTCACCTTATCAAAGGCCACTACGTGACCATAAAACAATCATTTAAAAGCTTTCCATCATCTAAATCTCTTAATCTGATAAGTGCTGATTTAAACTTGCATCAAATTACTTGCATGTTTTTTTCTTTAGAAATACACATCCGTGAGCAACACACAGGTTTTTGACATGCACAGCAGTGACAATAAAAACATAAAACAGCCTGCACAGCATAAAACTAGCCTATTTGATCAAAGAGGAACATAAAGCGTGCTTTTGCATATCATTTACTACACAAACAGGCTTAAAATAATAAGTGGCTAAAGACAAAGTGCAAAATAAGTGCAGTTCAGGAAAAGCTATAAAACAGGAAGTGACATCATTCCACAGGCCAACAGGAAGAACAAATAAATTATGACAACTGTAGCTGCTCGACAACACGGATGATGTGCTGAGGGAACATCTTTCACAAGAATAAACAATTAAAATCAGGAAATGAACTCATTTCCATATTGATATGGCTAACTACATTGATCTTAAATTATGAAAAACAATGCATATTATGACTCACTTTTTAAAAAATCTGATGATCAATAACCAAAAACACAGTTACTGTGGGGTGTGTTTCTAGAGTAAGCTACTAGATTAAGACTTGAAAAGTGGCAAAAACATTCATTTATAGGCTGTTTTTATTGATTCTTTTGTGAAATAAATATATGTGAAAAAGGAAGTGTTACCTAATGGCACATAAGGGTGAGAACACTGTTAAATACAAGTTGCACCAGCTGTCCTTTTGAAGAGAGCTGTTGTAATGCATAAAGTAGAGTAATATGTAACTGGAGAATAGTTTTGAATAGATAGTGGTGTGTTTCAGTGTCATCTACACTACATTTTCAAATGCATTTGCTCTAATCAACCACATTTCTCAAAAACAAACAAAAAAAGTAATTTTATGTTAGATATAATGTAGCAGATTTTGCAGGAAATACGTTAATATGTAATTTTTTTTTTTTATCAAATGTAGTAACTCAACTCAGCACAACATTCTGCATTGTCTTTGACCAGCTCAGCTTAGAAGTTCTGACAGGAAAGATGTGAATATGCAGCCTGGAGCAGTGCAGTGTGAACCAACATGGTGTTAGGTCTGAGTAAAAAGGTAGTTGAATGAAAACACACCTAGAGTTCTGTTACCATAGTTAGCACCCGGCCACCGAGAAACTGGACTCGAAGGGCTTTGATCACCTGGAACAATGTTGGTAGTGGAAAAAAGGAGAGGCAATAAAGAAAGGAAAGTGGAAAAGGAAAAGAGAAAAATGCATCAGAGATGACACATCAGAAATATTGGCAGAAATACTCCAAAGGAAAAAGGAATAAAATAAACCCACCTGGACAAATGTTTAGTCGCAGAAACAGAGATTCATAATAAATCAAAACAATACGTTCATGATGGTTTTTAGGTGTTGATGTGAAACGTATTAATAATATCATTCATATCAAATCTGGGTCCTAAACACAAACATGCAATAAGAAAACAATTCTACAAACTGCTGTAGCTAAATTCATAACCTAATAATAATACACACACAGCCAACATTTTGTTAGCTGAATAAAATGACAAATTAAGATCACTGAATTTAAGTAATGTATAAATAACTTGGTGGTCTTCAATTACACAATTTAATGTCCAGGGGAAAAAAATATGATCAGGACGATCCTAAAGCTATCTAATTGTTCATTTAACATTCCATAACCAATTCATCAGTCTGTTATAGGTTTACCTCAGATCATGCATGTTGTCATACAAGTATATATACCTAGAACATCAAAATGCTTTGTTAAAAGCTACTCAGTAGGTAATTTTTCTCTTGTAAAGGCATGCATTTACACATTCTCAGATGTTTTACTAAATCTGATTCATGACTGACTAAGACAGGCATAAACAGCGGGTGAGATGTAGTACAGTAAAACTAATCATTTCTAATGGAACTACTGGATTATACAGAAACTTAGAAATGTTCTGTAGATACAGAAAATTTGAAATTTTCTGTAGAATCTGCCTTGTGTGCCATGACGTCGTATTAACCAAGTAGGAATAAGGCTAAAAACTACTAGTTTGACATTATGGATGTATGAAACGAGGCATTAAATACCACATTAAGCTCTACCTACATTCAAAACTTCCTGCACCGTTTCAAATTAAAACCCCTTCAGAAGTTAATTGGACAGAAACCCTCTCATTGTTAGCAGCTCTTTTGTTTATTCCATCCCCCTAGTGTGTAGCATGTGTGTAGCACGTCTGAATAAATATAATCCACTGTAGTCATTGGTGTATTTTTCCCCTCCTCATTTTCTTTTATCATGATTGCCAGTGTGGAGATGGCAGCACCTGTGGCTCATCTGCAGAACTCTGACTTGCATATCATTGACCCTCACTCTTCTGCAAGGTACTACTCCCCTGGGCATGCCCTATTCATCACGGCAGAATGGAATACATTAACACCAGGATTACACTAAATCAGCCGAGGTCCTATTGCTGAGCGCTTTATAAATGGGGAAGGGATAATGTATTTCTTTTGCCCTTCACTAGGATACTTGTGATTGTTTCTGTGCAGTTTGTTCACATATTGACGCCGTACTTGTGTATAAGTCCTTGAAATAAGTTGAAGCGGCACAAATTACAACTGTTTGAGTAAGAACAACACATGGTAAAAACACATTTTTGTTAATGGTGAGCAAATTATTGCTTTTAAAGCATTTCCTACAGAACAAAACCCCCACTTTTCTACACTGACACATAAGGACGTGTTTTCTTTGGCCTACCATTGCGTGGTGTTCGTTTTCGACGATCACGGAAAGCTGCACCAGACTGTAGAGCCTCCATTAGACTATCCATCACACCAGTTTCATCTCCTTCTGCAAGAAAACGGAAAAAAGAAACAAGATGTTCATTAATATACCGGCATGAAGGACATAATAACATAATGTTTAGATTCACAGAGCACACACTTTTATGAGTTATTAAAGTTTTGGTCTCGCTACCCAAGAAAGTGTTTTGACTCTGAAGAAGCTTTAAACAGTTCCTGCAGCTGTGTGAGTGCTGATGAAGAGGCCTGTCACTCACGTTGGTCCTTTTTTTGGTAAACAGCTGGAGCGGCATAAAATACACTTAGCTTCGGTTAGAGTTTAGTCGAGAGGAGCCTCGGGATAAAAGCATCCAGTGATGGTCATTGACAGATATTCTTTCTGTGGCTAACGCAGGGGAGCTAAGTGCTCTTTACAAAGATTTAGTGTGGAGCCGCTCAATACCCGGGTGCTCTATCATTGTTCAGTCAATGACACTGGGACCGGCCTCCGAAAAAAAAAACTCCCCTTGCCTACCATTCCATCTGTCCTGTGGATCCATGGACCAAGAGAAATGAAGGCAGTCAGTACTAGAAGATTAAAGCGCTGTAAGGCCAACAGCACGACTAGCGGTACCCTCACTGTGCATGTAGCACAGTTCAAAAATAAGCATAGCTTTCATATCTGGGTCATCTATCTTTACGCCCTAATACTAATGAGCTAGAGGGCCAACCTTTTCATCATTTTGGTCTAGAGGCAGACATTATTTTAAACCAGGATCATTAGAATGAGTTATTGTTGATCTGGAGACTTGGCATCAATTCTTTTGCGTATATGAGTAAACTAACTCTTCCCTATTGTTTACCATCTTGTTTCTGCAATGTGTTTACAGCTGAAGGGAAACTTTGCAAAAATAAGTGGAGTCAACTGTGGCGAATACAGCCCTTTCCGAAGCACCGGGGTGATCCATCCTGTTTTAGTTGTGTGCGCTCAACATGACATCAGTCAGGCGAATTGATTTTCTAAATAAAACACCTTGAGATGGAACGGTACTTGATTAATTTGATGAAATGAGACACATTTTGCCAGTACCACAGGAAGTCGTCTCTACATGTTGTTCCCTTCTCCTCCAGCAACAAACCACCCAACCTGCAATCACTCGCACAAGTAAAACAAAAAAAGGCAACTAAGAATAGAAACATGTCTTATGCAGATTTTTAAAAAGCAACTCTTAAGACGCACTCACTAATTTTACTCTATCTCGTTCTTTTTCTTTCTTCCTCAAGTCCTTCCCAAGGGCTACTTTGAAATCAAAGAGGCTGTGTGCTGTGCTTAAAAGCAATACCGATTAAATCAAGCTTAATTAGACTAGCTTTATCTGAACAAAACCAGAGCTGAGCAAAGTAGTGCTTATCTCAAATTGCACTACACCTCAGATAGCTGGCTCGTTGGTTTAAAAACGGAGAGCATGGGCTTCGTCTTCTATGAACTTGAAGAACAATATGGTGAACAACTTGCTCTTCTACAACTATATCAACTCCCAGGATCTTTAGCCACCCCTCTCTCTATGTAGGCTAGCAACGACCGATTAGGACTCGGACAGGAGGCAGAACATGTTAGGGGCAGATAAACATTTGTCAGCAACAACTATGCTACAGGAAACTTTCTGACAGCTCTTTCTTCACCAGCTTCTTCATGTAGACCTGAACATCACAGGGGGCACATGACACTTTGATCAATTTGTCCTACTTCCAGCTTAACTCGAGCACAATTCATCATTTGTAATGGCCAGGACTTGAGAGCCCTGGCAGGCTGGGGTTCAGGGGGAGACAAAAAGATCCAAAATAACTAAAATTGGAAGCAAGCTCCCCAGTTTCTTCAAAGACCTCAATTAACTATGTCCCAAGATGTCCAAAGCTTAGACTAAAGCAAGGAACTCTTATGAATGAGCCCTCAGAGTGTAAGACCTTATTTGTAAAACCATACAACAGATGTATGTTTTTGACAAGAAAAACATTTAGTCTGTGAAAATAAAACTGAATATTATTTGAGTACACTTATTCTAGTAATCCTCAAAGCAAACTTTCATAATTATTATAACGCTGCCCTCTTTAGAAGACGTCTTTTTTGTTCTTGTGATTCTCTCATCTTTTATTTTAGCTGTTAAACCTAAGCCAAATATTCCTCTGCTTCTCATTAGCAGCTGTGGTACACTGCATGATGGGGAATTACAGAAAAGCTAACCTTTTATTCTCAGAGATCTTTCTCAAGAGGAGAGATCCCCTCAGCTCACAGGAAATTGCTTTTTAAATGGGTTAAGATGGGCTAAGACCCAAGACATTGACAAACCCTTCCAGTGATGAAACACCTTGGTGGGCATCCTCAACCAGCAGCCCCGGGGTGCTTTAATGATCTTTTCAAAGCTAGTGGAAGTGTGGAACATGGTTGCGGCTTTTCCACACTTAGGTGAAGTCTTAAACAATTAAATCTTTAAGAGGCGAATTAAAGCTCTGAGAAACTTTACCTCCTAGAAAGACTGCACATAAATTCCATATATTTCCCTCTGATCCATTCAACCTTCTAATTCTCCAACCCCTCTACTTTCTTTACCTTTTTAGTTTTTCTGGTTGTACCTTGACCCGGAGGCTGAGCCCTGCAGATTGGCTCAGTCTGCAAATATATTTACAAGTGGTACTATCACATTTTCTAATTAGGAGCGGTAACAAGAGCAATGTGCTCTCAGCTGGATTGCCATAAAACTTCACACATCAGATTAAGTTTTTGCTTTGAAGAAGAAAAAAAATAATACAGACTGTAAAAAAGCAGCTATGATGTACCATTCACCAATCCCAGGAGCTGAGCACTAAGTCAAATGTCGACAGAAGCAAAGGGAGGGGAGGGAGGGATATGAAAAGAATAAGCACAGACACTCTAAGTGTCACCATCAGGGAGGAAAACTGTAAAGAAGAAATGAGGCAAGAGGAGAATGCGGGGGGGGGGGCACATAAAGGGCAGCGGGGGAGTAAAGTGAAGAGCTTCTGCAGGTGGAGTGGGCAACTGGGAGGGAATAACTGAGCAAAGCATGGGGTTGTAAAACATCTTCCAACCTGAGATCTGTGACATTTAATTATTTCTAAACATACCTTTAGTTAGAGTAAGACCAGTCACATAGTTTAAGTAATACAAATGCCTGCATGTTGAAAAAAGTACTAGAACTCTTTCTCTAATCTTAATGTTTTCTGCAGGTTCTTGGCTGGCATTTTAGTGAGTCGTTTGACAAACAAAAGTAATGACAGGACCGGATTGAAAGCTAGTGGAGAGGAGTGAGTAAACGTCAGTTAATGTCAACCTATGCTTGGCAGCTCATGGCCAAATCAAATAAAACAAACGTTTACAGAAAAGTTGTTCATGTAATCAATGTGTAACTGAGGCCTCAAAATGAAGTCTTCAAAAAATGTGACAAACAAAACAAAAGAAAAAAAAAAGAATTTGATAATAAGAACAATTCTTAAAAATGGGGCAAAAGTCTTGACTCAATCATTTAAGGTGGAGATAAAAATTGCAGGGAAATGTTGGGCAATCTCTTTAAACACCAAATACATGGCATTCCTATAATTACACAGCAGTGTCAACACAACCTCTTCATGAATTCAATTTGCTATCTGTCATCTCCTGCTTGTTTTTCTGGGGAGAAAAAACACAGCTGATCGATTGAGAACTCAATTTCTGATGGCTCACATGCAGCCTCCATGATCCACGGGGGTGGGAGACAAATAATTCCTAGAATTCTAAAAAGCTCCCGTCAGGCACATATGGGTTTTCTAATATAAAAGAAATCGGTGACATCCTGTGTGCTGTGAGTCAAACCACTAATATCCATTGCTAGTTGCAAAGATTCGGTATATAAAAGTGATTTTCCATAGACATGTCTTAATCAATCACAGCTGTACACAATTTTCTCTGAATGTATGTAATCACGGCATTGCCCCTCCTGATCCGAATCAACACCAGGCATACGGGAGATTACCCCCTACTATCCACAGGCAAATTCTAGCGTCTAATTTGCTCTGTAATGAGAGCTAATGAAAGCTTACAGGCCTCGTGCTTGATAAATTAAAGCCACTGTGAGTGAGTAACACAGTGAGAGCTTAACCTCACCCTCAGTCACCCTTCGTGACTCCAGTAGAGAAGATGAGAAAGAAACGAGGGGTTAGAGAGGAGAGGAATAACTCTCTTCTTCTTTTTTCTGCTTGCTGCAGATTGTTTTTGAACACATTTGAGCCCATCTGTTCCCCCACAGACAGTCACCTGTGCAATTAACCTGGACCATTAGCCGTGAAACAAAGGCCTCAGTGGAAAGAGAGGTTGTTGCTTTATGGCCAGGTGGAGAGGCAGCGACTGCACTTTCTTTTAATCTCAGCTCCTAGCTCGGCTCTCACTCATACGCACCTGGTTCTGTGTTATTTTCACACCTGAATTCAGCCTCAGCCACCTAGATATACACAACCACCTGCATTACTCAACACCCCTGCTATGGTTTCTGCTCACTAACTGTCTGGCTTTGAGCAGAGACATCCTCCACTCACCCTCCTTCCCTGCTGTCCCAGCAGCTCCTAAGACCTGGGCAGACAGACACCATTACTGCCACAGAGAGCACACAGAACACAAGCTCCCAAAGAACAGCAGTCATGCACCTGTTAGAGATATCTTCCCCTTGTTTTTCACTATCTTCTCTTCTACCATCTCCCTGCTGTCCAACCTCCAGATCCAGGCATAAGCTTTGACACGATGACCTGAGAAACTTTTTAGAGAGGATCCAGTCTGTAATTTTTAGGAGGACGCATGTGTGAGTGCACAGATACCGATTGGCTTTGTATAAAGGATGAGGGGTGGGGATGGAAGGGTAAGTAGGCAAATAAAAATGGCAAACCTGATGAGAAAACCCACTCATGTCTTTCCTAACTCAATTACAGATGCTCCCACAGCACTCCATTCGAGGATGAATGGCAGTGCGGCTACTACTTCATTCCTTGTTTGGCGCCAGGGTCAGTGGAAAAAAAAAAGTAAGGGAGATGTGGAGAGTCATGAACTTGGCAAAAGGTGAGTGGAAGGTGAAAGGTGTGTCACGCTTCGCATGCATGAAGTAAAAGGAAGTTCTGGAGCTAGGCTGGTCTGGTCACTGCAGACCTGATCGCACATACAAAAACAGCGACATGTCCTGACTGGGAGGGAACTGGAAGAAACGTGCAGCCAAACTGGATGCCGACGAGGGAGAGATGAAAGTGGATTAGCCGCAGCGGCGATTTGCATTCTGTGGTGGAGCAAAAGCCCCAGCGATGCGCCGAATAGCTGGATGCATGAATAAATAAACAAACAAAAACAAAAATAAACCCTCCATCTGGATGGATGCTGCCAGGCCCCAAGTGAGAAACAGTAGGGAGGGAAGGCTTGGAGATGCAGAGAGAGAGGGGGAGAGATACTTGCAACATAGCCGTCACTACAACCCTTTCTTCGCTATCATTTACTTTTACTGCCTTTGGGTCTCTGCAGTTTACGTCTGCTATCACCATCCATCCACTGCTCTTGGCTAGTTTGCCCAGTAACACCACCAACACACAAGGGAGAGCTCCAACCTCACACTGACAGATGTTAAGTTGACACACTTTCCTCCAGCCACATGGGGTCACGGTGTCAGGGTGCCAGGAGGGTCGCAGAATGCTGTCCTCACAGCCAAGACTACCACTATTACCCCCTTTACTATAAGCAAGGTAGGGCTGAAATGAGCAGCTTTACAGTGGATCCTAACCTATATTCAATTTCACTGACCAAGCATGGCCTGCACTTTAACGGCGTTCACTTATGTCCAAGTTCTCTTTGTCAAATGATCAAGCTCTTTCTTCTTGTCAAGGGACGAGATGGAAAGCATCATTAAAAAAAGAAATAAAAACCCTCACTGAGTTCAGCTTTTAGTAGCACTCAAATGTGTGTTTGGAGGTCTTGTCCAGTAATTTCTTTCTGTTTCTACAGTCAGTGCTTTCTTACCGTCTCTACTTCCCCATGTCCTTTAGAGAAGCGGCGAGCAACGATAAGATTTGTGTGAATGTATTCGTCTTCTAATCATTTATGTATTTTTTTACCTCACACTGACATCTGTTGCAGTATATGTGTTAATTTGTGACTGACATCCTAATGACTTTAGGTTGGATCCTTGAGCGAGATTGATGTTTTACTGTGCTTCGCTATCTGCTGCTGCGTCTTTCCTAATGCTACCACAGGGAGTTGCATAATCCTACACCTTTAATTGCTTTAATGTAATCCACATCCTTCCTGCTGCTGCTTTGCATTAAAATGCTTTTACATACAAACCACTAAATGGCTTTTATTACAAGGAAGAAACGGGGCATGCAGACTTAATCATTCACAACTAAAGTGTCAAATGTTATCTTGGCGATTCATATTTAGTAATACACTAATATGTTAAGGATGTAGCCACAGGAGAAGGGATGGGGCTTTGGTGACCCAAAAACTTGTAAAAAGTGAGAAGTAAAACATCCCATTTTTACTTTGGTTCTCTAGAAAAGTTAAACTTCTGAGATTTAGTTCATGTGGCTGTTTACATCAGAGTTCCTTACTGTATATGAATTAGGGTTAAGGAAAGTTAAACAGATCTCAGGGAGGCCACATGCTGAGATGATTAAAGAAAAAGAAACACTCATCCAGCCCCTTATAGATCCCCTGTTTGAAAAAAGTGGAACATTTGGATAGCAGACATCGTTTGGAATACAGATCAAGATAACATCTGAACTAAACCCCACATGGGCTGTTTGCATCAGTGTAAGGCGGCGCTGTCTGGGGAAGCTAAATGGGTTTGACAATGGGATTTGATGGTCTTTGTAGTGAGGGTAATTAGGTTTGATTGACTGTAAAGTGACTGGTGAGGTCCAGATATGGGAGGGGAAATGATCAGACACTTGAACCACCCAGAAATTAATGAGATTCAAACTGTGCTTGTGCTGATTTCACCAAGGAAGAAAATAATACCCAAGAAAGTGATGAGAGGGAGAGAAAGGAACAAGGAGGCATGAATATATTGTGTGAAACAGAAGAACTATGGAAAAGGAGACACAATGAAAAGAGCAGAGACTTCTGAAACCTGTCTCACTTCCTTGAGTTAGGCAGAAACCTTAGCACGCTAACTAATGCGTTTTTATTTATTTGTTTTCCTGCAAGTCTTTTGTTAAAGCAAGTCTTTAAATAATGTGGATGGTTATTTGCTGAAAATATATTCTTTAAGTGTCATTATTGACTATTTAATTCTGCCACTGTTAATGCTTTAGCTACATTATTTCTCATAATGAATGAATGCATATCACTTTTTAATGATTAAGTCTCATTTCCAACATGTCTCGGTTCACGCTGCCTGGTCTTATGGGACTAGGCTGAGACGCAGTTATCTAGGAGCTCTGAGCCGTCATAGCCTTGGGGCAGATACCGATTCTGACTTGAGATACAGCACAATCTACTGCGCTGTTATTTATTAGAATGGGTGCATGACAGCAGATAATCCTGGTGCCCTTGTTCTCGTCTTTTAGGGTAATTATGGAGTTCACTCATCTATACGCAGCAGTTGCCAAGCATGCCGGGTACCATTTGGACTCCAGACTGGGACGGCTCGGATGCAAGGACAAAGAAAAAAGTGATTTGCTCAAAGTCGGGCATTTTCGCTTCAGCGGCATCCATATGCAGATGTAGTGAGAAGACTTTTGTTCTTTTCTAACTCAAACGCAGTACATACACGGACATGGACGACATCAATGCCAGGGAACCGAAATTACACCTGAGAGAATAAACAGGCAGCAAATTGAGAAACACCGTGCCGTATATCACAGCTACATTGTTGAAAGGTCTGTCCTTGTTTGTTATGTTCCATATCAAACATGAAGGTCAGCTTCAGCTCTAATATCCGCTTCATTTTCCCAGCTAAGCTGAGCTGCAGCAAGAATTTCTCAGAGAAACATTTCTTTTATCTGCTTGTGTCTCTGACCTTCACGTCACTAAAGCTATCTTCCACCGGTTTTATTATTCGCCACGTCTGCTGTGCTGTGGAGACACTATGCAAACTTGGAGAGCCAACCTGTCCACCCCACCGCAGCATGTCAGCGCTTGTCTATGATCACCTAGCTGGCATGGCTGCGACGCAGGTATGCGCTGGTCTACTGGCAGCTGTCAGTGTCGCACAAAGCCATCAATCTGCTGCTCCACTCCTGTCAGTCCTGACAGCACTCTGCATTCCACAAGCAGTCAACCGGCTGCACAGAAATATGTCAATTTAGATTAGCGTACCACACTAATAGAAACATAAATTTAGAAAATTCTCCTTCCAAAATAAAAGTTGCAGACAACTTTGACAGAAAACACTGTCAGAATTATAACCAATACAAGTTAATTGGCCATGTATTTCTATATATGATTAACATTATGTATCATTACAAGTAATTAAAATAATTGCATTTAGACATAGAAGCATGTGGAGGATGGTGACTTGACCCAAAACATAAGGCATGAAAACCTTGTAGTCTGCTGTCAAGGCCTAACCTAACTAACCCCGCTGACTTATTTTTCTCAGATTTAGAAAGTATATGCTTCTCCGAAAGGAGCCCACTTCTATTTATGTAAACATACATCATTTGATCCTCAACGAGTGAAAGGTTGACAAGAAGGATGCATAAATAGAAGCTGCAGGCCCATCATTGTCAACATGCCAAATGCTCTCAGAGTAGAGATTCATAGAGACACCGAGACAATTCAACAGGGCTTGCTGAAAAGGAAGAATGCCTTAAAAACTATTACCAGCATAAATAAAATTTTTAAAGGAAATGAGGGGCAGAGAGATGATTTCTATAACAAAAAAATATATTTGAAAAAAATACAACTAATGATAAACAACAATCCTGGAATTCACTTCTGAGTTTTTAGAAATTGTTGCAAATTTTCATCTCTCGGTTTGGTGGTTTCTAAGCGTAGGGAGATTCTGTGGTGTATACACAGCGGCCAGATGCTGTGCGAACAAAGATAACAATAGAAAACATGATTATAATGTGTGTTCAATAGCTACATTGCAACACGTATGCCATGCCAAAACACATTTAACACAAAGTGTGCTATAAAAGTAACTCGATGTATGGATATGCATTCTGCTTGTGTCTGCAAGCTGTTGCAATGGATTAAAGCAGCTGGGCGGGCTCCAATTCACTCAGTGAAAAATGATGCAATGAACATTTGAGTAAAAAAAAAATTATATGGAAAAAAGCAGCTTCTTTTATGTAAAACTCAAGGATAACTTGAAAAAATACAGCCCGTTTCTTTTTTAGATCAAAAACTGGCAACTTTTCTTTAAAAGCCTTTTTTAAAAAGAAAACATTTTTCTGTCCAACCTGGATGGAATTAAACATTCACCTCTCTGTTATTGTCAGGTTGTGTTCTTATTCGTACATGTCCTCCTATGTGCCAGGGTACATTGCTGAAAAAAGAAGCATATGTGCTTTGCGGCTCAGTTCAAAGCTTAGTGAATATGACTCGGGTACACGGTTGACATGTAGGTTCAGACACTTGCCCCAGACGGGGGCACTGACCCTGGTGATTCCAGCCATGCAGGCGACCTGAGGGGTCTGCTACTCTTCCTAAATGCCTTAGAGAGAAAGAAAAAAGTTCAAACATTCCAACACGCTTCAGCTTTTTACACACTGCAGTCTGCTTCTGACATCCTTTCATTTCCTGCAATAAAAAATATATCCTGCTGCGTAGAAACGTCTTAGACCAAAGCACTCGCTTGGTTTTATTTTACAATGTTCAACAGTTAATTCCAGCGATCTAAAGTGGTTTTGTAAATGTTGAACATCTGGTCAGTTCAAGAGAATATGCATAATCCACTTAGAGCGAATTAAAACAAATGGAGTGACTGGGTAATGATTTCATAAAATATCGCCTACATTAAGATTTCTAATACTTCATTAAGAAAATGTGTTTATTGGTGCACTCGTTTCATCTATCTGTCAGGTTTGCTGGAAAAAAAAGCGTGCACACTAAATATCAAATTCCGTAAAGTGAGGGATCGCATTCCTTTATTTCATTTTTTTTCTTTGTCCTTCCCCTAAAAGCATTTGTCTCCCCCCCCTCCCCTCCCCCATCCTGGCAAAAACTAAATGAATTAAACTCTTATTAAATATGCATTTCATTGTTAATCATTCACAAGCGAAGAGGATTAGGTTGCAATTTGTGAAATGACATAAAATCTATCCCTTCTCAAAAATAGTCTCTTGAAATTGCATTAAACAAAATACTATGATCCATCAAGCCGTCCTTTAAGCAATAAAATGAGTAAATGAGTAAATCCCTAAAATAGATAAGACGGTGACCTGTGAATAATTCTCATAATGCAATAGGCATATGTTTAATCCATCTGCTTAACGGATGCATCTGCAATCAAAACAAAAATACTACACTCTAAAAAAATAATTTGATCTGTCTGTCTGATGGGGGAAGGTGTATCAAACTATCTGTTAAAGTGTTTTATTTAGCCTTTCAACCTTTTGATATTCAAAATTCATGCCAAAAATGTTTGGGCATGATTAATTAATGCAGAGTAATTAAACAAGCCTCTTTGTGTTGCAGACAACTGTATTTTCATCCAACCTTTGCAGAAAACAAGACAAGATGCTCTGCATGAAATATTGATACAAAAAATCACCTCAAATAACCAACTCTTCAAATATGTGAAGCACATGTAGAATTTTTTAGCAGGCTGGGAGACAAGAGCCAAGACTCTCAAGCCAAGGCTGTCAAATAGAGAAGAGTGGAGGCGCAGAGAAGAAAGGAGCACAACAAGAAAACACTGAATTTCCTACTATATGTTTTCCAACCAAACGGCTTAAAAGGAAACCGAGAAAAAACACGAGCACAAGCCACCAAGCTGCTTTAACCTCCAATCTGCTTCTGGCTCAGGTTCTGGTTCCCATTCACAAGATCCATTAACAGAGCTCTGCATTTGTTTGTCCTTCATCTGATTACTTTACACAGAAACGAGCTGGAAAACGAAAAACTGTTCAAGTAAAAAAAAAAAAGGACTCAGGTAAGAGCATTAGCAGAGGGAAAAGCTGCACTGGCTTTCTACAGCATGGATTAAAAACCTTCAAGGTCACTGTCATTCCGACAGTCCGGTGATCTAGGTGTTGGTGCGGAGGACAATCCCCACTATCTTCAAGGCTGCAGGCAATGCTGCCCATGTCATCCTAATGTTTTATTCATGCTGGATGTCATATTATGGCATTCAGAAACCAAGATCAAAATCTGCACTGGCAGAAATATTTAATATCATACCACTTCTCTATCCTTCTCCATCTGGTTAGCCAGAATGAGAGTAAGGGGTAAGCAGCCTCCTTCAGCTCAGCCATGTTGGATTATTAAAAGAAGAGCTTTTAGAGAGGTCTCTGCTCAGGGAACAAAAAAAAAAAAAAGGAAGAAAAACTGTAGCATGCATCAATTATCTTGGAGAGTTTGTGGTGCACTGAAGACTGTCTTGTCACATTTCCCAATGTGGCTGAGCTACGGAGAGGTCCTTGGCTGACACTGACATTTAGAAGCTGGTGTGGAAATCCCAGTCTGTTTGTCAAAAAATATGAATAAATAATGGACAAAAGACCCAAGCTGACTGCTTGCAAAGCCCTTCCAGGCTTGAAATTCCTTCTCAATGTCATTGGCATAACTAGACACAGGCATCAGGCTCTGTCACACTAATTTTTCCATGTGTGAACAACCACAACTTACACTGATCAATACATGCCTTTCTGGCTTTGCTGCAGGGCGGTGGAGTTATTCCGACGGTTAACAGCAATAAATCTAACATGCTGCCAGGGAACACTGTGGGCCCATTGTTGTTCTCATGTTGCTTGCATGTAACTAATGAAAAACTAATAGCAACGCTTGGATCAGGGTGAAACTGTCATCTATACTGCAATCTTCACTTGTCAATAAGATCTTTATTTCCTAGCTTTAAGGGCAAACCATATTTCCAGTGTCTGCACCTGTAAGCAAACAGTACGTTTGTTTTGTTTAAGTCTACTTTCCAACACAGCGTCACATCAGTAAATAAGATGTGTTGAAGTTTGAGAAATCTGTATACAGCAGGGATGTTTCTGTCAACAGAATGTGGATAAATAAAAAATACCATTTCCAGCATAACCCCTCTTATGTTTGGAAGCACCGGATCATCTACAGAAGTACTTTAAATATAAGATCCCCTCACAGTTTAAAAAAAAGATGACTTCCTCCTCTCCTCCACATTAGTATCTGCTTTTGAGTTCAAATCTGCGTGAAGTAAAATTCCATGAAAGCTTCTTTTTCCACCCTCATGCTCTTGTCCCCTGAACTCCCCATCTGCCTCCCCATCTCCGTCTCTGTGGCAGCGTGGAGAGAAGTGCTGTACCTTTGTTCATGTCAATCAGCTGCTTCTTCTTCTGCTGGCGCTCCTGCTTCTCGCGCTCTGCTTTCTCCTTCGCCAGCTTGGCTCTCTTGATCTTCTCCTCCATCTCCCTCTTCTTGTGGTTCTCCTTCACCGCTTCCTGATGAGGCACACGAACATAAACAGATAAAATCAGAATGTGGCTCCTGCCACCTCTAGTCTTTTATCGACTTTGCTACTGTACAGTGTACCGAGGCAGCAGAATGCCATCAGCAAATTCTTATTCAGCAGTGGGTTTGATAGTCGGATAAGCGTCGGGAATAAACAATGTATCAAGCCTTGTGTATGGGCTTTTTTTAATATAAGCTTATTTGTCAGTAAGGGTTCTGTGTGCCTTTATGCAGTTTCAGCTACACAGAGCTGATTTGCTGTCAGTAATACATCAATAAGTACATTTATACATGTGTAGCTACCATACTGGTGTACTTCTTTTGACAATTTGTGATGCCATTACGGCGCTGTGCAGGCCTCAGACAAGAGAGGGAAGCATCCTTCTCCTTGGTTACCTGCTGAAATGTCAGCAAGGAGTCAGGGAAAGAGAGATAATCAACAGTATGTATTCAGCTTTTTACAAATGTGGCGGTTTGTTCTACTGCCGGCAGAATAAGATGCAACTGTGTGACCTTTGGAGATGACAAAATGCTTTCTTATCCCACTCCTGTGGTGCAGCCAGGAGAAGGTTCCACCACAGGTAAGTACATGTGTGGGAGGTGATGTAGATGACTGTTTGTGGCCATGTTGAAATCCATTCACATTTTTGTGCTTTGTGATGTTTCCCTTCACGTATGCATTTATGTGTGCATCAGCAAGCGAAGGCAAAGCCCTCTCTGTGCGCTGACATAATAAGTGGCGACAGCAGGCCCCCATCTACTGCCCCTGTGGTCGCGTTGAGTGTGTCGTGTTGGCAGCTAAGACAGAGGGATTATGGGGATTGTGGGGAAAGGAACAAGGAAAGAGCAGCTCATCATGCCAGTCAATAGCAGAGCTTTTCTACATGTCTAAGGACACAGGCCCTCATTGTCACTGTCTCCTTGTTAGATGACAAGGGCAACGAGAGTGGCAGAGAGAGAGGTGGAGTAAAAATGAAGAAATAAACTGAATGATAATAAATGTAGTGATGCAGAGTTTTTTTATGGAAAGTTAACAAGTGATGCTTTATGTGCAATTCAGTAAACACTTATGTATTTAATCACACCAATTCTGATGAAATTACCCAGCTGCCCCCTCGTGGGATATTGATTGCATGTGCTTTATTGCTGTTTTAAATTACAGAAGTGCTGCACTTTTTTATTTAGTAACAAAACTTGTGCATTTAAAGTGATGGACAGCTCTGACAGCAGGGAATCTTCTGTCCTCCATCCACAGACAGGATTCAGTTCATTTCAGAGGAAACGTCACAGCAGAGTCTCAGCATCTCAACTGGAGTATAAATAATGCAGGATACAAAAAAAAATTCCTGTCGGCAAAACTTATTCTAAACAAACAATTAATTCCGACTGTAAACACGATTATGCAACATAATTTGGCTGCTCTAATCAAACGGCAGCACAAATTATCAGAGCACTAAATATGTTTCGCTGTTTGTCCTGCTACCGTTCACACTGACTGCCCACATTTTCCTGCAGGCAAACATTGATTGAATCAGGCCTCGTTTTGGTGGTAAGTCCGCATGACGTAGGAGGACATCCAAAATAAAACGATACTTAGGAGATGTGCCCTGGAAAAATAAAGCCTTAATCGCAAACAAATAAGAAAGTTAACATGAATCACCTCTTATTAATGTTGAAAATCTGCTCACACATGAATCCCACAGATGTTTAAAGACGTTTCTTTCTGTTTTTCACATCTAATCATCTGCCTCTGTGAAGCTACAGTGAAAGCAACAAAGGAGCTTGATTAACTATCTCTTTATAGATATTATATATAGATTATTTATTGTTGGTCAGAAATGAACTTTAGTCTTGAGTACTGATATTACCAAGTACAAAAATAAAATGTCATCTTAATTTATTTTTTTGCAATTGCATGTTTCAAAAGATGACAATTTCCAAACAATGACTTTTATTAATTCAGATGTGTTGGCTTATTCCTTTGTGTCAAGGGTTAAATACAAAAATGGGTTTTTCATTCACATCTCAAAAGCTGCTATTTAGTTTGTCAATCATATCTCACATTTTCATTTGCTAAAAAAATGTTAAAATAAAAGAAATGAAAATAAAATACTCTAAACTCTAAAGTTGGGATCACTTTCATGTTCATGCTGATTCACAAATAATATCCATGTGACAATTAAATTATTCAGATGATTTATAAAGGAAAAAAAAGTATTTTTGTATGAATGCCTATTATCAGCAACTGTCACGTCTCCTGGTGTGGTTGCAGGAATCATAGATATCATATATAAAGGCTAGATATCTTACCCGCGTTGTTCGTCAATGGACACTGACGTCCCCATGCCGGCGGCCATCTAACTTCGGACAACTGCCCCTTTCATAACATTGCTGTCAATGGTACATGTACTATTAAATACCTCTAACTTGCACAATTTTTAACCAATTTTCAAACGGTTTGCATTGTTAAAAACATCAGACGTGGCTGTGAAATATATTGATAATGGTCAGGAAACTCATAAACTTTAAAATTATCTCATCTCAAGTCTATACATAATAAGTTTTTTAAGAAAGTAAACCGTTTGTAAATCTGTTCATTTTTCATCAAGTTAAGAGTATTTTTAGTTAAGTTGATGACTCATCTTCCATCTGCTACCATAGAGAGCAGAACGTCAGCTGTCTGAAACAAGATGGCTACCGTGTAGGGACGCTGACAACTCCCACATAGGGCATTTAGCAATATATATGATATCTATGGCAGGAATGTCTAAGATCAGTTCTATCGGGGAAGCTAATAAGTGACGCACATTTGCGTATTGCAACAAAGAGTCCCTAAACATATAGTTCCGCATGACCAGTCTGCAAATGCGCATTCGGGCACAGGGATCAGGTATGCATACTGCGGACCAGTTAAGTGCACACCTGGTTATAATGGATGTAACACTTAGACCAACATCATTCTGTCAGATGATTGCTAAATATGCTTAAAACTAATGACTTGTTCAGTTCCCTCAGTTGCATTGTAGGGCTTAATTGTGTCTACATACAGATGATTGGTGATACAACACCCGAGTTAAAATGTATAAACTTTACAAGACCAAATCCAATCTGTGGATTTCCAAAGCAGCGTGTTGTAGATGCTAGGAAAGCTTGACAGCAGCATCACTGACACGACTCACTCCTGCTTTCAGCCTCAGAGGGGCCACAAGATGAAGTGAGCGTGTGTAACCTTCCTGGCCTCCAGAGTGTCTAGGTTGGAGATTAAAAGTACTCTCCTATTCATACCTCGCCGATAAGCTGAATTTCTTTTGTAACCCACAGGTGCAATCTACCAACAAGGGTCAGGCTGAATTCTCTCTTTCTGGATCTGTTCTCTCAATAATTGATGAAATGTGTGTGCTGTTCTTCCTTGACCCTGCACAGCACAATACATCTTCCACAGCATGGCTTCCCTCCCATGCATACGAGTTCGCCAGCCCGATGAGGGAGCAATAAGTATTTCCAACTGCTCGGCTGCACCAGTGATCTCACACAGAGAGTGTCATTGCTGCATCTCATTTGAATTTTACAAACACCACTACGCCTGGGCTTTAAGCAGCAAATGTGTTTATTAGCCATCTGCTGCACTATGTGCCAGGATGTGGGGGAAATGGCTTCTAGAAGTTATAGGTTACAGACTGAGAGACTGCTGCTCTGCGGTCTACATGCATTCCTATATTGATAAATGACCTCTAAAGTCTGGTGCAGTGAATGCAATAATTCGGTCACTACTCAATAAGTAAATACACTACAGAAACACGATGGTGATTCAGCAGTGTGTGTCCGTCTGAGCATCATCATTGTGATAATTTCTCAAAATGAAGGAATTAATAAGGTTTAAAAATATTAAATACTCTCAGAAAGGGAAGGACAATATTGAATTTATCATTCGGATCTCGTAGATCTCCATCTTGCTCATTTATGAACAAGTTTTTGGTTGTATTAGAAAGTCACTTCATTAACAAGGAAGACTGTTAGCTCATCCCAGCCCATCTGCTGTGCTTTGATAACCCATTAATGAAGAAAAAAAAATCATCCTCATGCTTCTGGTCAGGATTACATACACACACCCTGCAATTGCATTTCACCCGTGCTCCATTTCAGAGTATAGCAGTATCATTAAATTAACAAATTGTTGAACTCTTCAAATACTGACTCCACGTACTGGAATCAAATAATATTTCATTGGTCACAGAGGAAAGGAAAAAAAATAAAAAAGGGGAACAGGGCGGGGGTGAGGGAGAGACAAAGAATGAAACAGAAGGAAAATAGAGTTAATGGATTCTCTTATCAGTTACATTCAGTTCTGTGAGGACTGTCTGTCAACGCGTTTACTCAAACGCCTTATGTCGGTCGGGTGCATTAAGCTCTCGCTTTTTAGTAAAAGCAATTTAGGGCGACTGTATTGCTGTGGGATTCTTTAATACTGCAGACGCTCGGCGCTGTGAATGCATTACAAAGGGCATCGCAAACGAGACAAAAATGTATCCGGAGCGTTTTGTCCGAGTCGAGCACCTCCACGTCTCTGAGGTAAAAACAAAAAACCAAACTGTTCAAAACAATAGTCTCAGGTGCACACGGCTAAATCCAGTCAAAGAATTACGACATGAAGTCCATTTGGTTTGCTACTTGGAACAATCAGGGACAGTTGATGTAGGTTGACTTTTTCTAAGATTAAAAGGCATTAGACCTTTTCCTGAATGTCTCTTTATTAGCTAGAAAAGCTATAAAAGGATCTTCTGTTGTGCTGAAAAGAAGTTAGCGTCACCGTAAGAAAATAAAAACATTCAAATACGAACAATCATTGATTTCTTGTGCTCTGCAAGCAGATGGGATTAGCCTTTCTGTCAGCAGAGCCGAAGACCCAAAAACTATAAATAATATCTGAGAAATGTGGTGATTAAAGGATTGTTTTTGTATGAATATATTAACAACACTATATCCCACTTACTTCTATCCCCTTAACCATAGCAGGAAAGTTTAAATCAGTAATAAAAAATTCATATGCAGCTATTTGCTTGAGAGAATAATTTATTTTCTTGGGTGGATGCCTCTTTTAGAGATATGCAACTCTGGAAATCCTTGAGGGAGTGTTGTTTTGTGAGCTTGTGCACTTTGATCAGAGAGAACGAGAAGCTGGTTTCAGATGGGGATCAGGGGAAAGAAAAGCAAAGGATTCAGACAAGGGGACCTTGCCATTTACATTAATGGGTTTTGAGGAGAAAATGAGCAAACCGTCTGGACACTGTGTCATCATCCTGACACCGGGAGCTTTTTGGGGCAGTGCCAGGAGGGATGCAGAGGAGACGGGCAAAGAGACCTAAATAAATGTTTGAAAAAATAATAAAATGCTCAGCAAAGAAAAAACACTTCATCAGGAGTGATGTCATCATTTTATATGCTCGGATTTATTCAGTTTACCTTAATTTCATGCTCCTTTTTGATGCCCATTTAGTGATGCATGTGCTTTAGAGCAAAAACGGTCCATAAATTAAAAGTTGAACTTGAGAATAAATTGTTTATAATGCATGCAAATAGATAAATGTTGCACAGTATACCACAGAATAAATTCCTTTATAGTTTAACAGATCCACTTCAATACCTTAACTCAAACCTTCTAAGAAAAATCTATAAAGATCTGCAGTATCCTGCAATAAAACAATATTCCCACACACAAGCAGTTCCAAGCTGATGAAACTCTGTTTAACAGGTTAATAAATCTGCCCATGCCTTGTTTATCACTCTCCTACTCATAGCAGTCACTCTTTTGAATATTATATCACAATCTCTTTCATAACTTCTCCTCACATACTCCTACTTATGTCTTGTCTTTATTTTTCTTTGTGCTCTCAATTCAGTGCAATATTTTCTTACTTAGTAATGCGCAGATAAAAAAACATAAGAAATGGACATTGAAAAGTGTATTTCAGCCATGTAGGTTTAACCTTCAAACACAATTAGATGCTTTTAGAACGTTTTCTCATTTAGATGAAGTGTACAAATTATGTATGTAAGAAAAAAAGCACCTGTCTATGAAATCTCCAACACTTCTCCAACATTTCTGACTGATCTGTGTTGACATAAAAGGTCCACTTTGTAAGATGTTAATAAATGTGACAGCAAATAAAAAACTTTTTATTTTACATAAACTTTATGCACATAAAGTAAACTTTTCCAGGCAAAAGATAAAAAAGAAACTAAAAGAACCTTCTTGTCCATCACAGTTGGGGAAAAAAAAGGATTCAAAACCTTTTGGTCAATTGTAGCACTGAAAAAAATATCCATCCATCCATCCATTTTCTGTAGCCGCTTATTCCTCCACAGAGGGTCGCGGGGCAGCTGGTGCCTATCTCCAGCGGTCAAGGGGCGAGAGGCGGGGGACACCCTGGACGGGTCGCCAGTCCACCGCAGGGCCACACAGAGACGAACGAGACAAACAACCACACACCCACTCACACCTAAGGACAATTTACCAGCCCAATTAGCCTGACAGTCATGTCTTTGGACTGTGGACTGAAAAAAAAATATGAAGTGCAAAACTTTCAATAAGAAAGGGATTTTTGATAAAAGAAAAAGGGGCATTATGACCTACTAAACAATGACATATGAAGGGAAATAACACAGCAGGTGAGAACAGTTACGTTTTTGCTCAGAGCTCTGAGAGAAGTGAAAAGAGCCACTGATGCTCGTCATGGCAGAGAAAATATAACGTCTACAGTAAATGGCTAGAAAGGAGTGCTGCACTTTAAATCTAAAAAAATAAAATGGAAACATGTTCATAGGTAAAAAACGTGAAGTAATTGTCTCCAATGCTAAACATTAATGCACGGCAGACCTTCATTTTGAACTTGAAGTTGGAGGTACTCCACGCCATCAAATGCCTTTGAAGTTAATTTAAATCACATAAGGGTCAGGAGTTTTCAAGATGTAAGAATCTACCCCACAGGGAGAGGTGACATGCTGTGAAAATTCACAAATCGGCAGGTAATCTTCAAAAAATAAAACCTACAGAGAGGTGCGATACTACATGATTGGAGTACTCATTTTACATCCAATCTTATCTGTGAAAGTATAACGCTGTAATTTTCACACACGTCATCACCATCTGTGAGGTCCAACAGCAAAGTTTCAGAGAAACGTGAAAAAGTGTGCAACTTCCCTTTCATTGACACCCAATGTGTGTGAGTAAATGTGTGTAGAGACGTGTGGCTGGTGTCAAATGCAGTACGCAAATAATAAAGTGAACTCACCACAAAGAGGATGCGGAAGTTGGCCAGCTCTCCAAAGAAATCCTCCACGCTGACCGAGTGGGGGTCGAATGCAAAGTAGCTGCCGATGCTCTCGTAGAGCTTCTGCATGTTCTTGTGCATGGTGGACAGTTTTTCATACTGCTCCCGAGAATGTTTACAGAAACCGTGAGAAGGATGGAGTCAAGGAAAAAGATGAAAGATGACACCTCCAATACACACAACATAACAAAAAAGATAAACAGATGAAAAAGCTAATTTCACACATATTGATAGAATGATTGATAGATGGATCGATTAATAAATACTTAATTAATCCCTTGCATTAACTTTTTTCATACAGCTACAAATTCCAGCAAAGTTGAATAAAACATTTTTCAGAGGATGGGAAGACCAGATTATGATCAGAGTCAACATGGGGCCCATGCACCCCCGTAAGTTCTCCACAACTGCACACAAAAGGTCTAGAGTCCTGCTTCCTCCCGCAGAACAAATTACAAACCAAAGTTCGACAGAGCAATGGAGAAAAAGGCGTGGCCAAGATCTCGATAAACCAGCATGAGCGCACCCAGGCGTTCCGACTGCAGCTCCACGTTCGCTGCATGGACGACACCACATGCCAGCCCTGCATTAGCCATTGGCAGAATGCAAACAATACCAATGTCCACAGTGAACTCCCTGAAAAACAGAATGGTCCATATACCAACTGCCAGATGCTCAAACTCCCTGGTGCACATCTGCTCTGCCAGTTGTGACGTACCGGTCTGCACATATCATCAGAAAACCTGCAATGCTGGTTGTGCTATCAGGGACATAGTCTTCAAACCACATCTCTGTAAAACACAAGAGACTACACTCCTGACAAACCCTCTGGATCTTTATAAGACTCCACATTGTTCCATTCTGCCAACCAAGAAACGAGCAATTCCCATCATGACCGTTGGTACTCATGTTCTCTCCTTTAGCCAGTTCTTTGTGTTTGACTCCTGTCCTCATCTCGGCGCAATCTCATGTCCATATTCAACAGTAAAGACCAAAAAGAGGTCAACATGATCTAATGTAATAATAAAAGAACAAAGAACAGTAAATTCAGAAAAAAATTAGGATGTAAAAAAATATTAGGAAATACAAAAACATACAGAGCTGCTCGTAACAAGCTGATGCTTCACTGCCGCCTGGAAACACTAAGTTGACTTGTAAGAAAAATAGTCTTACAAGCTTTATCGTATTTTAAAAACTCCCCTATGTCAAGGTCACCAGAGGGGATAAAATGGGTAAGGAAGGGTCTCCCTCTCACTTTGGAGTCAATAGCATGGTGAGCTAATAGCTACAGCCCTGAAGTAATGGAAAGGTGTTTTGTAGGCAGCAGCATGACACAGATGGGTGCTGGAAAAGCTGATTGCAGTCATTGTTCTATTGTTTCGCACAACAACAGTGGGGTCAGGTTGTTTTGAACCTCACAGCTCACGTCGCACTGTGTAATTTACTGAACAGGCGGAGGACTTTTCTCCTGGTGAATGAGTATTGACAGCCGGCATCAGTTAAGCATTATCACAGCAGCCATTGACCTCATAGAGACTGCACTTGGGCACTACAAGACTCCCACCCTGGGTGGGTTGAGGCTGGCGCAACACAAATATATGTACACACATGCATGCACAAGATGTGGGGAAGCAAACAAGCTTAGAACAAAATAGCAAACGCAAGAAAAATACCACAACAAACTAGAAAGGAAAGACCTTGGGAAGCACTTTCTTCAATACTTTCTCTTTTCTTTAAAAAGGAAAGTGTTTTTGTTAGGGTTGAATGTCAAACACGCACAGACATATTCACAAAGTCACAAGCACAAAAAAATTCCTCATAACTTAATAACTACCTTGTAGGCAAAAGAAAAGCTTACTCCCAAGTTTATCCCACTTCAGTGATCTTCAGCACCAAGACAAGTGAACTAGTGAGTGCACTTTGTTCTAACTAAGGAGTGCATGTTCTTAGTGACTCAACTTGTGCTAATCACAGTAATAGATGGATTATTTGCAGTGGCAAAGTGCTACTTTAAAAAAACAAAGTGTAAAATAATATCACCAACAAAATTTTGGCTTTATTTCATTTTCCTTTGAAAATATTTCTTCATTAGTGGATTTTTTTTTTTTTATGAAAAGTAATTTACAAAAAATTGGGGACAACACAGAATGGCCCCAGAATGACTTAACAAATTGGAAACCTTTGGATTTAAAAAAGATCTTTTTATCTCCAGAGCTGTCTCCTTTATAAGAGATGTTTCTCAGTGTTAAAAACAATCTCAAGTGGAAGTGGTTGAAATATTCTCCTACAAAACGATGTCCCACTTGTACCACCTTCATGAACCTGATGTTAGCACAAATTTATTTTATGTAAACAGACTCTGGAGCCAAGTCACTTTTGCATGGACCCTAGGCTGATTTTTACACTTGTCTACAGCAAAATGAAAAACTAAGGAAATGAAGATCACTACATAGCACCTTCAAAAGGTGGTTACTCTATAAAGACTTTGAAGTGTGTTTCAGAAAAACCTGTTTTTAAGGCCATCCGGTCCAAACATGTTGCCCTCCACCTACAAAAAACCCCCTCACCCTTCGAAAATGTATAAAATTGAGAGGACTAGGGTTGAAATGAGAAGTAAAAACGAACGGGACCTTGATGACCAACACTTTTCACTACAGTTATTGAAGCAACGTCTGAAGGCCGAAGAAACAAATCTCCTAGAGTAACCATCAATTGAAATGAGAAATACTTTAAAAAGTACTGGATGAATGTATGTTAACTGTAAAATGCAGCAAAAGATCATATTCATTATTGGTTACACAGACCATCATAAAAAAGCTTAAGTGTTTATAAATCCAATGACACTGCTACTGTCAACTAATACATATGGCCATAATTTGGATAACACTTTGGTTCCTTATGTTACACTTAACCAAGGTAGCAGCTTCCAATTCTTTGTATCACGGGTGCAGTTATAGGCAATTAGTGCTCTTTTGCAGTCGCCTTGGCAACATGCACAATCTGGTGGTACAGCATGTGGCCTCCGATTACCAGGGCCAAGCAGTTATCAAGATATTGTTCTTTTTCAGCAATCTGTCATTATTATATGGAGATCACAGTCTTTCTATAAATCTACCTATTTGTTGTTTATCTATTTTGCCTTTTTAGTAGACAGTCACATTCAGTTTTAATATTCTGAGTCCTTAGGCACATTTTAGGTCACATGGATATGGATATGTGCATGCAGACTTGCATGTAAGTATGCATTTGGGAAGGTCTTTGTGTATGTAAGTGGAGGACAGCAGGTGTAGGTTTGTTACTCTTTAAGATACCAATGGGACAGTTTGGGAAGGGTAGATGGAATCATCCTTCTTTTTCCTCTCCTCTTGTCTATATCCATGTCTGCCTGGACATGATTTACCCCCATGGCACCTGTCAGGCTCCTGTTATCTCCTCCTTTGTACACCTCCCCTCACTCTTCTGTGTGTAAACTCAAGAGCCCCAATGGATATAAGTGAAACTTTACCAAAGTAACGCATTGAACTACCAAACTCTTAAAAACAATGGTTTGCTGTACTGGAGTTGTTTGGTAAAGTCAAAAATTGACAAAGTGTTGGTCCTTAATTCAAAAACACATCCAGTAGGCGAGACTACAAATAAAGACAACTGATACTAATGTTTAAATCTGATAACAAGGATAAACTTGATCTCGTAATATAAAGAAAGTGTCAGTTTCGCCACAAATGACATGTTGATCCATGCATATATCAACACATACAATAATGATTTTCCAGTATTGATCAAGTCCACAGCTTCTTTGGCTCAGAAAGTATTCATCTCATAACTACTGGCTGACTTGCACAATAGCCGTTAAAACACACTGAGGCAGGGGATACTTCTGGTGTTTGTTGTGGCTTGTGGCTCTCTGTGTTTCTCTTTCTCTGCTTCGCTCCCCTTCCACTCCCTCACTCACTGAAATACCCACGTATGCACTGTGGTAGATGTGTCCCGCTGGGGACTGGACTGAAGCTGGCTGAGCTTTTGCTCCTCGTATTTCCACATCAAAGACATGTCATATTGATGGAGCCTGACGCATACTATCCTGCAGCAGCACAACCTGTATGGTGGAGCCTTCATCCAACATGCATACAAAAACAGAACGAAAAGGCAAATATTCCCCCTCACACACAGACATATATATATAGTGAACGTGCACAGAGTTGCACGATTCTCACCACTGTTCTTTGACAGTTTTTCTGTCAGGGTGCTCATTACACTTTTCGTTATATTCACAGACACTGTATCTTCTGTTGCTTTTTCCTATTTCTTTATTTTACAAGTCAACCCTCCCTTCTTATTATAATTCTCTTTCTACATTGCCACTTGATATTCTCTCCATCCAGTTCTCACACTCAAACAACAAATCCCTTCTTTCTCTTCTCGGAGTGAACTTTCTGAAGAATTCTGTCTGAGCTGTGTCTGGTATTCACGTCACTTGGGTTTGCAGTGGAATAGGGAACAGGCGCTATGGGTCTCAAGGTAAAGCACCAGGCAGCCTTTGGTAGCCCCCTACCCTGTTTGTTAGTCTTTGCTCTTCTCTTCAGGCTGTCCTTACAGGAGGGCTAACGTCTGAACTCTCTGTGTCCTAAACCTTACTGAAGAAGAAAGACAATTGCTCCACAGCTGGAAGGTTCAATACTGATACTACTGAGAATGTGTACCTGGGAGGGCTCTCAGGTGCTTTAATTGTTCTACTCTGATGCATTTGCCTGCTGAGAGCTCTGCATGATGACTGAATAAGTTCTTTGTAAAACAACTGAAACCTAAAACTTAACATTCAGTGAAAGAATACAGAACATACCGCCTGTATGTTGAAAAAAAATGTAGCTGTTTTGATCAATCATGAAAAGTGTGATCTCACATGGCACTGAAATATATTGCATGATCTTTTAGTACTCAGAAGATGTGTGTTGTATGGGTCTCAGCTACCACCACACCAAATTTTAGCTCAATATCTGTAGAAATGTCTGAGTTAGACTATTTTGTGCTTCACTGCTGAAGCCATTCTGAGTTGGGCTGATTTGTAAAGTAATCAGAAGTTCAGGTGAATCCTATAATTCTTTTCTAAAATTTTCAGTCAAATCTGTGTGCATAAATCTAGTGGTTTGAGAGAGAATTTGCTAACAGAACAAGCAGAACAACTGCTGGTAGAGACAAGCATGTTCACACCTCTTCTGCATGTCTTTTAAATTCTCCCTTTCAAAACTCCAGTTGTTGCAAAAACCCATCCGTCCTTGTAAAAATCCAGATTTAGGTCTTTGTCTTGCCCCAGTGTCCTCATTACTGTATTTAATCAGTCACTATTTATCTGTTTGACACGCCAGAAAGGGTACGTTTAAAAATACTAAGCTGTGATTAAGAACGTTCATTTTTAACATCACAAAGTGACATCAAAATCACATCCAAGTCAGATTTGCTGTCTATTTGGAGCCACGCTCTGTTTGATGTCACACTAAGACTCAGTGAAGAGGAATCATTTTATGTGCCAGAACAAACTTAAAACAGTTTTCACAATGGCCACCTGTGAGGATGGCAATAAATTACCTGGTTTGTTTACCTGTGTGCATGAGAGAGTTATTAAAGTGCTACATAAAACCTTACAGAGGGGGCCCAAAAAGCCTCCTTAATAAGTCTCCTGTAACCTACTTCCATTAATGTTTATTTAATGCTTCTCCTATGTGCTCACCAGCCGCTCCATCCAAGGCCCCACACTAAGCCTGCTTTTCTCCAAACCCCGCTATCCCTGCTCCCTTTATCCCCATACCTCCAGCCAGCAGCCCCTGTGGGCCAAATTACACCAAGGCTGCCATGTGACTGGACGTAAGCCATCATGTTGACTGAGAGGAAGGATGAAGAACTGAGTGCAGAGTCGGGGAGGAAAGATAGCGCAGAATGGGAGATAAAACAAGTCATTTTACCTTCCCAAATCTAGGACTGAATGTTCAAAAATGTTAAATCTCATGCTTTTTTTAAAAGTAAAAATTGTACTCAATAATGTTCCTCAGCTAGATATAGCTATTGTTTTAACACATTGGCTTTAGGTGTTACTCCTCCCTACATGGTAAGTTACCGTCTGATGAAAGGACAAACCCCTTCTGCTGCATGTGGTGATACAAGCTGAGGGGCGTTTATGGGTGAGCAGGGAAGCGGCTGACAGAATTCTGAGTTGAATTTGGGATTTGACCTGAAGCTAAAATGGAGGGAGGTAGGAGGGAAGTGACTGAAATGGAGTTAAAAATAAGGTCAGGAAACTGTAAGATGCCAAAATCTAAGGAAAGCTGTAGTCAAGAGTTTAAAAACATTACATTTCCCCCACAAATGTTACCAGATAGAATGACCGGACCCTGTTAAGGGTACTTAGACATATCCCATATATTAACATTAATATTATACAACACTGCAGTATGACCTAATTGACAATTTTTACATTATTATAAAACCTCATACTTAAATAAAAAACGGATCAGCATGAACAGAATTGAAGCTTGTGACTTCTGCTAATATAAATAAATTGCATAAAATAATCTCTTTACCTTGGCTTTTAAACAGCTTGTGTGTAGATTTCTTGTTAATTTTAAGGTAACTTTTACTATAGGGATAGTTTTATTAGTATTTAATATTTTTGTGGTCACTTCGCTCCTGTCATCTGTCATCAGCATGTGAACACTGATGTAAAGCGCTTTGAGGTCCATGACTTAGAACGGTGCTATACAAATGCGGGACATTTACGTTTTACTATTTTATGTAGTGCTATGCTTTTGTTTATTATTTTTAACAATGTTTAATTTATTTCTTAATGTAAAGCACTTTGCTGGTTGTTTTAAAGTGTTTTATAAACAATGTTGGACTGAATTGGATCGACCAATGTCCTTTATGTCACAAACATTCCTAAATAAAGTGATTCTAAATTTATTCTGAATAATGAAATAACATCTAATGAATATAGAGCAAATCTCAGACAATCAGTGCCAGCAATAGAAATGCCCTGCTGTGAATGTCTGAACTGAAACTTCCCATAATAATGGTGAAAATATTTCATCCACTTTGAAAATGTTCACCACCTGTTTCTAGTTTAAAAATGTCAAGAGATTCAACCTGTGGAAACATAGTTTGCAACTAATTCCATTGAAATCCATCCCACATTTCACAGTGTATTATACTTAACATGAAAATGGTTTGCAAACTGAATGGTCGAGCAAAAATGACCTTTCGGTGAGTGAAACAATGACGCTACAATTTACAGAGAATGTGCAAATACTGAAGCTTTGAAGAGAAACTGTTGGTTGGAATAAAATCTATAATAATTTATTCCCACCTTCTTCCTACATTCATTGATTTAAATGCTAGATCAAACACCAAATTGAAACAAATTTTTTTATAATCCTACATTTTGACTACACAAACTTAAGTAAGGTATTTTAACAAGGTTAAAATTAAATTTTTTTTAAAGACACATTTGCTACTACAAGCTACATACCTGTATATATGGTCATATGCAGGGGTGCACATCATTTTTTCAATGGGGTACTTCAGTACCAGGCGCTGATGGTTGGTATGCACAGCATCCCTGCTAGTTCATGTCTGTGGTTGGGGGGTTTCTCTGTGCTAACCCTATGAGCAAGCTGTCGGACTGCGCCAATAGTGAAAACAAAGCTGAATGTGAGCCACTCTGCACAGGATGCAGTTGGTGTGCAATGCAGGCTGCATGATCAACCTAACAGCGGTGTGCAAAGGAGTGTAGTGGTGAGAGGAACTGGTAAGCACGCATTATATGTGGTACTCATTTGCAACTATGTGCAGCCCTGGTCATATGCATGACTCATGATGTTGGTGCATTATCTAAAAAAAAAATCATAAATCCAGATTTCAAGCCATCTGTTTTTGGCTTGGACCAATAAACATCCTACACCTACTGACTCAGCTGGTTATCCTTCAGTGATGTACAGTAAACGGTCGACATTCATTCTTGTTAAAAAGTGATGGACAGGTGGTTCATTCAATAACCTGCCAAGTACTTTTTTAAAAAAGTAGTCGTCCTTTACCAAACACTTTCCTCAAATGACTTTCCAGATGGTTCTGCACAACAAACCATATGGCATGTCAGGCTAGCTACGCTCTGTGTTACAGTCATGGTGACAGCACACCGTGCTGATGGTTCTGAATGTAGTTGTATTTAAACTATGTCGACACTAAAAGAATGCACAGTGCACCTGTGAAGAATGCATTTTTGCCACAACAGATTGAGTAAGTTGTATTTCCCACTTTGGCGTAACAGTCATGATCCTTACTCCTCTAAAAGTCCTCATCATCACCTACACGTTCTACCTCCCCTCTCCCTGGAAACTAGAAGCCAGAATTAATGTCAATTTTACTGTCAATTTATTCTGCCCATCTGTCCCTGAAATATTTATACGTGTAGAGAGGAAGGTTGCTTCTGCTTAGACATTCAAAGCTCTTCACTAAAGGACCCAGCTGGTGTTCTAACAACTCAGTGAGAGGAAAACTGGAGGATGTAATGACTACATTCCATAAAAGAAAAGACAGTATATAAATTATAAACGAGAGGATTAGGTCCATGGGAATGACCTGTTGAATCATAGAAAGGTTATTTAAAAATAAACACACAAAATCACAAAAGTCTGTGAGAATGGTGCTAAAGTGTGTGTGAATACAACACATCCCTCCTCGATGACACTGAGCAGCACACTCACATGATTTTATCTTTAATAACCATTTATGGTCGCTGTCATTCTTTCGTTCTGATCCAAAGCCATCTCCTGCCACATTGATGCCCCGGGCCTCTGCCTCTCTTTCTAATTTCCTCACACCAGCATCACGACAATGCAAATCCTCCGTGTTTACAACATTCACACTTGTCAAACTGTAAAAGGTCAAGCCTCTTGTTTCCTCTGATTTAATCGGTAAACATCAATACCCAACATTACAATGAGTTGAGGGACGAGTTGACCTAAGATCGCCTGTAGACACTAATACACATTTTAACAGCCACACGCAATAAAATGTAGCATATCCACAAATAAATGATGATTTTCCACAGATCCCACCTCCACCTATCTCATTATGACACTTAAAATAGAGCAGGGAAATTAGTACAAATGATTATGACATAAATATATCCTCATTTCACTTGATTTTTATTGAAATGATTTAATATTGAAACAACAAATCCAGCTCTCCACGTTGCCTGAGTGCCATTGCTGCTTCATTATATCTCATTTATTCATGCCCCACTTTCAGACCTGAGTTTTCTCGTTGCTGCTGTGGGCAGTAAATCAAAATATCAATAAATGGCAAATACCTTTACTGTGGAGGAAGGCCAGCTTTTTCTTTGCAGGGCCATCAATTTAAAAGACTTGCCTGTGTTTGCCACCATGGTGCTGTACAGCTATTTATTTGAATATTGAACCAAGTATTTACTGTACCTGTTTTCCTGCATATGTCTGCATGGTTTCACAGAACAATGATGGTGATTAATCCTAATGGCTGGTTTGCTTTTCTGAATTTTTTGTTATTTGTTAATTTGTGTCTGTTGATGTTTTTTTTGTTGAAACTGTCTGAATTTAACAAGCGTTTATCACATGTGTCATTGGCTTCTGCATTAATCTGTTTCAACCTTATTTTTAATATACAGTAATCTGTATCATTTGCATGTCTATGATGTTTCCAGTCACTCTTATAGATCTGCATGTTCTTAAAATAGCTGCAGGACTTCACAAAATTTTATTTGCAGTGATTTAAAACATTTGGTTTAATACAGCTTCTCTTGACTAAATGTTCTGCATGTGATCTGATGAGTAAAGTTGGAAATATGACTTGTTAGTTGTCAACTTCCTGTATTCCTCCTGAACACACACCCTACAGTAAAGCCAAACAGACTTTATGTACTTTGATAAGTGCTTCTAAACTGTTTTAAATGTAAGAGGGATCTCTGGCCTTCCTGCTTGACTGTTTCAACTTGAGCAAAACCTGAATATCTTCACTTTACATAAAAAAATATTTTTATATAGTAAATACTGTAACTCAATAACAGAATCAAGTGTTGCTCGGCTCTTATGTGAGAATGAGAGCAAGGGGTCAACCACTGCATATGCAACGTTATTTTGCGATTCATAACAAAAGACTGCATTCAAGTCAGCTGTAGTTAAGAAAATGAGACACTTGACTTCTATCAAGGCCCACTTGAGCACATAAATCATTAAAATCCTTAAATAAAATCAAAACCAATAAGAATTATATTCATTTATTCTTATTGTAAAATCCTACCTTTGCATGAAAGTTAAGAATTCACAGCATCACCTCGCGCTGACTGATGATGAAATTTATCTTAAATAGAATCAGATTCTTCCTTTTGCTTGCAAATAAAGCCAGGATCGTGTGTTGTGATAAACGATGGAGCAAAAGAAACAAAAGAAAGGAGAATGAGAGAAAATATTGATCAGATTCCTTCAGTCAGATCACTGGACCTGCAGCTAGTGTGACAGAGTACAGCTCCATTCAATAGCCTTATCATTACCACAGCACAAACTCATTCAGCAGGTCAGCCTGTTTGGCCTCTGGCCCTGTGTATGTGTGTGTGTGTGTGTGTTTGTGAGGGAGGGAGGTAAATTTCGATTCTCTAAGCTTTGAATCCCATTATAAGGCCACTTACAGCACTTTCCTTTGTTCAGAACACTGTCAGTCTAATGAAGTGTCCCAGGAGTCAAAAAAGAGATCAAAAGAAGACTCAGTTTCCTCAAAAAAATCAGAGGAAACAGCTGAAGAAGTGATGCTGTGTTCCTGTTGAAATAAGGATCAAAGACTGTAATGTGGTTTAGTAGAAGGAAAAGTTTCAACCTTTCCAAACAGTAATAAAAGAGTGATGGTCGATTATGCTGAAAAGTTTCAAATAGTCATTAAAGTAGTAAACATGTTCAAATAGTTTATGAGCAGGAAGAAATCAAATCGGTTTCATCCTGATCATGTGAGTGTTTTTAAATCTTAATTTTAGATATAAAACAGGCAAAACTCGCTGATTAGTCCTCGTTGTGATAAACAGGATAAATTAATGTTCATATCAGTTCAGGTTTCACTTTCTGAACCGAGCGACAAAAAGTATTCAACACTTTCACAATATTCTACTTATTATTATTTGTACCTGTATGTTCTTAGGATATCGAGTTAGTTCACTTCAGAGCTTATTTTTCAGTGACGAAAGAAATAGATTGGTGCTATGGTGAGGCCTGTTGAGCTATAATAATTATCACTGTGTGACTAAAAGCATAAAAGCAAAAAAAAAAGTTAGTGTTTATTCAATAAATGTCTGAATTACTGAATGCTTTCTTTTATAATAGTTTTACTTTAAATGCTTTTCATCCTCAAATGCCAAAAGTCAATTATGTGGCCAGAATTTTATTATTTTTTTATTATTAAACTTCTTTTTTAATTTCTTATTTATTCAGGTAATGTCCCATTGAGATTAGGAATAGGATTCGTTTTCAAGGAAGACCTGATTTTAGGAGGTCAGAAAAAGGGACAATGACCAAATTCATATGTATGCACCCCTAATCATATGTATATACTTCATAACAAAACAGATTCAAATTTTCTATGACCTACATTACATATGGGCTACCTGTATTTATTGTTACCGTAAGATCTGTTGACTCTCTGCTTTTAAACTACAGAAACTTTGATTTTTTTAAAACATTTTTTAAGTGGATCAACAATTCAAAAGCAACAAAACAGAAAATATCATGTGACAACCTTGTCTGTGATTAAAGGGGTAACATAAGTCATGGGAGCTACTGTAATTATTTCCCTAAAGTACCATTAATCTGCTTTCTGGCACTTTAGTTTTTTTTTACACATCTTAAACAGTTGAGGTTTTATGATAATGAGAAGTATAGACGCCAAATCCTGTCTGCGCTGACAGGATGGTCATAAAAATGTTAGAGTAAAAGAACAATAGCCACCGAACAGTTGTTTAGTCATAAAATATTTATTATATACTAAATATCTTTTAGCATATATTTGGTGTGAAGCGTGTATTTGTGAAGGCACAAAGTAACAGCAGATGGATGTCCATAAAAGAACCATCCAGGAAAAATTCTGTGAAAATGTGTTTCTGTTCTATACCTGGCAGGTGATTGGACAAAGCATCTGTCAATCATTTTCTATTACGAGTGAACTTCAAACAATCTGTTCAACAAGGCATGACCAGCCGAGCCAGAAGGCAGTGAACCATTGTTGACTGAAGAAAAGTAAATATATAAATATAAAAAATAAGTTTTCAGGAGTTTGACTGTGTGGGGGGAAATAAACAGAAAGATGGTGAACTTTAGATGTTAATACCAAATCAGAAATTATGTTTAAATTCCAGCTGTGATAGGAGTTATAAACGAACCATAATGTTCTGTAACTGATGTGTTGAAACTGCACTCAAGTTTTAGATGGACGACAAGCAATTTAAAAAATCTAAAGAATCAGTAAGGAGCCTAAAAGGAAGAAAATCTCCACTGGGGTTCTTTTGAATACAAAAGGACAACGCTGTTCTTTATTAGATTACCCTCAGACATGACTGGCATAAGTAGCTGTCAAAGTCTCAGAGCGAGAGAGGGAGAGACACAGACTGGGGAGAAAGGAATAATGGAGCCGTCTCTACTGGCAACACAGAGGCACATAAGTCTATTTTTAGCAAATTAATTTAAGGCTCTAAATAATTAACTGATAATTATCTGGCAATCAAGAGTAAGATAAAATGATCTTCCCAGGAGTTTTTTTGTCATGTGACTCAGCGGGTGGACGGAAGAGCGTTGTGTGAGTCGCCAGTCAAAAAGTAAAAGGGAAAAAAAAAAGAGGGGCGGGGGGGTGCTGGTGTCGCGATGCAGAAAGAGGAAAAAAATATATATAATTGACAGGGAACACAGTACAATGAGGCTGCTAGAAGGCAAGTGGATTTGCTGATGATTAGTGTCTAATGAGTGACAGAATACAGAAAATAAAACTGCATTTGTGTGGGGAATAATGGATGTTTTTACCAGCTGTCTCCCATGTGTTTCTCACACATGTTTTTACACACAAACACTCATTATTATGAAAATCACCTCTTTTACAAATGGCAGACACATTCAGATGTTACCTTGCATTAATAACAAACAGACTTTACAATTGTTCATGACATCATTAATAACTGTAATGGAGAAGATAAACTTTTGCAGTTATGGTTGTAAATTTGGTAAAGTAAGGGATGTTTTTATTAGTTTACACTGAGAACATTCCCACCAAAGAGATGTTTTTTGAGAGTGTTCTCTGGCTCTGTGTGCATCCTTCAACTATTTGAAAAATATAAATAACTTCATCACCAGTTTAGTCCTTCCTGTCTTAATCCCCCAAACCTAACATGTTTCACCTCTGCTTTCCCCAACCAATTATTTCCTCTAGTTTTTAAAATGACTGTTATCGGCTCAATTTACATAAGACAGGCTGTCAAACAAAGCATTTAGATCTTTTTATTTCTTATTCTCAGTCACAAATTTTCAGAGGAGAAAATGGAGAAACAAATGTGTGGAGAAATATGTAATCGTATCACACCTGACACCAAATTTGTATATATTTTCTAAAAATTGAGTGAGAAGAGGAATGTTTATGGAACACTAACAACCACTTGATTGTTTCTCCTGCAAGCTAAATCGGCTTCTTCATGTGGAGACATAATACTGATGCATTTACAGGAAAGTGTATGTTTGCATACTCTTTTTTTTTTTTTGAAGGATTTTAGGATTGCAAAAAGAGGTGCAATTAGTTTGACGGAGTGACGTGCTTCAGTGAGAGTTAAAGTTGACAGGCCTACCTAGTCTCCCCTCTGTGCAACCTTTTATAAAATCAATGCCACCACTAAACACAACTCTCCCCTGTGGAGCTGGTCCCTGTTACAGCCTCCTTCCCCTTCTCCTGTCTGGAGGAAAACACAGACAAACAGATAAATTAGAGCCTCCCCTGCTGCCCTTCTCTCATCCTCTAGTCTGTCTACTATTGTGAAGTGACAACACTACTGTCAGTAATATTCACAAAGAAAAAGAAGAAGAAATTCTGCTTTTGAAACAAGAACCCCTGCATTTAAACTTCACTTCCTTCAGATGATTCTATTTTATTTTCCCCTTCAGAAATGAGGCGTTATCCGTGGAAATCATTGTTATTGATGTGAAGTGTTTTTGATGGGTGACACGGCAAAACGGTCTAAAACAGGATTTGAGATGTAACTGGACGGTGGAAGAAAAGATTTTCTTACAATATTTCTTCTGAGATACATAAATTGCTGTCTGTGAAAATTACAGTAAAGACAAAAAAAAAACCTTTTTTCCTGTATTTTTGTTCATCTCTAGGAAAGAGTTTTCGTGGACTCTTGTCCAAACTCGTACAGCTGCATGGGCTTTAGTAGCATTGTGGTGCATTCTTATAGTTGAACAGCTTTTGGATAGTAAAAAATAAATAAAATTCATAATTTTAAATATTTATTTGACCTGTTTCTTAGATTTGTTCTATTCTATGACACTCCAGTGATCCCACAAACTACCTCTTTTGAAAGCCTAACATGATTTTAGAGCAGTTTTACACTAATTTCTGACATTTAAAACAAACTTCATCTTTTTTCACTGAAACCATGAAGGCTTTTGGGTAACACACAAACACACTGTGCAGCATTACAGTAGGTACAGTAATCTGGCTCTGTTACCTGCTCCAACAGCTCCGTGGCAGCATCACTGCAGTCATTTGGCAGTCTGTTGCTCTAATTTGCATCAGATTACATGCCCACAGAGGCAAACTCTCCTTAATGAGTAGCATCATCCTCTGCAGGTGGCAGGGAAGAAAACACGAGATAGGGACACAGAAATGATCTGCCTCTTCAAACTATCACTTGTCACTGGCTGACTTCTGTTCTGATGACATCCATTTGTGCTTTTGAGATATATTCCACATCTCAGTCTCTTTGCATTACCATTACTACCCCATTCCGCCATATGAATACATTAACCCAGTTATTTAGCTAATTATCGTATTAGGACTGTCACTAGAGCTGACAGGCCATGATACTAGCACTTCAAAATAAATCAGTCCTTTATGATCGGGCACACCGCATCTGCATTCTAATTGTCACTTACTGTAATTTGTGCGAGCTTGTGTCACATGTTAGGTGGTTTTAACTCGACTAGATGCAGCCCACCTCTAATCAAAGTGGTTAGGGGCGGGTTGTGGGTAGCTGGTGGTATTGAGCGGGGGAACAATCTATATCAGTCATTAAAATGCAAATGTGTTTACCAAGTCCAGCTTTGATGCTGCAATAATAACAAGCAGTGTGGAACAATCATGAATCAAACTTGTGCAGCGCCCTATTGAACACACGCCGACGCCATGTAATGAAACAAGAGCTGAAGTAAGAGCAGTTTCGGCCGTTGATACAGAATCCCGCCATTATCTGAGAATGTGAAACAGGGAATTAAGCGGCACAGGATGAAGCTGGCACAGTTCCAAAGGTGCATTTCAAAGGAAAGCCAGTTCCTGTGCCCAAAATTAAAGACTGCTGCAAGCGAGACAGATCAGAGAGGCGACTGCGCTTTGTAAATAAACAGGAGTAGGAGAACAGCACCTGTTTCTACACGCAGTCCAATGCAGCTGGGGGCTCATGGGTACGTCAAGTTTGCTTTCTAATAATACTTGGTCTAAATTTGAGGCTCCTGTTTAAATTTATTTTTGTTTAGCTGCGTCCCATTGGTGGCTTCCTAAAACTTAATCAAACTCTACTTGTGTTTACTTCATTGCAAAATTTTTATGATCAAACGGTGGTCAGAGTGATTTTTATTTTAGTGGGTAACATACAGAAGAACAATTATAAAAAAACAAACTCACAGGAAAAAACACTAAACATAAAAATTGCTGTTAAACATCAAAGGTAAAAAGACAAAGGTTTGCTCTGTCTTATGAAATAAAGTTTAATTGGAACTCAAACGTATGCTCACAAATGTACCTTCACATTTCATCAAAGAATATCCTGTCTGTGCATTTTATAAACACCTTTTTTCATCTCGGACATCTCGTTAAGCGTTTAATTGACCGTGACACCAACCCTCCCATATTGACTAGTCAACTATCTGAAGTACATCCACAGCAGATTAAACGTCTGAAAAGACAAATAAAGAACAACCAGCTCCTCCCTCTACACAATGACAATTAGAAAAATGAGAGCTGAAATAAAAAAGCAGAAAGGACTGGAAAGATGTAAAGAAGAAAGAAATATTCCAATAGGAGGATAAGAAACTCCTGCATGCAGAGTTCATTTCACATATGACTGTATGTGAGAGGGTGTAAAACTGAGTGATGATGTGGGGATGGTTTATGCAGCATTTAATGTGTGGTTTGACACAGGCCGGGCAGCTTCAGGCCATTAAGCAAATCTGCACACAAGAATATCACTTTATAACTTACAATGGGGTAATAAAACTTAATCAAAAACAATTTTATTGCCTTTATTTATTTAAAAACTGTATTATTACTCACTCAAAACTGAAGAAGAAAGTGTCTTTCTTTGTTTTCTTAAGGGAGGAGAAAAGGGCTTAGGAAACCCACTCTGGGAGTGTGTGGGGCAAGTCAAACCCATAAGGGATTGTTCAGAATATCTACTCATTCATACAATCTCCTGGAATCCTGAAAGAGTTAGGAACCTTCTCAGAGCTTAGTCGAGCTGAGTGGAAGGGATCGAGAGAAGAAAAGAGATGGATAACATGAAAGAGTAAGCACCCAAAAAAGAGCAGTGGAGGGGTGAGGGAGGCTAACTGATGTAAAAAGAGGAGAGGACTCATCCTTGGTAAATGATCTCATCTCTGTGAAAGCAGACAGAACGATAGGGATGAGCATTACTGCTAATCTCCAATCCGCACCTTGAAAAGATGTCAGACTTTTCATTTGCCACTTACGAGCTCTCTCCTGTGATCACTGTGAATGACAAAGGCACTCAATGAACAGATTACAGTGTATTTACTGTCTTACAGTATTGTGTTAAATCTCTGGAAAAAAAAGAACAACCTTCTTCCCTGATTGAAATGAACTTCATTTGAATTATGTAATTATTAACTGTAAATTCATTAAAAAAATACTATTACAAAAAACATTCTTGCATAAAGTCCTGGCAATAATTAGGCTGTGAAATTAAAACTAATCTCAGAAAGGATTATTCTCGCCGATCAGTCTGGCATCAGGGAGAATACTTGATACTGCTCTGTTTCAGATCAAATCTAATAAGCTTAAAGGTAAGTATAAGGGCTTAGCATTCATTTGTGGCAAGAAAAGCCCATTCTGTACATAGTTCACTTGTAATATGATAAGGAGATATTGTTAGGGGATTAGGTTATCTCCCAGGAGATCTATTAGCGGATAAGTCGCACTGACTTTCATGCGATCCATTACCTTACTAGTTACAATCCTTTCTGCACATGCTTTAACAATGACCAAACATACAAGACCAGAATCCAAACACAGACGCTGCATCAAGTCAGGGACTAAACACTAACGTTATGTTGAATAACTTAACGTACAGCTACATATTATCAGTTAAACTGATGGTGCAGCACAATGGCCTCACAGCCAATCCTAACTCAGGACTCTGTATGGGAGTTTGTATAACCCCCCTTAAATCTTGGCCCCATCCTTTAAATTGCACAACATATTAGATAAGAAAAAAGTCATAGTAACAAGAGAGTGATGGCAGTTTGTGCTTTACAATAGAACAAAACCAGATGCACACATGAAGCTAAAATCAAAAGTTGGTGTCGGTACCATGTGAGTCTGTGTTTTGTTGCTATTCCTGGTCAAAAGACAATCAGCAGAAGTAAAACAAGTCTTCACAGCTTTCTTAGATAACAGACAGAATACAGACAGCTTCCTAAAGACCCTTGAATGTGGTCTCGTCACATTCTTCCCTTATCCGATTTATATCTGACAGCTTGTGCTAACAGAAACGGCTAAGGAAGCTGCTTGTAGTAATGGGCTTCTTTGCTTTGTTGCTCCACTTTTATTGAGCAATACAAGTAAGCATTACATTTACAAAATATTTACTAAAACTCACTATGAGCAATAAAATGTTATATTACTGTAACTATTACAGCTTTACCACTTTGGTCCTGATTCAGTTCATGGTCAATAGAACCTTTTTCTCTGGGTTTACACAATGTTTACATCCAACAGGTGGTGACAGAAGCTGCAGAAAGGCAGCTGTTGAAATAAAACTATGGGCTCAACTTTCATATTCTCATCTTTTTGGATTTTTAGCTCAGTGTGCCCCAACATTATGCTTTTGGTCCCAAATTCAGGCCAAACAAAAGTTGTTGGAGTCACTATTTTAATTCAGCATAATGCATTGATATGTAAAGAACAATGGTGGATTTTGAGCAGAATTTTTTTTTTTAGAATATAAAAGAGGATATCCAAAGTCTTAAATCAGTTTTGACAATGTAATCTCAAAAAAATCATCTATGCCATCTATCAGTCTGCAGTCACATGACACATCAGGCTGAATCCCAGGCAACACCATGAGCCACAGCCACAACAATGGTATCTTGCAAGGTTAGGTGGAAAAAAAAAAAAAAAAAACTACAACAAACTGAACAGCGTTTCCATCCAGAGCCTAACGGTAAGATGGGTGGAATTCAATCCTCCTCTTTTTGCCAACTGTTAGAAATCTATTAGGGGCCAATAAGGATTTTGAGGGAAGACGGTTTGAGATATTTCGGGTCAACCTTGAAGGTTAATTGTTGCGTCGTCTGCCTGGTCAGTGAGGGGATCACAGTGTGAAACCAATCCTGTAGGCAGGGGATGGACAGTGAGTGTGGATGGCATTCACAAGATTAGAACAGCTGATGGAAAGGGTTGAGAGACTCAAAGAAAGAGGACGGGGAGCGAAACACGAACCCACAGACCTCAAATCAACACTTTCACAAAGCTGCCGATGCTAAGTGGGTTTCAATACACTTATCGTGCTTAAGAGTGGTTGCATATAGCCAACAAGCTCACTGTGACTGACTCTACTTACATTTAACGCACAGAGAGTGGTTTAACCTTTGCATTGAGAAGACATGAAAAATTTAGTTATATATATTAAAAAATCTATTCTAACAATATATTTGATACTGGAAGGAGACATTAGTAAAACACACACACACTGGACAATCACCACCATCCACCCTCTCCCCTCACTGAAGTAATTAAAGAAAAGCTGCTGAACACAGGAGACAAACTAATTAAAGTCCAGCTTAATCACATCCATAGAAAGGTGAAAGAACTTCCACTCAACTAATGCTGCACCTTTCAAGCTTCCCATTTAAAAAAGGATGAAATGAAATCTAAAAAACAGGCACTAGGGGATTGTTTACTTTGTTCTGATGAAGGTTAAATTAAAAGACACAACATAGGCTGGTGTGGGATGACGATATCAGATATGCAGTGAAAAGACATGGTCCTCCTGTGGGCATCGCTCCACATATCTCTGGATGCATCCATGCCAGTCCCATTTCACAACTTGTTCTATATATGTGATGCATGCACACAAAAGGACACACACATACACTCTCACATATACATGGATCCATGGCTACACTTCCTCTCAGACACGCTCACACACAATGTCCCTCATCACCTTGCTCAAAGATGAATGAGTTTGCTGCTGTCCTCAATCATTTTAATCACTTCAATAGAAAATGCCTCATTCCCAGCTATCATTCTGCGCTGCCTGGCAGCTATCGCATGAGTACACGCTCCTACTCTCCTCTTAAACATCCCCCCTCACACACATACACCCAGAAATACAATGGATTCCACTGTAGCTCCTATAGTACTAGGGTTTTTATCACCGGTGATAACAGGATAACTCCTGGTAATTATCACTTCAACAATACTGCACGTAAACGTATCAGATACCAGTATTTGTTCAAAATGCTGTTTTCTTAAATACTTTCTTGAGTTTTTCAATATTTTTAACAGGCTTTTCAAGTTTTTAAAAACACTTGTCAAAGTTATTGTGTAAAACATGATTTCTTCAGCTCTTAAACATATAAATCTTGTGTGTTTGGTGTTGTAAGTCCTGTTAAATTTGATATAACAATGAAACGTTCACGCAATAAACAATTAATTTACATTGTACAACCTTATTTTTATATCACTCATGACCTACATCCCCCCATGAACATTTGTTATAAGTTTAACATGACACTGAAACTGATATATGGAGCATTTTTCTATGTATCAAAGTTTTATAAATGTTTCAAATAATAGTTCAGTTCTAAACAATGATATATGGGTAGAGCTCCACAACATTTTTTGTTCGTTTGAAGTCCCTCCTGCCTCCCATAGACCTCTATGAATTCACACTGACCAGCGAACTTTTTAAGCCAATAAAATTCAAATTTTCACATTGTCGGCTGTCAGTCAACGTGCATGCACTTCGCAAAAACCTGTAGAGGTGGGGGCTGTGCGCGCCCAGGACGTCTTCATGGAGAAGTCAGAGCTAATTTCTAGTAAAAGTTATCCATTCCCCAGCTACTGAGGGCTTTATTTTTACACTATTCTCCACACAGAATGGGAAGGATTGCTAAGGATACGCGTTTATTTTGGTCAAGCATTCTCTTCTGGACCGAGCGTCTCCTCACTTTCGGGTTCTGCTTCGTCTTTGCATTCAAGAGTGACATGTATTAAGCACAGTGTGAGTCAGGACTCATAAGAGCATCATACAGTGTGAGAACATGATTTGTAAGCTGTAAATGACTGAACCCTGTGATGCAGTCATACAGTTTGAGCAGGAGCTGAGAGCCACGACAAAAAAAATAAAAAAATCGCACAGTTTATACCTGGCTTTAGAGACCGGAGTGATGTTCTGTATGCACGCGCATGTAGAGGTGGGGAAGCAGGAGGGGGGAAGAATAGATGTTTTAGTAGGGGCCGTGGTACGTTGGATTTGAAAAATGCTCTCTTGCTGAAATGCTCCAGACAGTGGCTTAAAAAAAAAAAACTTTTTCAAGCCCAACATTTGTTTTGACTCGTCTTATCCTGACATCTTCTTACCAAAGGGACACTAAGTGCACTGGCATTTTTACAAGTGTTCTATTTTCCATATTTTTCTGTTCTCAATATCTTTCTTTGTGTAGACTTTTTATGTCATCAGGTCACATGTCAATGAAAAGTCCACTGTAACATTTTGAGTTTAGTAAAGGGGAAGAAAAAGAAAATAACAGTAGTGATTGTATCAAAGAGTTGGTGATTTGATAAACTTGTATTACTAACTTATATTGCTTTTTATGTAAATAAAATCATAGATAAACATATAATCTTCATTGTATACACAACACTACTCAGAGCATTTCATTAAAAGAGACTTGGGGCTAAAAATTTTTAGAGAACATTTTGAGTCCCTGCTTTTTATTGAAGTCTGAACTGATCAGAACATATAAGAATAATTATATAAGAAAAAAAAAAACATTACATATACATTCTCAACATCTACATTTGATCTAAATTGGTCACATAGAATAAACCACGTAAAAGTACTGAACAAAAGAAAAATATCTATAAAAGTAACCCAATAAATGTTGTCCAAATGCTGTTTTTTCTTCAAAAATGCAACAAATCATATGATATTAATGGAGTTAATATTCCCATGAGCCCAAAAGTAAGGTTGACCTGAATGTTTCAAAGCATATAAGCTTTATTCATAGCCATGGCAGTGCTAAAGTTAGAATATAATTTCAGTTATTTTTATGTCTTTTAAAGACCCTCTCGAGTCTCATTTGTGTACAAAAGGAAGACGGTACAAGCCATTGTTGTTATTGGACATGGCGTTTTGAACTGAAATTCATTAACTTCACTAAGGAACACTGGTTACTAATTCAGAAGCTGTTCTGCTGTCTAACGTTTGACACATGAGTCTCCACACTGCTGCAGCCAGCTCAAGTTTTAATTACTCTACATTTTCTCTTAGCGCGTGTTGTTTGTGTTTTATTTTTTCTCGCACCACTGTCACATAAGAAAAATGCCACTTTCACTGCACTGAGAAAGGCTCCCAATATGGAACTGAAAAAAGCACCGAGACCACTGAAAATCATCCTTTATGACTCAGACGTATTCAGAGGCTTACATTAAAATATGCATGGCAAGCAGTAAAGTTAACAGATAAAAGGTTCTGGAAACAAGTAAAAGATTATAGCGCATGTCTGAATTGTATTAAGTTCTCATGAAATATAGACAATATAATTATTCTATTAGGTAACACAGTGGCATTAGGTTTGCTCTGCCTCTATAAAAGTTTACAACATTAGGGTGGCTAATATGGATCAACCAGGATTCACTATGATGAAAGAAGATAAAAACTATATGAATGCTTCTGCAAATGGAAAGCAGGGTGAGTTGCACTGTTGATTACCAACAGATGGTGCAACCAAAGGGATGTTACAGTGAAGGAGATTATGTGTAACAGGAGCATCAAGCTGCTAGCGGTTGGTCTCAGACCGTATTACATGCCTGGGGAGTTCTCCCACGCCACTGTTGTTTGTGTTTACGTCCTCTTCTAGCGCATGCTGAGACAATGTGTGACATCATCCGCTCAGATTACTGAGAGTTCAAACACAACACTCGGTAGTATTTAACACTATCTTGGGTTTCTTTTTAAACCCTTTTAGCGGTTTACCTGCCCAACCAGGACCAACAGGAAGTTTCAAACTTCTTCTTCTGAGATGCAAGCTAGATGCATGGAAGCACTGAGCTAAAGGTTTGCATGAAATGATGATGGATGTCTTATTTCACACTTAAAAAGCACAACTGTTGTTGGAGCAAAACCATGGACTACTCAAACTTCCGTGCATATGTTGTGGTTCTGTTTTAAAACTGTGTGCTGCTTTTCCAAGAACAAGTCCTGGATATCCAAGGACAACCTCAACAGGAGGAAGAGGGCATTCAAGAAAGGTGACTGGGCTGAGCTGAGGAGCAGACATAAGGAAAGTCAAGGTCCGAGTGATGGAGCAAAAAGTGGATTAGAGCGAAGGAAAGTGGAACAGAAAGCTGCAGAACAACAACGTGGGAGATTCAGTGGATGATGGAAGACAGACAATAACATTTAAGAAGGGAAGCCTGTGATGGTTATGTATTCCAAGGTTTGACAGCCAAGCTATATCAGCCAATGATGCAAACCCAGCACCAAAAACAAGGACTAATAAAAACCTCTTCCCCTGCCATCATTAAACTTCAGGTTAGCAGGATGCTAAAGCGGCTGAGCCAGAGGAAGATGGCTGAGGCAGGAACGGCGTGTCCAAGGATCCCAGAGGCCTGCTCCTCTGGTGTAAGAACTGTTGCATCAGCTGTGGCAGAGATGAAGAATCTGGTCACAATCAACCATCTGAACACACCAGTCAAAAGCCAGAGAAGTGATTTTCATTAGCCCAGTTCTACTTTACAAAGAACCAAAACTTTTAACATTCATGGACATCAAACGCTGACACGCTTCAGCTATGAAATTGAGGACGCTTTTCGTAAGTCATCATTTCTACTTCTCTCTTTGGGGGTGATGGTGGATCACGTGGGTTGTTGGTTCAGACCCTCACTCCATCGGTCTCAGTTGTATCCTTGGGCAAGACACTTCACCTGCCTTGTCTGCTGGTGGTGGTCGGAGGGTCCGGTGGCAGCCTCTACCCCAATTTAGCTGTGGCTTCAATTTAGCTTACCGCCATCAGCGTGTGAAAGTGTGTGTGAATGAGTGATTTTAGTTTAAAGCACTTTGGAGTCCTGGGACTTGATAAAACGCTTTACAAATGCAGGCCCTTTACCATTTGCAATTGTGTACCATCTGAACACAGACAATAGTTTTTCAGTTTTGAGTGTTTTTAAACATTCTCTTTAGCTGATTTGTGTGTAAGTCATTATGCTACTACTGTGTGCAAACCTAATCTTGTTCAAACTTGTATTTGTCAGTGCAAATTAATGTAATACGACAATCTTCTATATGCATATGACTTTTGTCAATAACCTTTAGGAGAATAACCTACAGAAAGATCATAACCTCTGCAGTACTATCCATCACAAATGACCCTCGAGAGCAGATTCAGTCCACAAAGTGCATAAAAACTGTAGTCAGTCATTGAAATGGCTCCATCTTTCTCTATTTTGTGACATCATGTTTCAACTTGCCTCCAGAAACAATACGGAAACCTTTTCCAACCAGTGTTCAATCTCAATTATGGGTGTCATGATCTGCTCCAGTAAGATGGAAATCCTTGACTGCATTTTAACACAGAAAGGTACATATCCAGCCAGTTGGTGGTTTGATAATGACAAATACAAACTGGTGCTGTGAAACACAGCCTAATCACTGCTGAGGAGTGGAAGCACAAACTTACATGGCCCTTTATTTAACGCTAATTCGTACCTACACTTCTAAATGAGTGTTTTTATTCCTACTCCTGCAGTGTGACATCATGAGAACAGGGATGAGCAGATATTGCCTGAATCTGAATTACATTTCTGACACCATTGTTGTGTTAAACCATCGTCACTAGGGGACGGTGAGGAAGGTGGTGTCTGAAAACAAAATTAGAAATATGGTATCATCACACAACAGCTCTAGTGTAGTGTAAAAGAGGGCGGAGATGTTTGTTCCTTAAAAAAAAAAAAAACTTCATTCTCACCGTAAATTAGCATTTCAAAGATTTTCTTGTACTAAACCTAAATCCATATGCAATGGTTGAATGGGAGTTTCCAAGAAGCTGCTGAGGGGTTATGTTAAGGCCATCCATTATAAATTAGACTACAATTTGAATAAGCCCTGTTTCTTTTTTTACTTTTTGTTTTCTGATCCTTTCATTAAGATAGAGTCACTTGATTGTGGATGCCAATTCATGCCTCATGAAGAGGTCACACGTTCCAAGAACAGAAAACGTCAGTAAAGGTAAAAAAGACGGGTTGGACAGAGAAAGAAATACGAATTAGTCAACATCTGCTGACAAAAACAAGCTTGAAATACAGATTTTTGCATTATAATAAAAGTAATTGGAAGATTTGCGGGTCACTTTCAGTTAAACAGAAATCTCATTTGCAGGGTATAGTGAAGGTGTGTGGCAAATTACTGGGACTTCCTTGCAGGACCTCAGCTACTTAAAGGTCAGATCCATGAAAAAAGCCTGATCCATGTTGGCTGATTTGAGTCATTCATTGAGGAACTAGTTCATTATGTTCTTTCAGGATGCAGGTACCCTGCCACAAAGTCAAACAAACCAGTTCAGGAAACATTTTATTCCACCAGCTATCAGCCTTATAAATAACAGCATGTTTAGTTTGTGTGTTGTTTATGTGTCTGTTTTATGCCTGACTGCCAGCTGTGAACCAAATTGCCCCTTTGGGATAATAAAGATACCTTGAACCTTGAAAAGTCAAATTCTGTGTTTGTGTTTCATCAAGTATCTTTGTAAGATGTATAAAATGTGCCCGTAATAAATCTGAGATCAAACCTATTAGCAACAGCTTTATGTTTATAACACCTCCTTGGATATCCTTGAACCTCTGAACACACACACACACACACACACACACACACACACACACACACACACACACACACACACACACACACACACACACACACACACACACACACACACACACACACACACACACACACACAAAGAAAGACATGTATGCACTCTGTGTTTCCTTCCCATGCACTTAAGTTAGGAAGAAAAGCTGCAAGATATCAAAGCAAAAAGCCCAGGGATCAACCATAAGTCTCTATCAGAGAAAGTAAATTCAAGGTCGGCTGCTGGTTCAGGTAGCAAATGTCTCTCACTTCCCTGTTGCTGTTAAATGACAAGGCTCACACACACTGACTGAATAAAGTGTGTGTGTCACAGTGAGAGGAGATCAAATCAGAAAGGCGGGGGTTCGACCGTTTGTTGCTCATCCATTTTTATGTTTATAAATCTGTTGCAGCTTCCAACACCTATGTTATAAATTATTCTCTCCATGTGATGTGTGTGTGTGCAACAACAAGAGGTCCCTCTTTTCAGAAACCTGGATTATCTCATATAATCAGGATCACGGAGGAGGCATCATCAGAGCAACCAGCTCCATATCTTGAGGTCACCCTGACTCATCACGCTGCTAATTGGAGGTTAATATAAACTCACAAAAGCGTGACTTTTGTTTTGACTTGCAGTACATTAGCCCTGCTGATAAAAGCTATAAAATAGTTGTGAATACTCCATTTTCTGTGACATGCCTGACATATTACTGATTTAATGCAGTGGAAAGAGGTAATGAGGATATCAACATGCAATTCCAGTCCACATTAGATAGGAAAATAGCTTTGGTGGCAAGTCAGTAATGGCAGCTGGTGCCTTACAAATGCATAAAGAAACAAAACAAGACGCACGCATGGAGCAGAGACGCAGTGTGAAGCAATTATTATTTAAAGTCTTGGATTGTATCTAAGCACAGCAAACGTTTCCAGTGACACAGAGACAGGAAGCATCCATTGATTGGTTCAATTGACAAAACAGTCAATCATTCATTGACCTGTAGGCAACGCCAGGATGTTATGTTCCCTGACATTTGTTTGGCTTGCTCAAACATAACAGCACATTGCTCACTACAAAAGACATGGATGCTACCTATTCTTCTTAGGGTTGTGCAGAGTTTACGCATCTCTGCAACATAATAAGAAAATATCAAATATTTGTATTAATTAAGTTTTCAATGTGTCAGCATGTAGGAAATAATGTTTATTTATAAATCAAATAAATGATCAAGGTTTCCTGTGGCGAAAACAAACATTACTGGTGCATGAAAGGGAAGAAGCAGTGTGGAGTTACAATCCACTCAGCACATGTCATCAGTGAAGAATATCCTCTAAAAGCTGGAATTCAACAGTGTGTTTTGACAATTCTGTCTCAGCCATGACTGGCAGAGAATGGCAGCCAATCCTCATTTCAAATGTGACAAGGAAAAACAAAGCCTGTCAGAATGAGTTGGAGAGATGTCTACTGAGAGCCACATGTGGTGAGAAACAGAGTCAGGGGGTGCATGGAGGGAGGGGGGCGGTTTAGAGGAGAAACTGTTACTCCTCCGCACGACTCTGTCCCTGAGACACACGTCATGCTGCTCCCCCCTCAGTGGGTGACTCTGACAGGATACTGTCTGTGCAGCTCTCCCCCTCTGTGTGATTGATGAGTCTCATTTTACCAATTAATGGAGAATCCCCTGTTGACTACCATCAGATTGCCGTTTGTAACTGTTAGTGTTTCTTACTGTCAAAATTTCATTTTAATTAGTGATCTCTTATGAATTTTCGATTGTTTCTAAGTTTTGCAGAGCTAAGTGCACAGTGACATGCTGTGGAAATGGCTCATTGTAATATTTGTCATTATGAATCTATTGACTAAATGCACAATCTAAACTGCCTAGTACATTTTTTTATAAGTCAAAATCAATGTCATCCATAAAAATGATCTTGCAATTAACAATTCCTGCAAGTTTCTTGGAAAAAAAAGAACTAAAAAAACCAATTTGGTCATTATTAAACAGTCACTTATGGTGCAGAATATACAGACGGGCTGCAGGAGTCACGTAGGTATAGAGATACATGTGTTCTTTCAGGGAAAAGTAAGAATAGCCACCATGAAGGAAATAAAAAAGACAAAGATCTTGGTAACTAACAGCGATATACTGCATCATCAAGATTGGATCAGAAAGGTGGGGAAGAAGTGGACGTCTGTGGGTTTCATCTTGATTCACATTTCTCACAGAAACGTGTATCGAGTGTCAAAGAAGAACCAAAAACAAACTGAAGCTTAGAAGCAGGTGCATGTCCTTAAAAAAAAAAAAAGTCTTGGCAAGAAAACAGAACAAAGACAAGAACCTGGCTGCTGACTTAAATGCAGATGTGGTGATTAAAAAGTCTACTGGAGGCTGAGAGCTTCTAGATGAAAAAAGCTGTTGGACTTGGTAAATAAAAGAAGGGGATGGGACAAAAAACAAATCAAAGGACCATAAAAAAAATCACCAAAACATAGAACCAAAAATACACCACAAACCCAACCACAGGAAAGCATGAAAATAATAAAAAATCAAAATAAAACGTGAAAACTGACAAGATGTGCATCCAACTGACATACAGATAGACAACAATGCTCAACTTTTGTGGTTGGGAACGGTTTTGGAAACTTTTGTCACACAAACAGCGAGAATGCAAGTCAGCTCCTCCACATCTGAGCCAAGGTTCTCATTCAGAAAAAGGTGGTATTTGCAAGAAAGTAAGAGGTGCAGTATGGAGGATAGTGCTCTGGTCTGTTGCGGTGAAGATGGAGCTGATCCAAAAGGAAACGCTCTTGATTAACTTATCCTTTTACATTCTAACCTTCACCTATGGACTTAGATTGTAACTGAAGTTATGAGATCCCAGATTTGAGGGGAAATAAGTTTGTTCCATAATAAGCCGGGTTCAGCCTACGAGCTTGTCATCCATGTGTTGAACTGCTGCTCCTCATCACCGAAAGGAGTCAGTTGAAGTGGTTCTGAATAAAATGCCTATTATTTGCATTCCTCTGGAGGTTTTTGTGACGTATCATAACCTATTTTTATGGTTTATAATTTGCACACACTTCCGTAGAAATCTAGCAAGTTTTGTTAGTCTAACACAAGATAATTTCTCTGAAGCTTTCGCTCACTAGACCTTACAGGAATATTTCTAAGTTCTGGAAATTTCAAAGTGAGTAATTACGTACCTTATACCTGAAATATGTAAAACTGAGTCGGAGTTTGCTACATTTTACAGGCATGTCTCACTATTAGGAGACAAACCCAGAATCTGGGATCCCCGGGAAGAGCTGGAGAGTCTAGTTAAGGAGAAGGCTTCCCTCCGACCTGATGCCCCCAAACTTGACTTTAGAGAATAGACGTATGGATAATATATACCAGCCTAAATGTTTGTCCTATTTCACAGCATTATGTACATTTGTTTCTACAAATTTAAAACAAACTCGTGTAACTTAAAAGCTGCAGCAGTTTTAATATTCGTTAAAAGAGAGGAAGAATGACTAGATATAGAAACGGGGCTATCAGGAGCGTGACATTTACATCCTCTGTCATTCTGTCTGTGCTTTCTCTATGTCAACATGAGTCATTTCACTCCAACCATCTTCTAATATAGATTCACAAGCTGGAAACGCTGTAAGAGAGGCTCTTATTTACTTTACAAATAACTCCAGTCACGTTTCGCCACAACTTGCATTAGATAGAATAATTTGCCAACAATGGGGACACCGTTCACCTGAGTCTCAAGGATTTCATTAAAACATCAAATGAAAGTGAAATCATGAGCCATGACGGGAAGAGAGTGGGGATGGCTAAGCAGAGAAGCATGGCTGGTGTCTACTGCAGGATTAGAGCTCGGCAACAAGTGCTCATGGGGGGCTTTGCATCAAACCCAGGAGGCCATGACAAATGAGGGCGGCTGGGCCTCTGTCTATTACCCTGCACTAAGCCCAGGCCTTTTGGGGAAGTAATGAGGTGCAGATTGGAGCCTCTGCCACTGGGTTCTTAGCCTGAATTTCAGTAGAGCAGAAATAATCAGCAGAGACCTGGGTCAATAGTGGCAACGCTTTACAGCTGCCGAACGACACATGGAAACACTAAGATAAAAACAGATTAACTAAACGCATAATTTTCCTTTCCTACAACTCGCTGAGACTCGGTGACTGCACATGCATTGCCTTTAAGTGAGCAAGGTTGTATTTTATATTGTAGGACGCCAATCCAAAATTCTGCAGGACATTGCAGATCCCAGAGGACTCCCTCCAGGACTGGCAGGGCAAACAGTGTTTATCAGTAGAATGTGACAGTTGTTCAGGCAGGAGCAAAGGGCTCAAGAGTACATCAGAAGTGGACATCCTTTGCTCCAGAGTCGCACCTTGTTCGTCCCTGGAGGCGAGGAATCTTACTGTACCTGTAAACAGAGCTGCCACAGGGGGACAAATGTCACAAACCAACAGGATACAGATTGACAAATGTCAAAGAAATTCTTTGATAGGATTCAAAGGATCAGAAAGAAACTGTCTGGCAGTGATGGACAAGAAAGACGTCTGTTGGCAAAAGCAGAACACTATTGATTTATTTTTATTTTAAAGCTTTTGAAAATGATAAACCCCCCCAAAATATCTGACAAATGTTAGAGAGAGCAAACGCCGCAGAAACTCTACATGACTGCTTTTAATTACCATAACTAAACAACGATCAGAAAATCATCTATTGTCAAAACAAAGCATTTCCTTTCCTCCAGCTGTAAAAAAAACCCAGAATCCATTCTCCAAAATCAGTGATAAAACAATTGTCTGTATATAAATGGCTTCATTATTAGTTCATTCTTAGCTTTTTCATCATTAGTACGATAAAAGAAAAACACCTGCAATTTCGTACTAACATCCCGCGCTGTGATAACTAAATTAAATCTTCACTCCTGAATTTTATATTTGGAACAAAGCAACATTAAGTTAATAATGAATACAAACATCCTCATAAGAGCTTTATTACATTTACTTTCTGCTCACAAAAACACACACCTGCGAGCGAATAAATTTATGTATTTTTGTCTTACAAAGGGCTCTTTAAGTTGGCAGCATTGAGCCCTGCAGCCACAATAACTTATTCAAGTTCCTTGCTGGTGATCAGATAATCTGTTTGTAGGAACTGTGATTCAGACAGATGATTAAATAACCGAGGCATCCCCCAAGTACGGCACAGAATGTGAAATGCATACATACAAATGAGACATCATAATACAGCCAAGCACACATGCAACACAAACAGAGCTAATGTTTAATGTTCTGGAAAGGTCTGTCACACCTTTCTTCTGATGCACTAGAGATGATGGGAGTCATTGATTACAACTTAATATTTACCATAACTATAAACGTTTGTGATCAAATTTCCAATCGTATCGTTAGTGGATGCTCATATACTAGTGGATGCTCATATACAGTCCACACATATTAATATGTGTTGATTTAATTAAAAGATGCATTACTTGGAACAAAAATATGATTAATTCTTTTGGAAATTGCCATTTTACAATGCTTTCTGTGACTCTTTGTGTGAGTCTGGACAATTGGACAGAGGTTTAAGCTAAATCAGCAGATCTCAGACAGGGAATAAATATACTCTGAGCACCTATATTTATTTACTTGTTTTCATTGGATTTTAGATAATTAAAAAGCAACATGCTTTAGCTGTGCTTTTTTTTTTCTTTTTTTTTTTCTTTCTTAATTGGCCAAGCAGTCTGCTATGCATTTCATTAACCGTAAACACTGGGGTGGTAGTTGGGGCTTTTCAAGTAAAGTGGGGATTGGGAAAGAGTGCTTACATGTGGCAGGGAGGCAGAGTAAATGTAAAAATGTTATAAATGGGACCTGCTGAATGTGAGGGAAAACCTATCTATATTTTACAAAAATTATACAGAAAAAAATGTTTTGTGAGATCTCTCACTCAAAGAAAAAGAACGGAACACAAACACACAAAAAAGCAGGAGATGCTTCTGCTGTTTAAACTCAGCGTTCAGCTAAATAGAAAAATTGTTTCACTGACGGTCTTCTGTGACCCTAAGTGCCTGTTGCTGCAGCTCTCCACAAACCAGCCCCTGAAGCCAATGGAGTCTCTAACTTCTACTGTTTGACAGCAACCATTCATGGACATAAAGTAGTGACCCTCTTCCTTTGTAAAGTGAGCTAAATCAGGGTGAAGAGACTGCAACAACAAAAAGGTGGTACCTGTATAAATGTCTTTGTCGATTTTTAAGCCATGGAGTCCGTATTGCAGGCTTGCCCTGGAGCTGGAAAGAAGTCTGTTTGGCCTGACCCTGTGTGGGAAGACTAAGCTGGTTTCAGAAACAGACACTTTGAGGAGAATGGGCTCAAATCCAAGGACTTCAGGCTCCCGATTCACCAAAAAGGTATCAAAACATGGTGCAGATTGGGATTGTTGCTCAACCAGCTGGTTTCTGGTAGAAACTTTCAAAGCAGGTGTGTATAGGATGAAACTGGAATGCCTCAATCATGAAGGAATGCATATTTACGTAACGCAAATAATTATTTCTTTGAGGAAACTTGTGGTAATACATGTTCTCCCCCCAATAATTCTAAAGTTTTTGTACTTTTGTATATCTGTCATAATATATGCTAAACTAATACTTTTAATTACAATTTAACATTTTGACAAATTATTTATTTCTACTTGGATAGGATTTTTCAGACCATATTCATGTAAAGTAATATCTTTAGATTGCTATTATAATACTAGTAAACTCACTGTTAAAGCAAGGATGTGAAGTCTAATATTTAAAAAAATAGTGAGTGAGATTAGGAAATTTGAAATAAATACATACAAATAAAAAACAACTAATAAACAATAGTATTTTATTAGTCGTTTGTCATGCCAGAGGTTCCAGGTTCAAATCCAGGACAAGCCCCCAATTTTGTCAGAATTTTTGTCATTTTTGAAGAGATTTATGACAGAAATGTAAGAGAATGTAAAACTTCATCTAAAAAAAACTTCTCAAAAAGCAAAATCTCGACAAAAGTTAACTAATAACTATTTGTCAGCAGGACCAGCCATGGTAATGTGGATGAGTGAGCACGGTACATGAAATGAAATATAACCTAAAAAACAACCCAAAATCTGTCCCTGGAGGAGAAGAGGGGGTGGCCACATGGAATCCAGAAGCTTTAATTATGTGGGTGTCCAGTTCCAGGTGTTCCCAATTAGCTCCTAAAACAGCTCAAACAAAATCACTGTCAATGTGCAGCAAACCAGCATGGCTGTCACTAATTTGAAGCACTTTACCAATGGGTTTAAGTAAAAACTGCATCCTGGTTGTGGTGACGGCTTGAAAGTGCAGGATAACTGACATGAGGCTGTTTTTGTAGTATGAAATGTCAAGTTAATTTGATAGAATAATTAACGTGGGCTATTTTATCCTGGAAACCATTGACCTGTAGATGTATCTCTGCATGTTACGCAGAAACAGGTATGTACACAATTCCTCCATGAGTGCACAAATGAATTTCTTGTTCTTAAACAAAAAGCCTTGAAACTCAATTTGTGCAACACACACAGCCAGATGAAGCTTTGCTAACTTTGCGGTGATAAAACTATAACACACATGTATAACATCACTTACCGACATTGTTCCCCTAAGACAGCTTCTTGTCGCTTAAAGTGTGAAGATGTGAGAGAATGAAACGCTTTAACTTTGGCATTCAGGGAAAATAAAAGGTTAAGCTGAACATCAGAACGTTGGGTTAAGTTATTAAGTGCAGAGCTGAGAGATGTATTGGACATGTCCAGGCATTCATCAGGCTCCAGCTCGTTCCTTCACAGCCCCCCCATCTAGCCACCTCACTACATCAATATTCTAGTATGCAGAGTCCCACTCCACTCCATTCTATCATATCCAGCGGCAAACGTACATTTCTACGTGTGTGTGTGATGGTGCATGTGATAGCAATGGCCTCTCTGGTGAAATAAGGCTCTCCAGGGGCTTGTGCCTCAACTGTACAGCCTTTCTGGGCCCCCATTACTTCTGACAGATAGAGATCACTAAACTGCTGAACAAACACCCCATTCAGTAATTTGCATACATTACAGTAATGGAAGAAGAAAAATGTATCAATAAAGCCAAATGAAGTGCTTCAGCTAAGTCTTTTCTTTCTTTCTTACTTTCTATCTTTCTGTTATAGAGCAGTTTTCTTTGAAAGGTATACATGTTATGAGTTCCCAAATGACTTTTTAAACAGGAAAAAAATACTATATACTAGGTGTAAATTAAAGACTATGGAAAAACCAAGCAAGCAAATAAAGATTGAACTGGAAAAACAGGCACAAATGAAATGGTTCATTAAAACTATGCAAAGAGACAGCTTGGATTTAAAACACCTTGCAGTCACTTATAATTGCTCAATTATAAATGGGACAAAAACAGACGTAAGTCAGATATATTCAGCTAAATTCACAGTAATTTACTCCTTCCTTTCTCTGCCTTCACACACTCAAATGCAGGACTGAGTGTTGGAATTCATCACAGGACACAACAGTCTAGACAACAGAGCTTCTCCCAACTTCTTCAGGGTTGCTCAAGCGTCAAATGCACGACTTTTAGCTGCAGTTGTTCGTTTCATCTGTCATGCTTCGAGGAACCAACACCCCTTATTAATCGCAAGATAAAGTTTAAAAAGGCGCCTTCGCCTTAACTCTTCTACCTTCTGTGCAGCACTGGAGCTGTCAGCCTAAAACATCCGGCACCATTTCACAGTGTCTATGTTCCAACATTTATCTGTGCAGAATGAAAGCTCATTGGAAATACTGGAGCTAAAAACTTTGGATCTAATCAAATCATGGATAAATAAAAGAATCTAACAATAAGGGTGATCAAGGGAAGTGCAGAAACAAAATAACTAACACTTTTAAAGCTGAGAAAAATAAGCCAGAGGTTGATTTTATGAACAAGAATAACTTCCATCAGTGCCCATTTTATTATGGTGTCATTTCTTTGCCAAAACACAAGCAGTTTAGGCTGATATTTCTAGCTTAAACTGCCTGCAGCGAGATATCACTAAACTGCAGGAAAACTGATGAAAGGTTTTCTGATGGTTTAACTTGTTTTCAAATTAACCTGCAATCATGTTTTTCTCCACTGAAATGGACACAAAAATGCTAAAGATGGCAGATGTAGCCCACTTTAATTAGCTGAAATTATGTCTGAGAGACACTGGTGTGTAATGAGTTTTGGAATAGTGCCAACAGTAAGACACAGTCCAAATCCTTTATTTTCTCACAACAGTAACTTGAGCAATATCGGATGAACTTGACTGTTTATCAGCCACATTTTCCTTTTGTTATCTTTGCATGGCTGCATCTTCCCTGTTATTTTATCTAATTATATTTTTTATTGCAGTGTACGAGTGTTGTTGTTGTCGTTTCAATCCAGCATCTAAAACATGATACTGAACTACATTAGTTTCTTTTATTTCGAAGTTTAACTTTGAATCTTTGTCTTTTTTTTACATTAAGTTAAAATAAGATCATTAAATTATTTAAATTTTACAGATTTATTATCAAACTAGCAATCTCGTGGATAACTAGCCCAAAGCTGATGAGGCCTTATATTTGTAATGAATTCTAGTGCATTTATGTGACACAACCTCATAAATTGCTGCAATAAAAGTACATTTCAACAAATATATTATGTCACAACAAATGGATGGAACTAAAGTCATCATTAAAGCAATCCACAACTCAGAAAAATTAAGCGTACGAGAAGGTGAGAGCCAAAAATACAGGAGTCCAAAGCCTCCTTCCAAGCACCAACACTCACTTGATCAGGTGAGATGGAGAGAAGAGAAAAGAGAAGGGTGTTTCAAGTCATGGCCAACCAGCTTCTCACTGCTAACCTCCTGGGAAAAACTCCAGACAGTGAAAAAAGAGCCATACTGCAGTATATCTACACTTCTCCATTTCCTCTCACTCAAGCATTCAGCTCTCGAAGGAGCTGGGGAATCGATACTGGCATCGGGGGGCAAAGCAGATTTCCTGCCTGCTCTGCTCCAGAACCACCAGCAGAGATGTCTGTGCCTCAGGTTTATTCATTTATTTTAATATTTTAAATGCTCTTCACTAAGAGCAGATTGTTAACGTGTTAGTAGGATATCACTCCTATACCGCCCGATGTGCAACCTCATTGTAAATAAATATCGGATGAAAGGAAGCAAATATCAGGTTATGTGTTAGCACCTAGCATATAAGAACACCCACTCACTTTTCCAGTGACTCAAAAGTATTTTCTTTTGGGTTACTGCTCTGTTAGAAACCAACAAAAAGTATCCCGGTGCTCTAATGTGTTTATTTTTCTCTGGTAAGGTGACCTAACCTCAGGGCGTTGACAGCAGACTTGATTTTCACCATTGATCAAAGCGACACGTTGTGGACCTTTTCCCTCAGAGAGGACATTCAAGAAAGCGCAGGGACACTGGTGGTTAATTTAATTTGGGGGCAGAGATGCTTGGGTTAGAGTGAAACACTCCATTATCAAAACAGGAGCGGTGCCATTGAGGAGGGATGGTTCTGTGGAGAGGCTCATGTGGCCGGTCAAGAGATGAAATCAGGGACAGGCGATAAGATGGTGTGAGGGGCTGGAGCCCCTATTAGAGGCCCCCGGGGGACAGGCAGGAGTAGCAGGGTGCAGTAAAAATAGCCGTGGGCATGATTTCGCTCTTGGGACACAGGAAAGAGTGAAGAGGGAGATCCGATCAACGTTTCACAGCAAGGCAGCCAGATCCATTCCAGACAATCTCTAGGGTGTCAACTATCATACCAAGTGACTTAAACTCCTCACCACTGCCAGGCACAACACAAACAACATGCACCCCCACCAGCGCTGCAGACAAAAAACAATACAGCAAATGTTCTGATAGGAAAATGTGTGAAAACAAACAAAATTTTAAGGATATAGACATCTTTTCCACAAACTTATCTTGTGGGTCATTGGTTTTAGGGAAGTTTTCGATATCATTCTCCAGCCTCTGAATGTGACGCTCCATGGTGCCCAGACTGCTCTTCAGGATTTCAGCAGCCACTGCAAGATATTACACAACAACAGGAACACAATAGATTAGCATCAACATTTGGATTCCAACTCTAAACAACACAAATCTCTGCAAACTTTACATTTTACTAAAAATCAGCTGCGAGTGAGGCACAATGTATGTTGTGACATACTGACTTTTACAAACTCCATTTGTGTGTGGCCTAGAAAGCAAGCACGTGTGAGTACAGTGAGTGTGTGTGTGTGTCTGCTGTGGCTCATTAATCAGTCTGTAATCACTGTTTGCAGAGTTGCTGAGGAATCCACAGTATTCAGATTAGGCCTTTCAAGTAGAAACTTCAAACAGCTAGCAGTGTCTAATGGGATCAGACGGGACAGGAACACCGATTCAGTAGCATGTTTACGTTGCAGTTAAGGGGTTAGTTTCATTGATGCACACAGACAACACACAGACACACACACACACACACACACACACACACACACACACACACACACACACACACACACACACACACACACACACACACACACACACACACACACACGCAGCCATTTAACATCTTGCAGATGTACATACACAATGGTTTAAAGTAAAAGAGAAAAAAACAACAAGAAATCAAACAAACCAGACAAAAATAATACAAAAACATAAAATAGTAATACAGAAAACCAACCAGAAGCATGTAACTTGATGCCATTAATATTTAATTTCAGTGCTTTGTTTTTTCATGTCAATACTGACTATATCTTGTATTGATTTATTTTCCATGATGGCAGGCTTTGATGTTAATAAAACTCTTTGCAGAAGCCTAACAAACTATTTTGTTGATCCATAAAAAGAAAAGCTCAAAATGTGAGGCCCACAGTGGCTACAAAGAAAAAACCAAAGTTTGGGCTGATGGTTAGGGAAGGAAAGATTCTGACTCCAATCAAATATTTGGCCTAAGTTTGTCTAAAAGCTTGGTTAAAGATCAATATGTAGGTTCATGTTTTTCTTAGAAAACCATAGTCAAGAACTGCGTTTATTGAAAACTCAATGGCTGTACTTCAAAACAGGTACGCTCACAAGGTTATAAAAGTTTGAAGATTACAGCTCGAGAGAGTTCACACGCACCGAAAAAAATTCAACCTAGTTTAGCCCTCAGTTTGTCTGTTTTGATTAAAGAAAAACGGACAAGGGCACAGATGTGTTGTGGCTAAAAAAACATTAGACAAGTAACAAAATAAGCTCACACAAATACACACAAAGAATCAATGTTCATGTTCTTTGCTTTAGAATTCAGCTAATGTTTCTTTTTGAGTGTAAACATCTCATCAAGGAACCAATCCAGACAAATGTGTATTTGCTTCTTTCTGTTCGACTTTTAAATTCAAGTTTCCTACTTGTCATTACATTGGCCAAGTTAAAAACTGATCTGCTCATTTATTATTAAAAAAGTTTGCTAGCATGATATAATGTTTAAACAAATAGTCAGGTTCACACCTGACTAGTAACAAGATTTCTGTCTAAAAACAGATCGGTCCCAAGTCAAACCTAGAAAAGATTGGGGGGGTGGGGGGGAATGTACACATTACATTTAATTCTCACAGTAATTTGATAGATAACAGAAAATAACTTGAATCTATATTATGGTAAATGGCCTGTATTTATATGTTGTATCATATGTTAAAGGCAGCATATTCTACACTTTCTATCCACTCTGAATCATTTATTTTACATCTCAATAACATGTAAAAGCTCTGCATTGGTCAAATTAGCCCTTACTTTAAGTGCAGCTGTTGTTCTTCCACCCCTCGTCCAACCTCCTAAAGCTAAACTTTCCTTTCAAATGGGCGGGGCAGGTGGGGAGCCGAGCTCCTCTAAGCTCCGCCCACCTCTCTTCTCCATGCGCATTCGCTAGACGTTGGTGGGTCTTCAGGGGCTCAGATGAAGGGAGTAAAAAATAATTTTGTGCTCGTTGATGTAACTATCTTTGCTCGTAGCTTCGCCATGCCTGTTTGCTAACGTTTGTGAGGATGCGTGCTCCCGTGGTTTTTAAACAGCGGGAGTGGGCTCAGGTAGCCAAAGGTGCTCGTGATTGGCTCTGTCCTCTAGAGAGGAGTGGTCTTTTTCCTTCTTGACGTCAGCAGGGGAAATATTTTGAAACCACCCGTTTTAGCATTAGCTCAAAACACATTTCCAAAAAATGAGAGTCAGGAAGTGAAAACGGTGAAAATATTTTCTCACTTTTAGATCTCATATACAATCTTTCGGACAGAAGTAACTGTTAAAAGATCTTCAGAAAGTGAATTTTGCATAATATGGGACCTTTAATAACTGGACTCGTTGTTTTTGAAAAATACTGATGTCAGTGAGGCATATCCTGCAGAAAACACTGTTGTTTACTTCCTAATGCTAACATACCTAAAAAAAAAAA
>SSNR01000019.1:582363-600523 GCA_006937965.1 Callopanchax toddi | reverse complement strand
AAAAAAAAAAAAAAAAAAAGGGGTAAATGTCTACTTGAAAAATGACCTGGTCATTTGGCTGTGGTATTTTGACCATAACAGACAAGTATTGCATTCAGATTTGTGGAACTTATGTCAGTCTTACAGAAATGGGGGTTAAAAATGGCAATTTGATATTGGTATTTAAATGTCTTTTTTTGGGGGGCATGTGTCTGAAATTATTAGTGTTTATCAAATTATTATAAATCAAAAAGATTTGGTAGAGAGTTAGTCAAAAATCCTTATTTTGCTTTGCATGCATACAAACATTTTGGATATCTATTTTATTCAACTCCTATATTTGTAAAGTGAGTCCATGTACGTAACTGAAGTGTTAGAGTGAGGAGTAGAATAACAGACACGATGTTATTGGATGCAGCTGTGGTGATTTCAGGGTCAGCCCTATTTATCTTTACATTAATTCTAAAGCTCCCGTTTGGTCTCGGTTTCATTTCCAAACTAAAAGATGCAGCAACGATTGTGTGGCTCGCGTGCTCTTAAACAACCTCAGACATACAGCCCTATAAACCACACACCCAGATGCACACACACCGTCTAGCAGCGGTACAGTGTAAGTGAGGGGTCATAATTGGACTTTACAGCTAGCTGGCTGGGTAGGCTGACTGCGAGATTCCCAACCCCTCCTCCCCAATTCCTGTTGAACTCACTCTTGGGAATGACACTGAACAAAACACACCATCACATAGCCTGTTTCTCTACTGATAGGACCTCTGAGATCCACATGCTCCTGCCACTATGATCTTAGCTTCACTAATGGTGAAAAGGGGAAGTGAACAGCGAGAGGGGTAGGCAGAGGATGCAAGAGTGGAGACAATTACACTCACATGGAGCCAGAGGGAGGTCTTTGTCAGGCACTGTGTGTTCTGATAGTAGTATTATAGTTGCTTGAGGCCTGAGTGATAGTACTGAGTAATGGTTTGGATGAAACACTGATTATAGTAACTACAGTAGCCAAGAAATAGTGGCTCAGTCAAACCGCAATGGTGTTTCAGGGGAGCTGTTAACGGGATCAGAGTGAAGCCTTGGGACTTCAGAGCAGACTATTGTTTGTATGGGAACTGCTCACCGTTGAGACACACTGACACAAATATAGCAGCTGAATTGTTCACACGGAACAAATTCATTATGCTAAATTTCCACTGGCTTTTTAGAAAACAGCTTGAATCCTTAATTCTAATAATCGATTATCTAAAAAATCCAGCACGGATGGCTTTATATCATGAATATATTCTGGAGACAAAACCTGGCATAAAGGGTGTCTTTCACATCCATTCCAAGTAGATCAGGGGATAAATGGAGGACAGGGAGGTTGTGCATTACAGTAATGGCTGCAAAAAAGACCTGCATGTGTCTTACAAAATAGATACTTTATATTTTAAAAGGAAATGGCTCCTGCAGGTTGTGTGATGTATGGGGGACAAGAGAGGGAGTACAGGAATGACAAAAAGCAATTTGAAAGACAAGGTTCTAACGTAACACATGTATAGATATGGGCTCAGTAACACTGGCTGTTCCTCATCCCTACAAAATAAAAAAGAGAGAGATAAAGACAGAATGTATTTTTATTAAACTTTGCCCAGCTTCCCTCAAATAAACTGTCGTGTGAAAATACTGTGCAGCTCACAATACCAAATCAACCACTTTAATGTGAACACGTCAACTTTCTATTCAGCAATTTATAAAAGGGGCAATTTTCATTTTGATTTATAGACAAATAATACCAGTGTTTCAAGCAGTGTTATTCCAATGGCCTAAGGTTACAAAGAAAACTGAGATTTATTTTGAAGGCTGCTGCCACTGTAGCAGAAGAGGGTGGAAGTTTAACAATTCTTAATTTCTTTTTTAAAACGAAGGCAAAGGGTACATACAAACCAAATGAAAAGGTCATTAATAAGTGAGTTTTCCTAATATAACAGGACCATATAAATCTCTTTCAGAGGGATGACAAGTGAAAATTTGTACTTTTGTAAAGGTCTTCCAAAAGTGCAGGTCTTACAGAACACGGTTTCCACAAAAAAACCCAGCTGTTTTGGGCTCCAACAGCACGGTGGGCACCAAACCCTGGAGACGGCGTTTGAGAGTGCACCAGATGTAACGCAGCAGGCTTTAGAAGTGCCCTAAATGTACCAACCTAGTGTATTTAGTTTTTCCTAAAAGCTGTGCCAACCTCGTGGTGTGGGATGAAACGGTGTGGAGACGAGACGTTACAGAGCTGTGGTTGGTGGAAACCTGGAGATAGAATCAATCGGATTGTTTTATCTGGCCCATAAATGGTTCATTTGCAACACGGGATGAAATAAGGTAACAACGTTTATACATGACCAGATAAAACAACTCACAGGGAGCATATTTGAGAACTAAGACAATGATTTCTTCTTCTTAAGTACAGTATATGTGGCAGCATTGAGTCATTTCTAACCCAACACCCTCTTCACAGGATAATGAAAATTCATGCTTTGTCTTCTTTAAGCTGTTAGTTATACCTGAAAGTAAATATGAAATGAAGTGGGAGGCAGAACGCCGTACAGAAGACAGACGAAACAAGGAGATAAACACAAATCTGTGTGTTCCCCTTCCAGTAAGAATCAAAGCATCTCGAGTTGCAGCAGCGAATGCGATACTGTTGCTGTGACACAGCAGTCACATTGTTCTTTCTGATTATCTCAGATCATGTGACGTTAGAAACAGCAGGCAGGAGAAAGTGGCAAATTACTAAATTTAATGGACAGCATAAACAAAGGGGTAGGGAGAAAGCTGGTGGCCCAGTATTATCTGTAAACATCACGACTAAGTATTCAGCTATCAAGCAAACACTTTGATTTTTCTTGTTTCGTTAATGGAGGATAAATAAGTAAGTAGTCTGAGTTATTTATCCATTTTTTAAATAATTAAGTACATCTGTTATATTGAATTATTTATTACATAAACACTTAAAAAAATACAATTATTGCCTTATTGTAGAAAATAAAGACTTTGCACAATCACAGCTGCAACTTGCTGTGAATGTTGAATTAATGCTGTGCTCAGAAATCCTTTTGCTCTATTTCCTCATTTCATTTACATTTAGCTTAAAGCCTTTATAAACCAGAACTATTATCATTATGGAGGATTTGTTTGTTTGATTAGAAGCAAAAACCCCACCCCGCCTCCAAACATGGTTGGTTTATTGTAAATCACTACTGTTATTGATAAATACACTATAAATGTGATCATGCAATGGTCTGGCAAGAGAAAAGGAGAAAATAGTCAGGAACTTTAAAAAAAAAAAGGTTCTTGTACCTTACTCTCTAGAGGGAGGGCTTGTTTACAATGGGGGTCATGTCTGTGAGACTTTATTGCTTTTGGCAGCCATCAGAGCTACAGCCCAGTGCCAGATCTCTGGAGGAATTACAAATGGAGTCAATTACAATATATTTTGATGCATGGGAAAGTTTAGACATTGACCTGGGGTGATGACAATTCCCCGGAAAGTGCTGAGGAAATCAGTCAGGATGATGTGCTGGTGCCCAATGTGAGTCTCTGCCCTCTGCAGTAAAAAAAAAAAAAAAAAAAAAAAAAAAAAAAAAAGCAACCCACAGGGGCTTGGTGCTTTACTTCCCCTCTGCTGACGACCAGAATACCTGTCAGCAGCTGATAGTAATTTCTCCTTGTTAAGTTATATTTGTTGTTATGATTCATCATCGGAACAACAACAATAAAAACATTTATTTGATGCAGGATGAACAGACATGAGAGGCCACAGTCTGGAGAGCTGGTTGGTAAATGATGAAATGATTTGGTGAAATGCCCATCAAAGCTCTCTGTCCACACCGAGATAAAACAACAAATACACACATCTGTAGAAAATACATGGTAATATAGCAACTATTTCATTGCACTTCGTTAATTGATGCAATGTGAATAAATAACTGGTTAAAAATGTGTTCATTTTATAAGATATTGTGTTTATAACCACAATTATTATCATAGTTCATAAGGAAACATTTCAGATTTTATAAAGCAGTTTGGTGATTCTGATTTTAGTTTATTTAGTTTATCATTTTAGTTTAGTTTGTTTATCTTTAAGAACTTTTTAAGAACTTTTTCTCCAAAACTGCAGTTACTACTGAAATTTGTCTTTCTGGGAAAAAAAATGTACAATTAAAATCATCATAAATGGAAATTATTACAAATTGTCTACAAACCTTTCAAATAACAAAACTTGGGCTGCTGTATCAAATATAGTTAGAAAATAAATATTTTCTGTAAAATGTGTTAGACTGTTAAATCATTTAGCTGTCATTGTACAGACTGACTCTTTGATAATTTAGCTGTTAACTCTGTCTTTACATTTGTTGCCAGCATGTAGATTAAAGGTGCCTCAGAATAAGCTGAACCTACATTTGTAAATTCAACTCATTATTAAAGAGAGCAGCAGACATACAGTACCTCTGTTAAAATGATTCACATTTCATTTTTTTTCAGCCACCTATGTTTCTTCTAACTGTACTTAACCATTGTACTCTCTTTATTTTTGGGCCTATGGAGTTTTCTAGTCATTTGGGGTCAATTTGACCCCCTAAGACAGAGCAAATGAGCTAGCATTAGCCCCTTAGAATGGTAAGAAAAATCTAACTTTTGAGAACCCAAGATAAACCAATCAGGCTGGAAGTGGTCTAATTCTGGTCAGCTGCCAAGTATTCCATGCATTGACTGAAAGTTGTTTTATCACATATTTGATGATTTTTCACCTGACATCTCCATGCTGCACACTCCACTTTAACATTTCTACATTCAAGAAATCTAAAACCTTCCCTGATCTGATGACTAATCTGAAAAACTAAAATAAACAGCAGGAAATTCCAGTTCTTTTGCTCTGCCATAGTTTATGATTTAAGTATCTCTCTATTTGTACTTGCAACATCAACGGAAATGTCTTTAAAACTCACAATTAAACAAATCCAGCTAAGATCTAAATCATTTAGCACTTAATTATCACAAAATTTCCATTAATATGCAGTGCATGCAGCAACTACCAGAGGGTTAGCCCATGGGTGAACACACAGAGATGAGCGCCCACAATGAGAAATCTTCAGGATCACACAGAGATTCTGCCTGATACATGATCAGTTTATCCTGACACACTTAGGTTTTTGTTTCAGGTACGTATACAAGCAACTATTAGATGAGCTAAAACGCTCTAAAAAATACAAAACAACAGGTTAGGTACACGTGCCATGCACGATAAGTTGCTTCAGAACAGTGTAAAAAGAAGGCATAAAGACAAAAACATGCTGGATTTCTGTAATTATGGAATATGCAACACACATGATGCAAGAAGCTAAAATATGGTTTGACTAAAGTGTAATGTGAGTCTGTTCGCAGCTTGATAAAAGAGTCGGTGCCATTTCTGACATTTACTAGCAACCTATGTGAAACAGAAAATGTCACTTTCTACCACCGCTTCAACTTCATGTCAAATAAATCTGATTTATTTGAAATTTGAGGCTGGTCGAGAGTCGCCTGCAGCTGTTGCACAACAAGGTGATGACTGTAAGACAAAGAGAGACGACAACACTCCTAAACATTAAAACTATTTAAAGCTAAACACACTGTTTTAAGGTCAAATTAGTCTAAATGCATGCAAAAAATCTGACATATATCAACTTGTAAATTAATGGCCACATATGTGAATAATTCCTTGATATTCCTTCTTTTACAGAAAAGATTAAACATCTAGCACTTCAAGAGAGTTGGAAAAAGACAAGATGTTTCTAATAAAAGCATCAAAAATAAGATTTAGCAAACATAATTGGATACCTCTATTTTAATTTAACGAATAGTGTATGGTGCAGAAAACAGAAACATAACCTTAAATAAATACAAACCAAACAGATGTATTGTTTTAAAACTATAAATATTGTTTCATGACTCTATGCAGTTTAATCTGAAAGAAAACGCCTCAAAGGGACATTGTGGTATTTTTATTTTATGTTGTATTCATTAGCAACAGTATCAAGGTCACCTGCTTTTGAGCAAAGCTCTTGCAGTGAGTGCTCATCTGTCTTCAAACATCCCTATTGATTTTTAGTACAGTTTTTTTAAAACACGTCTTACTTTTCCCCATCTTTCTATCCCTCTTTTTCTTTGTCACTGTTAGTTCTGTTTTTACTCAAGACACCCCATCCCTCTCCTGTCATTTGGCTTCTCTTTTATTCCCATTTGTAGTGCAAGAGCTCCCTCTGTGAGAGGTGCTGCAGCCAAAGAAAACGGTGAGCATCTGACTGCTTGCATAAAAATTACTGAAGTTAAATGATACACATATTTAAGAGGAGAAAGACAAGTTTGACTAATTTCTGTAAAAAAAAAAAAAAACTAAACTAAATAAATACTGATGGATGCATATTTACTTTAAGGTAAGATGATACATGAATTGAAGCACATTAAAATGTAAACCATATAACACAAGTCATTTCTTTAAGAAAAAACTTTATAAAATGCATTCTGATATAAGGATTCACTTCCTCCAGAAACGCTGTGGTGCAGCTCATTCATGACTCACACATTTCTGAATTTAAAAACCTTCCCTGCTCATAAATTTGCTGACTAAAGGTAAAACATATCTCTGTTGAAATTATCACTTAGACTGTAGAGCATATTTTGAAATGAGGTTCTCTAACGCGTTCCATCTGTACATGTGTGGTGGTTTATGATTCATGAGCTGAATGTGAGGGTGGGTGATGACTCAGGCACTACGTTTGGCTTCTCCTTTTCTTTTAGGTGATGAAGCAACAGAGAGATATTTCTTCATCGAATGACTTCAAGTTTAGTGTAACTATTGCTACATATTGGTGTATTTCAGACTTTATCCAACCATTCCTGTGATAAAAAGAGTCAGACTTTAGATGTGACAGTTATTTACGTACAACTAAAAGTGTACCTTAAGTGAGGCGGTGTGTTTTCACAACAAGCCGCATCACCCAATTATTTTAAACGTGCCAGGAGTGCACTGGCTATGTAGTGACAGTTGATAAAAGCAGCTGAAAATATCAGTTTTCCACATCTTTAAGCTTACTGAGCAGTCAGTGTTATACTCCAGAGGATTTAATTACACTTATGTAAGATAAGTGTTTGAGGGAAAACATGGTCTTTTTCTGTCACCTGAGGAAACTGTTGGCACACTGTCACAGCTGTTTGTCTGACAAAAACACTGCACTATCACTGAAGACTGACTTCAGATTTCATTTTAAGCTGATGGAAACGTGGCGATGAGTTAAAACTTTAATATATGAGAGCAGCTGAAAACGTTGACAAAACGTTTTGGCTAAAAATCAGCTCAAACTTCCTTAAATCATAGATTTCTTTCACTCATTTGGCTCAGATGTTAGGGAAAGATGGTAAATTGTTACAGCTAATTGTTTGAGGTTAAACCAAGATGTAAGTGAGCTTAGGCAGGTAATTAAAAGTTGGTCCAAAACCAAAAAACACAAACATCTGAGTATTTTTTAGGAATGAAGGATGCATGCAAGGTTCAAATATGCAAAGAACTAACATTAACACTAAAACTAACTAACTTATTCCTAACCTGTTGAAAGTCCAGTGGTTCAACAATGGGTGACCATTTGTGTTTTGTTTGCACCCATTCATAAATACAGCAATGGTTTACAACATAAACTACTGTAGTATTAATTCAATCTGCTACATCACCATCTCTGATTATTAATGCATTTTTAAGGAAAGCTGCAAACAGCCTCCACAGGACAAAATACATCAAGGTGTTTTTGATTGGTTTCAGGATGAACATTGATAGAGAAGAGGCATGTGTCAAATGGTAGACCACATTCCAGCCCCATGCTGGTTTTATCTGAGAGTGCAGATGAGTGGTTATGCTGGTTCTTTGACAGCCAAGTGTAGCAGGGGATAACTGAGGTAACTGAATGCATTAAATAAGCTAACTGACTAGAAGATGTGAAAAGGGGAACATGGTATTTGGCAGTGGCAGCAGGAATACATTTTGAATTATTCAGTTAAAGGTGCAGTCCTCAATCTAAATTCTGAAAAGTCTGGAGCATATGTGTGTGTGCGCGTGTGTGTGCGTGTGTGTGTGTGTGTGGGTGGTCAAAATAGCAAATCACAAAGCTATCGGGTTGTAAACACAGTGATCCTACTAACAACACTCCTGCTTTGAACTCAAACTGTTTGTACTGTTTAAATCATAAACAGCATACAATAAAAAATTTGACTTTTAAATATTCCCAAAACACCACTGACTAATGTCAAAATAAATGTTTATTTGATGTTTCTATCATTGATGGTATAGATGATTTTGTTACAATGCAATGAATATACTATGTAATAGAAGTTATGTCAAGAAAATTGATGTGATCACATGACTATCATTTGTACAATAATATTATCAATACATTTCCTATGTAACTTTTTTCCTGTAAATTAAATAAACAATATCTAAATAACACCACTCACTATTTGATACCAGATGAGCCTTCCCCTTTAAGAAGTGTCATTGTGGGTAATGTGGTTAAGTGATGTTTCAGGGAGTCAGGTGCAGTTGACAGATGTGGCCAGACACTGATTATTAAATTACTCATCAACCATTTCATCTCAATATGTTCAGGTTTCAAAGTAACTGATATCCAAAGGCTATTCATTCAGACAAGAATACAATGAACACAACTTATAAACATTTATATGATCAAGTGACTGGAATATATGTAAAAAGTATGTACGCATATGTATAAAATACAAAACAAAAAAAGGGCATAGAATTCAATATAAAAAATATATATTAGTTTTATGTAAATTAGTGCTTCCATAATTAGAAATAATAAATTGGAGCAGTGAAAACTATTCCACTATACTCTCAGTATTTTATAATATCAATAAAGATAGAAAAAGTGTACCTGATTTCAATATTTATCTTTTAAACATATGATTCCCTGATTTCTTTATTTATAGATTTCAACTCTTAAATTTCTGTACAACCAAAACCAGCAGTGACCGGGTATTTATGGCATGGGGCGCTTATGCACAGGTGTAGCTTGTTCATCAAGAATTTAAAGCACAGCTGTCATCACTCGCCTTATGTCTGGGCTATGAGCCCGTCAGACCTTTAGCATCAGGCTAGCATGGTATGACCTTCTAGAGCGTAGCTATATCCCGACAGTCTGATAGGATCATGCCATTGCTGGGTCAGAGTGTCATGCAATTGTGTGCATATGTTATAAGGTGATCATGACAACCGTGAGGGGATAAGAAAGAAACCATCCGGGGACATGAATTTTGCAAAAATTTGCAAAAAGTACAGCAACACGATTGTCTTCACACTGAAGCAGTTTTATCCAAATCTGCTGCAAACCAGACATGTTTTAACAGGTCATGTAGAGTGTAGCAAGGTCTTAATCCAGTATAGAGGCCTGAAATCATCATCAACACATTCTCAACCTTAAAAACATGTTTTACATCCTCACGTTTTATCTGCTTGTATGTTTGAACATCAGTAGTATCGGTTTCAACTGCTTGCTCATGTTATATTTGTTCTGCGTTTGGTAGCATTTGTGCTGTGACCCACATGTAACTGCCCAAATTAGAAATTCCTGTGGCCTTATGTCACACTAATAAAGTAAATATGAAAATATTCAGATCCTTTGTGTGAGCTGAAAGGTCAGATCAATTTCTCTCCAAACCACATGTGTCTTCATTTAGCAGTCACCATACAGAGAGGGCATCTCATCCATTTAGTAAAATGTGTTTAAATAAGTGTAAAATCATGAAGTGAGTAGGGATGTGTTCAGTATTCATTTGGCTTTAGTGCTGAGATATCTTTTGTTTTCCACATGAGATGAGACACTATACGCACGATTGCCAAGCCATAAACACAGCCCCCTTCCACCTCAGGCAATCCTTTAACTCATCAGTTGGGTAATGAGACTTTTGAGCTGAGAGATGAATTAACTGGCTGATTTTCTTGTTTTTATCCAACCCCCCCCCCCTTAAAACAGAGTCACTGAATATGGAATTGAAAGCTTTCCTGCACTGTGATGTGCTGTATGTGGTGTGACCAACACACGTACAAAAACATGGCTCAGATAAAGAAAAGGAACGATTGATTTTAAGATGGAGACAATCAGACTCTTGCATTAACTAATGCATTGCAAAAGCAAACGGAGTCGCAACAGCAGGGAACATTTTAATTTAAAGACTGTATCCACTCACAAAAGATGAAATGAAAAAGAATGGGGGGAAACAAATCAAAGCAGCATCCGTGCTATCGTTATCAATGGGTAGTGCCTGTTGACTGGCTTTCATTATGCAGAACTGTTGATGGGAAGTCGTTCAAGGATTGTAACATGATGATAAACTTCTGACATCTTTTAAAATGCCTGGGTGTCTTTGTTCATAGGGGTGAGATCATTATAACTTCAAAGTGCTACGGCCATACTGTACTGGGAAGACTGAAGAGCAGAAATTGAAACAAATCGAGTCTGTTAAATATTTGGATGGTTGGTACTGGAGAACTCCAGTGCTGAGAGTTTTTAATTACAGATTGACAGAATGTCAACGTTTTGGGTGAGTTTCACATGAACTGACGATGCTGAAATTGAGACAATGTGCTAAGACTTTTGAGCCTGGCAAGCCAGACTACATATATGGATATATAGCATGGCCACGATCCATTGAAATGACTCATTCATTGGGGCGGGATCAACAGTTGTCAATCAAACCGTCTTCACATGCTATTAGATAGCGCAAGTACCAATCAGAGTCATTTAGCAACAACCAGAACCAGCTGGTAAATTAAACTTGTCCCTTTTCCCATCAGCAAAACAGCCAATACATCCTTTTTTCAAAATAAAAGACTTAAGTGTCTCTATCTGTTCGCCCAAATCTAAATCATCCAAAGTTGATGACAAAGTCGTTTCAAATGAACCCGAGCTGCCGCCATGTTGTTTAATTTCAAAGTCGAAGCTCTGCTGTCATCGGCTAATCCCACCCACCAAACTGTTAGAGCATTGTGATTGGCCCGGTACCAGACTGACCGGACCAATCAGTGGGCTGCGGAGGTTCTAGTGGAGCGTGGCTAGACTACGTAAAGTCTGCAGAGCAAAATTGTTGGTCTAGTTTACTATCGTACAAAAACTCACAAACAAGACATCAAGACACTTGAACTCCTCTGCTGGAGAGAGAAAGAAATCCCCTCTGGGTTTGTCCTCATGACTTGGGTTCAAATGATTCTGGTTGAAGCAACAGATGAAAATAAAACAATTAAAAGGAATTATATGCAAATGTATTTGCATTTGGTATTTATTCAATGCTAACCTTATGTAACAGTGTGATAGATTTAATATACTATATAAGATGAGATGAAACAATGCAGGAAAAATGACAAATATTCTCCTGTGCCAAACCACAGTTGTGGGTGTATCACAACCTCACAACTGACCTCTAGTTCACAACTGTCCCCCATAAAGACATTTTTTTTTACATTATAAAAAGAGACCCTGAACTTTAGATGGCTAAGATCCTATATCAAACGATAATTGCTCTTGTGATGCAGTCAAAATCTACAAAAAAAACAAACAAAAAAAAACAGGATCCAAACCTCTGCAAAAAGTTAGAGATCACTTTTGCTTAAAAGAGAATAAACTTATTTCATGGTACTGGCCTCAGGACACAAAGAAGTTGCATTAAAACATAGTTCAAAAATTGTTTATTTGTGGACAGTGTGCAGATTTTCTCAAGCGTATCACAATTATTTTATCTGTGTTAGTGACTTAATTTATTTTATTCAAATCATAGGAAAAAAAGGGAATCGCCAAAAGTACTGTTAGAACAAACCCCCAAAAACATGACACACCAGCAACCACAAAAGGCAAACTGAACAATGGTGACTGTGTTATTACCTGGTAGCCTAAGGCTGCGCTCTCCCATTTAGCTATTACTTTATGGGGGCTCGTAGCTCCCAGCAAGCTAACCTACTGTAATAACAGCCAACTGTCAGCTGGCATTAACTGTTAGCTTCTTCAGTTGTACATCACTTGCTGTCAAGAAATTATAAGTCATGATGTTTATAGGTTATTGTATTTTCTGATTGTAAGATGTTTACACACATCAGCTCATAAATATCATTTTGTTTCTTGTTCACAGTTTTACCATTCATTGTTCATTCATTGATAAAATCCATGCTGCATCCAACCAAATAAATCTGGAGGAAGGATCATCGGTGTGATTTTTTGTAAATGAAGATGAGGGTTATCTATCTGCCTAGTCAACCACGAGGGCAGAATACTTATTGTGGTAATATATGCCTCCTTTTAGTTAAACCACCCAAAAACTGATAAAAAAGACCAGGATGTCTTTATTTAGGTCCACAGAAACCCACTAAGCTAAGACAAGACGTCATAAAGTCAACTTCCAGTGTTCATATAAGCTGAAACGTGTAACATCCTTCTCATAAAAAATAAAGAAATTCAAGTTATTTTAACACTGAAGTGAGTCAGATCGACCTGAATTGACTTTCACTGTCGTTTATATCAGTGCTTAAAAAACTAAATAGAAATGAAAAATAATGACACATGTTGCCATATCTAAAATATCTAATAATTTCCAATTAACTGGTACAGAGAGTAGATTACTGTATGTTTGTGTTAGAAGAGCAAATTACAACATACTGAGGTGAAGTTAGACGCTATATTACATGTTTCTGTGGTGAATAGAGTAAAACATATCAGTCATAGATACCTGTTTACATAGCAGAGAATTAAAATCAGAAAGTAAAACAACTTTGTTTCAAGTTTTTCCTCACGACCAAAGTCTCAAAACTTCTCATCAGAGACAACAAAACAAAAAGGCTCAACAGCTTCTGGACAGGAACGTTTGAAGAGAAATGCATTGCAAACTTTACATAAAAACAATAAATCAAAACAGGAATGGATAGAGCAACATAAAAAGAGAGGAAAAAAGTGGATGACTCTCCAGGTGGGGAAAAAAAGGTATACAAGGGAAGCTGGAAACAATAATGGGCTGACATGAAACATAATCCCCTCTGTCTGCGATTTTATTGGCAGCCCCTCCAAAGAATGGTGGCTTCCCTATTATGACTTAACACATCAAAATCGCAGCATAGCACACACAGAAAAGGCCACCTGATGATAAACACAGCAGACAGCGTCAGAGGCTTTATCTTGTGGCAGCCTGCAGCTCGACACACGTTCAATTTGGCCTGCAACAATCGATTCTGTCCCTTCTTACCGCTGCTTCAGTTTGTGGAATAAAAACAGACCTTTCGCTAAAGAGCAGGTCTCAGCTGGTATGCCATGTCAACGCAAAAGAGAGGAAAACCTGTGAGAGCAAGACACTTGAATTCTCTATGAATTTAAATGTTATTGTTGTTTTGACAACAGTTTCACCACCATTATTCAAATTCTCATTCACTAAAAAGTAATGAACATGTACTGTACATTTAAATTCCTTTTACAAAAGTAAGATAATTTGATTGGTTTGTTGATTGATCTGTTTGTATAAGTGGCCAATGTCCAAAAGAAAAAAAAAAACATGTGAACAAGACATTTAAGTTATGACAAATGTATAGATTTTTTTAAAGAAAACATGCCACCATGAAAGCAAAATAGTTACTTGGATAATGTTTTTAAATTTATATAAATTTAAGTTTTTATATTGTCGTTGTCGAGTTAAAACCTTGCATCTCTTTTTCATCATTTTCACGATTTTACATAAATCCTCTCTACTGGTAATCTTTCACATCTATCATGGATTCATGTTCAAAAAAAGAAACGTGTCAAGAAGAGCTTGCAGCTTGTGATGATCCATGATTTTTTATTGGTAACATTTTTTATCTAATTTCCTAAAAAGTTGAATTTTTGGATACACCAGGTTTTTGCCTGACAGTGACAATATGTCATGTTTGCAAAAGATAGTTTCATGAACTAAAATATGTGTTTAAATTGATGCAACATAACCATCTTTGACTGATTTGTAAGGTAAGAAAATGCTTCATGCAGTTAAGTGTAAGATTTTTAAGCAACATATTTTACACCCAATTAGGATAGGAAACAGAAAACCACAAACAGGTCATTTGTAGCACATTTGCCACCTCAGTAGTATCATTATCCATATATGCTGACAAGGTTGGCAAATTTTATTATTCTAAACACTCATTAGAGAATTAATAGAGCAAACTGATCAGTTTTTTTTGCTGATGTCACAATGCAGTACTCATTTTAACACAGTATTGCTAAAAACTACCTCCTTCTAACTTTTAATAAAGGCTACTGATAAATATTACTAAAGGTTGTAGAATTTGGGGACATTTCGATTCTAATCTAGGTACTTGAATGATCCACGACTCATTCTGCAGCATGACAACAAGTCAGACTTAAAGAACTTTCTCGAGTGACCTGAGGTCCTGCAACAGATGCTCCAGTCCCCACAGAGCCTCCGTCTCAAGGTCATGGAGACAGTCTGCGATTACACATAGAGACGAGACAACTGACAGCTTACAGACACACAGGAAACGTGGTGAGTCTGGGTCATTATAAAAAAAATGTGTGGAAGTTCTACAAAAGGATAAAAAATACAAATATTAAACACAAAATGTGCTCAGACTAAATGTTAATTTGTTTTTAAAGCACACTAATCCACAAGCTGTGAGGTCACAATTGCTGGCAAACATTTAAATGTTATTTAAACCTGTATTTTAAAAATTGTTGATATTTAATTTGTTACTCCTGTTTCCGAATGCCACGCTGACATCTCCTACCATTAGCATCACACTATAATGCTAATGATATGGATCTGCAATGGTTCAGTAAAAAAAAAGAGCTTCAGTAAAACAGTATTAGTTGTGTTTTTCTCTTCCCCGGCTGCATATAAAAGTAGCTAATTTAGTCCTAAAAACTGATACCTTGGCTGAACTCCTCTGTTTGAAGAGAGCATAATTATTTCTTGAGCTGAAAGCAAAGAGCGCGAGAAATATGAGATTCATTACATGGGGGGGAAACACTCTGTCATGGTGGTGCGCAATATAGAGCACTCCTTCCATGACAATTATTAATACCCTGTTCCATTTATTTGCTATATCAACCCTCCTTCCAATGAAGGTTGTCCCTCTGATCAGTATGCAGGCGACCTGGCTTCAAATCCTCAATTTCACATGCAAATGTGGCACTGATTTAAATAATATTTGAATATGGATCACACAGCGTGGCTCCATATCAGAGAGCTATAAAAAAGGAGGGTGGAAAATGCAAATCATCAACATGTAAGGGAAAGGTCATAGTCAGGACCTGTTAGATTTGTTTTGGAAATAGAGGGCTGGCTGCTAAATTAAACTCCTTCCATAAAGCCCGGGGACAAAATTAGATGAGAGCTGTGTGATTTACATCATAAAAGCAAACAAACAAAAAATAAGGCTTGTACAACACACACACAAACGCAAAGACACTTTCTGGTATAAAGGTGGGTAATCAAAGGTACCTGTTTTCATCCTACACTCAAAAACACACCAGGAAGAGAAATACATAATCGACAAAAAATGTGCTTCAATCTCACTAACCCCTCCTCGGCACACAACGCGACACCGCCGCAGCACGTAGGTGCGATGATTTGTACACTAGCTCACAACAATATAGCTGAAGTAAATTTAAAATTCACCAGTGCATCATTTCCAGAAGTGGAATGAGGGGGAAAAAACGAGAAGAGAATGAGTGATATTCTGAGAGAGAAACACCTGGAAGATGACAGATACAGATGAGCGCGATCTTAGCAGATCAAGCAAAAGCCTAAGAGCGACAAATAAATGTTGCAATACAGAATGTGCGAGCGTATGTACTGCTATATCCTTGCTTCTATCTGGGATATAAATCATGAGTGATGGTGGAAACTTCACACTTAGTGGCATGCATTAACTGAAAGGGGCCCAGGGGAACCAATTTCCCTGGGCCTACTCAAACTCCGGTGAGCAGCAATGCCATGCCTGCTCCAGGCCATGCTTTTAAATCATATATTGATGACAGTCCGTGATAAAAATTACTCAATATAGTATCCAAAATCAATTCCCACCCCCGCAGACACACAGAGGTTGGCCAGATTCTTATGACAGCATTTCATCCACAGACACGTTTTCTCAAACAGTGGTCAATAGAGGCAGAGAGTGTAGGAAGGAATGAGAGAAAAACAGAAGCACTTAACCGCAATGACCACCTAGTCAGAAAATGATCTGTTGCTTTTCTGGGTAAATAATAGGCCTGTTGTCATTTTTTTTTCCCTTCAAGTCATGGTATTTGTGTGTATTGAGGATAAACAGAACTTTGAAGAGTTTTGAGTTTTTACTTTTAATTTGGAAGTCATTTAAGAGTCTAAAGATTGCAAATACATTCCAGCTCTAACATTATTTTGTAATATGCAGTCATGGCAAAAGTGCATAAATGTTTGGAGATTGTTGCCCTGTTATTATGTGACAGAAGACATACAATTAAAGGATTCACTTGTGTGCATAAAGCATAGGTGGGCTGCTTTGTTGGCTAAGAGTTCTGGCTCTGGTAGTCCAGTTAGAGAGGAGGACTATTGGTTATCTCAGTCTGAAATCACAAAAAAAGGTCAATATTGTTGCATTCTGTCACAGTCAAATAAGAAAAGCTTGCTCCCATGAAAACCAGTAAACCAATTCACATCCCGATCCATTCTGGTTCAAACTCTACACACATTTTCATGTAATGTGGTTTTGTTGCTCTTCTATCAGGTCACTTTAAGCCAGGGAACTGTTCAGATGAGAACAGAACTAATGTCGATGTTCAAACACCAGACACAAATCATATGTGAGTGACAGCTGCATATTGACCACTAAGGCTTCTAGTGTGAGAGTAGCAGAGACTTAATGCACAGTTCTGCCCACATAGGGCCAACAGAAGAGGATTAGGTCTTGGCAGTAAGAAGATCAGAAAAATGCAGACATGATTTAAATGTTTAACTTCTATATTAGTTAGTCAATACTTGAACTGTAGTCTGGGTTTTTGACTTGCTATCAATACATGCCAGGAAACTCTTACATTTTTTATAAGTATATGCTCTCTTTTTGTATGCTTTGTTTTTATAATCACCAAATAAAGATTCATATTTCTTGCAAAGCGAAAAAAAAAGGAAAGATTATGAACAAGATGGATGTTTTGTAATGTGCATGTCAGTGTGTCAACACAGCCCTGCAGTTGTAATTGTAACGTCTCAATGGTGTCTTATCTGGAGGGCGCAGGGATCACTTCAGAGAAAACTCAATTTCCTGCTCATTTGTTCAACAATCATCATCACCGTTATCTTACATATCAGAAGAGCCTGACAGATATGCTATCACAAGTCTCCCCATGAAAACAACTTCAAAGTTCACTTATGTCTTTTCAGTGATTCTCAGTTCTGTTGTATGACTGTTCTTATGACATGTCTGAGGCTGGAAATACCTTAGATTATTTTATCAGGGGGTGGGAAGATTGTAAATCAGCCATCATGATGATGTCATGACTGGCTGAGAAAGTTGAGGGAATGTACAAATCCAGTTGGGTGAAAGCTAAATCATTAAGAAAATGTCATTTTACAAAAAGTAATACTAATGGTTCAAACTGTAAACTCAACTCTAAGATGCAAGATGGTGGAGAAAAGCTACCTAATCTGGTCCCTAAACTGATCTTAAGTATCTGTTTGGGGCCTTAATCGATGTGTTTTTGATTGATTGGTGAAAGTAAAACATGTTGATTTCCAATGTTTCCACTGTAAAAACTCCCAGAACATGCATAGTTGTAACCTATCAGTCTAACTTCCTTTAATATGTTTGCATTATTTGCACAACCCTTTGCATATTTGATTATTTTTAAGTAGATGGTGTGCATTATTGTTAGTTTTCTGTGTTTATTATAACTTTCTGGTTTGATTTGTATAATGTTGGTAGTAAGTCATCTTCATTTATTTGTGTGTGAGGCTAAGAGGCACTAAGCTTGGCTCATTTACAAAACCTTATATCCATTCATCCATTTTTTTGTACAATCTCATAAAAAAATTGCAATTAAAATTTTGATTAAAATGCACAAAAGTTATGTTTTTAGGTAAAATTACCCCCCCC
>SSNR01000019.1:400961-572789 GCA_006937965.1 Callopanchax toddi | reverse complement strand
TATATATATATATAATTAATTAATAACATGAGTAGTTTGGGGAATATAAAACACTGACAGGATTATTGATAGCTCAATTTAACTTCTGCAGATGGAACAGAAGCAAAGTACAAACACGTTTTATAGCTGCTCGTAAAGCTGCACATAGCCCTGAATTAGTAGAAAGGCTAAAGGAATATAAATGCTGTATTTACAGGAAACATAATACGTTTCCACAGAAGAGAATACATTTATTAAATACAAATAATGCAGTGATGTGAAATCAACTTACCGTGTGCTTTGTCATGAAGTATAATGATGCTGCTACTTTAACACAAATTTCTCACTAAAAGTCAGTAACACTGTGTGGTTTTACATTACCTGGCAGAAATGCTAAAACAAAATTAGTTTTTTTATTACAATAAATCAGGAAAAAATATATTTGTTCAGTTTTTTAATGCCATGCACACCTACATGATATTCTAGTTTATTCTATGCATGCATATTCTTTAAAAGATTCAAAAAAATGATTGTGTGACATAATCTACAATGTTACACACAAGTAAGGAATATGATGCAAAATATTCTTCTCACTGTTACTCTTGTAGAGGATGAGGAGAAATTCACGTTGTTAGATATAAAGCCTTTTTATTTATATAAATATTTTGAAGGGGTTGCATTTGAGAATAAAAATGATGTGACCTTTTAACTGTACCTTACCTGCTCTCTCGTAATAAATCCAGGAAATGTGAATCTGAGCAGGGTAATCATCAGAGAAATTCATCTTGAGCAGTTCTTCATGCAGGTAACTGTTTCTGCTGCATGCAGTTTTCTACTTTCCTGTTTATTGCTTTCCACTCATCAGTACTGGAGATTTGCCAAATTACGAGTGGTATATGTTTTAAAAATATGCACATATATCGTTCATAAATCAAGGCCTTCATTAGCATTTTAAATGTGCTGTTAAAACACTGATTTCTGCTGCAAGTTTTCTACATTTCATTCTGCTTCCTGTTGCCTCCACTGAAGCATCATTTCAGGATTTTCAACCGTGAAAAAACCTCAAAGGATTGCTGGTTTAGTGAGAGTATGATTTAGGATCAGGGTAAAATTAACTCCACACACAATGGGCACTGTTTAGTGTCCATGTGTGGAAAAAGCTTAGGGTATGTTTCTTTTTCACAAAACAAGATTAAACTTGGAGAGATAAACATTGAAGTTGGGTCAAAATGTGTTGTTCCCTTCTGCACATTCCTACCATCATCAACCTTCTCCCTGATGAGCGCATTAGATACCCTAGACCTTCTACCCAGGGGGGCATTTACATGATTGATTTACGTTAGAAAGCATGCTTTTTAATATATTTTTTCCTGGTCCATCAATAATGGCTCAATCAGCCCCTTGAGGTGTTGTCAGGCTCCACACCAACACACCACACTGATTCAGTCAGCTAGCAGGAATACCACGCTATGCTCGTCATCATAGTCAACACTTTTCTACAACCTGAGTTCAAATGTGAAGGTGGTCTTTTGGAATAGAGCTATGTTTACATGTCATACCAACCACATGCTATATTATGGTTAGTGCAAAGGTGTCACTAACCACCCAGACAAAGTTAAATGATGAAACAAATCAACAAGTATGTGAAACTAGGTTTCTACATTGTAAAAAAAAACAAATCAACTAAGCAGATACTATCTCAGTTCTGACTGGCAGATGTTGCACTAACTCAAAAATGCATTAAATGTGGAAACAGAACAGATGATTTAAAGAAAACCTAATTTATTACAATATCACAAATGCATTTGTTGAATAAGAAGAAAATCTGGTTATTTCTAGTAATTAGTGTGCATACAGTCTTTGTTAGAGCAGCCAAAGTTGGGGTCAGGACCAGATATTGGGCTGTGAAAAAGAGGGACATATGGACAAGTGAAAATCACTTTTAATAACTATTAGCATCATTTTGTCATAAGTGTTGGAAAAGATGCAACCATAGTCAAAAATTAAACTGTCAATGAGTGTCAAAAGGCTTTCAATTATTATTTCTTGTCATTATGCTTTTTTTAATTAGTTTTAATTAAATGTATCTACTTAAACCAGCAAAATTCTCAGCCACTATTACTTTATGGGTCAGAAGCTAAATAGTTAAATATGTTGAGGCAGATGCAACTTCAGCTGTCTATTATCAGTCCACAGAGCACCTTGCCAGAACCACCATGAGTGTGTGTATGGTGCCCCAACTACTATGGGCTCTGGCTCTGATCCAGACCATAAGTACATACAGAGCTCCTAAAGATCAACAGTCCATCTGTTGTTCTTGGCTCTTTCCAAGAAGCATTAGCATGATAGCAGGGTTGCTAATTAGGTAGATATCACATGCATGGTTAGATTGCACTTTTATCTATTTACATGGAATTTCCTTTAGTATTAAGTGTTTGAATTGGGGCTTAAATTTCCTTTTGTCACTGAGCCCTGACACCTGAAGCGTCTAAACAACATCAACAAAAGGTTTAACATCACGATATACCTCGGTATAGTTCTTATTTGTCCTGTTTTGTCCCAAAAATTGTGTATCAAGCATAAAGTTTTCTGTTGTGCATCCTTAATTTGTTTCATTCTGAATTTAAACGCTCTGATTTGCAGCCTACTTCTCTGTTTTTCTAATACAATATTGATACTATGTTGTGCAAAGAGTTCTTAAAACTGAGATGCCAGATGTCAAACAAAAGACAACTATTAAGACATGCAAAAAAGCAGTTTTATTCATTGAAATGTCTCTATAAAATGACACTTACACATGCGCCATTCAAACAAATTGAGTGTGTCTCCAATAACTAATACTTTGCTGATTTCATAATTTAATAGTCTGCTCTGAAGACAGCTTTGTTGTGTTTTGTGTTGCACTGTGTTGTTATGCAAACCAATGGTTACGTTTTGTGATTTTATCTACAAAGATACTGCTGTGGGATTTTAGAAAGATCACTTTTAAACATTTTAAAGTTTTAGCAGCTTGACGTATAATTATATATTTGGGTCAGGTCAGAACTTTTGGTATGATAAAATGCATCAACATGTCAAAGGGAGGAGTAAACTTGAAGGGTGCAGTCCTTGGAAACCATGGTAACCAGACCTATGATGAAGGTCCAGAGCAGACAGTGGAACAGGGTGATATCATTCCTGCAGACCCCCTGATTGATTCAGGTTTTTTCTGTATTCGCTTCAGCACGGTTGATCAAATTTCCTAAACTTTGATAAAAAGTTGTTTTGTACCTATTTCAGATCAAACACTGCCTTTAATGGTAAAACAAGACCTGTATTTTGGTGTGCTAAAACATAATTTGTCTTATCAGTCACAAATATTTTTTTAAAAATCTGTTAATTAAAATATGTTCAAATTCAGTGTGTTTTTAATTAAACTGTGCAATGAAATCAAATCAGAGTACTGTAGATACGTTCAAAACAAAATCAGATTTCATAACAAGTCGACCTGTGTCGTGGCAGTGCTTTACCTTGCAAAGGAAGCTGACGTTGAAACCGAATGTCTGCGCGTTCCTCGAGCCAGCGTTCATATAATTGCCAACCAGCAACACGAGCTCCAGAAGTTTGCAGAAGCCCTCGCTCTTCTTCACCTCCTCACAGGCAAATGTCACATTCATGATGTCTGGCCGGATGTTGTTCACCTGCTCCTCAAAAGTCAGTTTGAACAGAATGCCGTTGAGACGTGGTCGTAGGAGCTTCACTGAACTCATCTGAGGGTTTAAAAAAAAACTATAAGTAGTCTGGTCTGGATAAAAACAAACTTCAAGGCCTACCACTTAAATATGCATTCACCTTGTGTTTTTGTGTGAATTTTAATGGAATTTAATCAGTTTAATTGAATTTCTTTAATTTAATTAATTCAATTTGCTGCTAGAATTGCAAACAAATCTAGAAAATCTTACACTAACAGAAATAATCCAATTATTAGTGTGTTTCAGCCCTAAAAACATTTAGCTTATGAGCCAGACTCAGTTGATTACAAGAAACCCTCGACAAATGAACAATACAGCATCTGGCCTGTAAGTGCACAAGTCTGAATCTATTACAAAGTTTGAAATGAATTTCTATGATTATTAACTATGAATTTTACCACTTATAATCTCAGGGATACTTGTAAAATTACTGTGTGGTTTGGTACAATTATTCATGGGGTAAGCAAACACAGAAAATAATTCCCACATTTGATCTGGGGTGTAATTACTGCTGAAACTAATGAACAGAAAATCAGCTACTGCCTTTAGCAAATTGAATTCATCTTTTTTGCTAAAGTTTCTTCTTTTAAAAAATGTTTCATTGAACATAGTTCTCAGAAATGCTATAACATCCTTAAACTGTATTTGCAACTTTGAAAATGGAGTCACCGATGGTATAGATGGATGGATAAAAGTAATAATATACAGGTTTGGAAATGAACATGGCACACACCAACCCATAAGCACCCCTGACTCGTCTCTTGAATTGATTTGTATACAATAAGTAAAAATCACACTAAAATCGAGCGCGTACTGACAGCTCGGGCACAGGAAAGCTTGAGCACCGCTTATTTCCCAGGGGAACTAAATATCTCTGCAATGAGGAGCAGCTTCATCAGCGAGGTGGCGTGTGATCACAACATCGGTGAGATCGTGAGGCGAACTGCCACCTTCTGTTTTTATTACATCTTCTAAAGACATAAGAAGAAAGCTTTCAGCGAGTGAAGAGCATGTTTGCAACCTCTAGGTCTGACAGAACATGCATTGTGTGAAAGTATGCGGTGTAGTTCTATGATCTTGTTGTAAAGTTAATAAAGGTAACGTCTCCTTTCTCAGTTGCTTTGAAGTACTGGGTATTCACTTAGTGAATAGATGGCAGAGGTGGTTAATTAAAACGTAATTGCAGTTGGAACTAATTGAGAAGGTCAAAGCAGCTTGGAGATGCACGCCCCTTCTTCCACAACAAATTTACAGCAGTTTAACCATTATCTGGTCACTATTAAATCCATACCATTTAACCTCAGATGAAGAGTAGAAATGTAAGAGATTGGTTCTGTAAATACACACTGTATAGACCAACCAACTAAAAATACTTGTAACTTCTGTAAACTTTAAACCAAGTTTACAATATCACCCACAGCATTATTTATCATCCATCTGCAAAAGAGAGAACTTTAGTTCTTCATGGTAAATTGACAGGAGGATTGGGATACATCACCAGGCTGCTTGCCTAAAGCTGCATACTTTTCAAAGACCTTTAAACAGACAGGAGTCATCGCCTAGGGCTATGATTTTATCATGAGACAACACTGACAGCTGATGTCAAAGTACGGCATTCACAAAGTTCTTGATGCTGAATCCTCATCAAAAATGACTGAACTATTCTTTACTCAAGTTAAAAGGACTTTTTTTAAACAAAAGCTGCTGTCATTTAGAAGTAGTGTTAGCAGGTTTTAACATCATTTGTGAGGTTTTTGGACTCTTTTGTTAGAATGAATCATTACTGTCTGTTTAAATAGCTGTAGCCCTCTAAACCTTTCAGTTTACACCTAATAGCCATCTCACTGGAAAAAGCAAACAACGACATTTAGAAAGTGTTCAACCACAAATGCCCGAAAGTTTTGACTCATTAAAACTCACCACAATGCCAAACTGCTCCGATTCCACGAGCTCTTCATATTCACTTTTCAGCTCTGCAAGAGCACTCAGCTCTTTCTGCTCAGGCAAGTTCTTTATCAGGTTCTAGAAAAGACAGAACAAACATTCACTGCTGTTAATGCAACTTTTGATTGTGTCCATGGCAAGATCAAAAATAACCTCACAGACAAGTTTAAACAAAATAAAAAAGCATATGTTTATTCAAATTGCATTTTTAAATATACCTATAAAAGCTTTTTATTTTAAAATAAACACTGCACACATTTTTTTATGCAGTACGAGTTTAGTAATATTAGATTAACCAGTCCTCTAGTAGTATTCCAGTGCCATGGAAAAAAATAGGTACTTTGAAGGAACATTTACTATACATGTACACATATACATTTACTAAGGTAGCCCTTTAAGACCCGATACATTAAATATTAGTCAGAAGACTCAGATTTTTTTCAAATATGAAACATGTTTGCTAATGATAATATAACAATCATTGACTTTTATATTAAATTTATCAAGCAGTTACATATTATTACAATGATGATTATACTAAATAACAATTTCACTTGACATTTAAAGCCCCTATGTGGATTATTTTCCTATGTATCAATATTTTCTAAATGTTTTAAATGATATTTCAGTTCTAAACTATGATCTATGAGTAGAGTTCAACAACATTTGTTATTCTTCTGAAGACCCTTCTTCCTCCCATAGACCTTTTTGAATTCTCTCTGACTGGCAAAGGTTTTCAGCCAATAAAATTCTAATTTCCACATTGTCGGCTGTCGGTCAACGTGCATGTGCTTCGCGGTAAACTGTAGAGGTAGGGACAGCGCACATGCACAGGGTGCTCTGTGTCTTAGGTTGCGGGGAAGTCAGAGCTAATTTCTATAAAAAGTTATGAATTCCTCAGCTACTGAGGGCTTTATTTTAATTTTTACACTTTTCTCCACATATAATGACAAGGCTTGCCAAGGATACATGTTTATTTTGGTCGAGCATTCTGTAGTGAGTGTTTCCTCATTTCCGGGTTCTGCTGCCTGCAGCTGCCGGCTCAAGACGTGGCAAAAAGCAGTGTGACAGTCAGGTCTGAGAGCATCAGACATTAGTGTGAGAACATGAGTTGTGAGCTGTAAATGATTGAACCCTCTAGTCATGCAGTTTGAGCAGGAGCTGAAAGCCATGAATTAAAATATTGCAGTGTATGCCCAAAGCAGCGACGCTGTAGAGATGCGGTTAGAGGAAGCGGGTGGGGGAAGGGAGGTGTTTTGGGATGGGCATTGTGACGTTGGAATTAAAATATTCTCACTCAAATCCTCCACATAGCACCTTTAAGTACACAAATAAACCACGAACAGGCAGAAAACCCTTAAAGGATTTAAGATTGCAGCTTTTTGAGAAAAATACAAATCGTGTTAAAAAGAGAGCACCCAGAATATCATGTATGTTGCAACGGGTTTTAAAGGGTTAAATGTATCTTTGTTTTCACCAAAAATGGATTCAAACAGATTTTAAAGTGTCAAGTCAGACTGAGATTTGACTCATTGTATTCAGTTTTTTGTATAAAGTATCAACACTTTTATTTTTGTGTCTACTCTAAAATCACTTACATTTTTTGATATTTTGTCAAACAACCCTCTTATTTGAGTAATTTCTTGACATATCTTCTTAAACATTTGTAAATTGTCTGTGGTGAACAAATCATTTTTCTTTGTATCATATTTTAAAAATGTTTGTGTTTGTGCAGAAAAATTAATTAACGCAAAACTAAAAAGTTTTGCTCCAAACACTGAGCCATGGGGAACTCCACAACCAGTGTTCAAATCATTTTAACCACTCAACCACTCATCATATGATTTAAATCTGTCAATAATATTTAATCATAAACTGTTTTCAGGTTTATAAAGACTCCATCTCCATACTTTTTCAAAACTATCTAATTGACTAATTATTCATATTTATTACTGGTGAACCAGACTGCACTGAGATAATTCTGAAAGCTGCGGATGGGCGAGCAGAAAAGTAAGATTAGGTCACACAATCACTGCTGGTAATTGTTGCTTTTGACTGTTAGAGTTGTGGCCCTAAGCCAATTACCGAACATGTCAGGGACCTTCAGATAGCCGACCTTCTGCTGCATAATGCACATCACCTTGCGATTGTCTAAATGCACACAAAGGCTTTGCCACTAATTTGCTACTGCCTGATAAAACTTTTTTGAACAGGCGGAAGAAAAAAAAAAACAAGATGCGGTTAGTGGTGGCGAGGTTGAAGATTAAGATGGAGATGAGGAAGATAATGGGAGGGGATGTGTTTTCAGTAAATGTTAATTGTTTGTGTGAAGGTCAGCCAAGTTAATAAAATTGACCACAGCGACTTTTCCACCCTTCTGTTTCTCAGAGGAGAAGAAGAGAAAGAGGTGCCCTTTTCCAGGTCTTTGCAGAGCTTCCTTGCTCATTAGCTCCTCAAATTTATTCAGCAGGAGCTGACTGGTGCACGATCACGTGAGCAGATGGGAGCCCAGACAAGAAAAACACAAACCAGACCCCGCTACTGGGCCACAGACTTGGCTGACCATGTTACAGACCTCTGCAGCCATCACAGTCAACACAGTCATAGTCTACTGCCCACTAATGATGACATCTCCGTCATACCCTCAGGGAATTCAGCACTATAAAAAGTAAGCCATACTGCAAGCCATGCAACCTTGTTTTGGATGCAGCCATTAAATCAAATGCTGCTTGCTTTTGCCAAAGCCCCAATTAGTGTCTACCGCAAGCAGTGGTGCCTTAATAATAAATGCTTTTGATCGCATCAGCACAAGCAGAAATAATTGTTGCTGATAAAAATAATAATAATAAAAATATTTTTGTGTTTTTTTTTATTTTCAAAAATGGTGGAACTTCCATCCTTTCTTACTCAGTTTTAGTCATAACTGGTGTGTGCCCCATTTATTGCTCTGATAAGTATTATTTAGTTAGACATTAAATAAATAAACTCCTCTTAATAATGCTTCATACCTGCTGGGAAATTAGCATAGAGCAATTCTGAAAGTTAAAAAAAAAAAACATTTCATTTTGTTTCTACATGCAGATTTTATGTGCAGTTAAGAACTGAATGCTCTAAAATTGACATCTAATGGTTTTTTGGGGAATCAAGTTTCAGTCAACACAGCTCCATTTAAGAATATGCAAATGTCTAATAAGTAATATTCCAAAAGGGTGAAAACGGTCAAATGGGAACGAAATGAGGTACAATTAGCTGTTGGATTAGTAACAAAGCTCCCTGACAATATCATAGACTCAAAAAAAAAAAAAATCAGCACAGAAGCAAAACATCCATCCACTGCAATCGTGGCGGGTGTTTTAACTTCATAATTAAACAAGGGACTCAAGGATAGACAGCTGGGAGATTTAATTGAACAATCATAATTTTAGTTTTACATGTTTGAACGGACTGGATCTCTGTCAGCAAGTAAAAATCATCCTTAATGATCTCCATGGCAGAAATCAGAAACAGTCTACACAATGTTGTCACAAACAAGTTTTCAGAATGGTAAGACATTCTGACCTTTTGAACTGAACTGAATTCTTTATTTATTCCGAACATAAAACATTTTTATACAACACAAACTGATTACCACCTGGTGGTGAGCTGGATCAGATGGCAGGGGAAGATGCCGCGCAGACCTGGTAGACCCAAGCGCATAGTGAGGGTCTGCTGGGAACGCCTGGCAGAAGAGGATGTCAAGATGGTCTTCAACTCCCACCTCCGGCAGAGCTTCGACCGCGTTCCGAGGGCAGTGGGGGACATTGAGTCCGAATGGGCCTTGTTCCGCTCTGCGATTGTTGAGGCGGCTGTTGCTAGCTGTGGTCGCAAGGTAGCCAGTGCCACTCGTGGCGGTAACCCCCGTACCCGCTGGTGGACACCAGAGGTTAGGGGAGCCGTCAGGCTGAAGAAGGAGGCCTACAGGGCGTGGCTGGTCTGTGGGTCTCCAGAGGCAGCAGACAGGTACCGGCGGGCCAAGCGGAGTGCAGCGGTGGCAGTTGCCGAGGCAAAATCTCGGGCGTGGGAGGAGTTTGGCGAGGCCATGGAAAAAGACTATCGATCGGCTCCAAAGAGGTTCTGGCAAACCGTCCGGTGCCTCAGGGGAGGAAGGCAGCAACTCGCTCACACTGTTTACAGTGGGGACGGGGAGCTGCTGACGTCAACTGGGGCTATAGTCGGACGGTGGAAGGAATACTTTGAGGAGCTTCTCAATCCCACCGACGCGCATTCCGAGGAGGAACCAGAGCTGGGAGACCTGGGGATGGACTGTCCAATCTCTGGGGCAGAAGTCGCTGAGGTAGTCAAACAACTACGCGGCGGCGGAGCCCCAGGGGTGGATGAGATCCGACCTGGGTACCTCAAGGCGATGGATGTTGTAGGGCTGTCGTGGCTGACACATCTCTGCAACATTGCGTGGTCATCGGGGGCAGTTCCTGTGGAGTGGCAGACCGGGGTGGTGGTTCACATTTTTAAGAAGGGGGACCAGAGGGTGTGTTCCAACTATAGGGGGATCACACTCCTCAGCCTCCCTGGAAAGGTCTACTCCAGGGTACTAGAGAGGAGGGTCCGGTCGATGGTTGAACCTCAGGTAGAAGAGGAGCAATGTGGTTTTCATCCTGGTCGTGGAACTGTGGACCAGCTGTTTACCCTCGCTAGGGTGATGGAGGGGTCATGGGAGTTTGCCCAACCATTCCACATGTGTTTTGTGGATTTGGAGAAGGCTTATGACCGTGTCCCCAGGGGCACCCTGTGGGGGGCGCTCCAGGAGTACGGGGTGAATGGTCTTTTGTTAAGGGCCATTCAGTCCCTGTACCAGAGGAGTGTGAGTCTGGTCCGCATTGCCGGCAGTAAGTCAGACCTGTTCCCAGTGAGGGTTGGACTCCGCCAGGGCTGCCCTTTGTCACCGGTCCTGTTCATAACCTTTATGGACAGGATTTCTAGGCACAGCCGTGGTGTGGAGGGTGTTGAGTTTGGTGACAGGAGAATCTCGTCTCTGCTTTTTGCAGATGATGTGGTCCTCCTAGCTTCATCAGGCTCTGACCTACAGCTCTTGCTGGGGAGGTTCGCAGTCGAGTGTGAAGCGGCTGGGATGAGGATCAGCACCTCCAAATCTGAGGCCATGGTTCTTGACCGGAAAAAGGTGGATTGCCAACTCCGGGTCGGGAGAGAGGTCCTGCCTCAAGTGGAGGAGTTCAAGTATCTCGGGGTCTTGTTCACGAGTGAGGGAAGGAGGGAGCGGGAGATCGACAGGCGGATTGGGGCAGCGTCTGCAGTGATGCGGACGCTGAACCGGTCTGTTGTGGTGAAGAGGGAGCTGAGCCGGAAAGCAAGGCTCTCGATTTACCGGTCGGTCTACGTCCCAATCCTCAACTATGGTCATGAGCTTTGGGTAATGACCGAAAGAACGAGATCGCGGATACAAGCGGCTGAAATGAGTTTTCTCCGCAGGGTGGCCGGGCTCAGCCTTAGGGATAGGGTAAGAAGCTCGGACATCCGGAAGGGACTCGGAGTAGAACCGCTGCTCCTCCATATCGAAAGGAGCCAGTTGAGGTGGTTCGGGCATCTGGTAAGGATGCCTCCTGGACGCCTCCCTCGGGAGGTGTTCTGGGCATGTCCTGCCGGCAGGAGGCCCCCAGGTCGACCCAGGACAAGCTGGAGGAAATACATCTTCAGTTTGGCCTGGGAACACCTGGGCGTCCCAGCTGAGGAGCTGGTGGACTTGGCCGGGGAGAAGGTGGCCTGGGCTGCCCGACTTGGAATGCTGCCCCCGCGACCCGGACCCGGATAAGCGGAAGAAGGCGAGGCGAGACAAAAAATTAACAATTAAAGTCCGAAAAGGAGTAGTTAGAAGTAAAACTCATAAATTTCTACCCCCTTCTCACTTATTCTTATCATCTTCTCATTATAAATTGCAAAATAAAATAAAATAAAATAAAAAAATAAATTAAAAAACATATATATGAAAATAAAAACAAATATATGTGAAAATGAAAATAAAGTAAGAAAATAAAAAAATATATAGTAATTATACTAAATAACAAGTAGATTAAAACATACCATCAACTTCCTGTGTCACCGTATTTAACCCAGCTCATCAACATAAATATCCAATAAACCTTTTTTGTAGCTTTTTAAAAATTGATTTATATTTACATATTTTTTCAAATCATCACTCAATCTGTTCCATAAATCCACCCCACATACTGTCGTACACATACTCCTCTTTGTTGTACGAACTCTGTTTTTTTTTTTATTTAATACCCCTCTTAAATTATACTAATCATCTTTATCACAAAACATTTTCTGTATATTACAAGGAAGTAATTTATTTCTTGCCTTAAACATGATTACTGCTGTTTTAAATTGTATCAAATCAATAAATTTTAAGCAGCTTACCTTAAGCTGATTGTAGGACAGTGTGAAAATGACCAGAACAAGAATGACAATGTAGTTTTCCTTTATAATTATAATTTTCTACACACTAACTGATGCTAAAACAGATTGTTTTGACTGTTAAGGGGAATGTTTTTAACCTCATAGTGAGTCTTTTCCTAATACTTGAGCACAATTTGTCAACATTTATAAATTAAGTTGATGGGTAGGCATTCTTTTAGATGTATAATGCCACAGCTGAGTGAAATTTGATTTAAAAAAGGTGGCTGAAACTCAAAACCACCTTGTGCTCATCATTTCATTTGTTTGTCATCTTGTTAATTATCAGAAACCCCACAGAGTGCAATTGACACAAAGGCAGTGCCATATGTTTAGCAAAGTGGGAGACTGGTGATGATGCTGGGCCATCACAGTCTAACACCGTCTCATACAGTTTTTAAGGAGAGATTACTGAAAGCGTGATCACAAAACCATACATTTAGCTTCCCATGTGAAGATGAAGGAGGAGCTTTTTCAGTTCTGGGCTCCAAATTCTTGTACAAGTCACCCTTAATTATCTAACAGGCTTCCTCACTTCATATTTTATTATCTGTTAAAAACACACCTAATTACAATAGACTTTAACACAGTGTGAAGTTTTACTCTTTAATTTTAATGTTAATTTCTGTTTTTTATCCACTTTTAATCTTCTTTACCTCTGTGGTGATCACATTGTATTGTCTTCTATGGCTACATTCCAATTCTTTGCCTGGCTGTTAACATTATAGTTTAAATATGACTATCGGGCTCCAGTCAGAACCATCTACAGGTCTGAAGAAACGCATACGCAGAAGGTGACAAGTGTCACGTGCAACATCACACAGAGTTGTATTCACTAAGTAAATATGGAGGCTACACGTAAGCGCCTCCTCCGCTGCAGATTTGTTTCATCCATCATGTGTTGTTCACATAAAAGTCGAATCAAATGTGACTCAATCGGAACAAAGAGAACAGAAATAAAATGTCTATATTTGAGTGTTCAGGCTCAGACATAAAAAAAAAACCTGCTCTGCAAACAAAAATAAATGGCTGAATATATACAACAAAATAGAGTATTTTCAAGTGTCAAAGGTGTAATGAACTTTTCATACAGTGAGTTTAGAAAAAAGTATTAAAATTCACCTCTACCTTAGACAGCAGCAATCCAATACAACAATTTCCATCAGTGTGAAAACGCCTGAAACCACAATGCTTTCCTGTCTGTTCAAATGTTATAATATTGGATTTGCAGAATGACCGTATCACAAACAAATGAGTCCAATTGTTTACGATCATTAATCCAATTCTGAAATAGACTAAAACATCATTGCACAAAACGCTCATCTGATTTATTATAGATTCATGTGCAGCAGGTCTAAGACTCGAGAGGGAAATTTAGCTTGTTGCTTTTCCCTCATGATGAGTCACAGCTGCATGTACATGGTTAAAATGTACTAGAGTTATTCTGCTATCACAACCCAGACTGTGAAAGACCTTTACCTGAGGAAATGAAGCAGCTGAGAGGGTAAGAGAGTATAAAAGTAATGAGATACAGGATACGGTTGAGTAAACATTTGTAGAGGATGACAGTATCTGTAGGGCTTTTACTTCCAGACTTTGATCTCTGCTGCTGTCAGCCTGCTTCCCGTGAATCGAGTTCAGTTTCAAAGCATCTGGGAAGCCATGCCAAGTTAAAACAGGATGGTATTGAGCATGCATTAGCCATACACTTGATCAAACTGTTCGTAGTACTGAATGACGCTTAAAACTGTTGATGCTGAAGTCATGCAACTGTTGTGCAAGATACCTTAAGTTAGTTTTTTTAAATAATTTAAGTAAATAAACATGTAAACTGATACATGTTTTCACAATAAATATCTCTAAAAATTCTCATCATTAATATCTGAATAAATGTGGAGTCAGAAATAATAGTCGTATGTTGGTTTGCAAAAAATTTATGTCTTCTTTAAACTATCATCTTTTGATAAAATCATTCTTAAAGCAATACACTCCAAGTTTACCTGAATTAAATAATTAAAAAAAAGGTAACAGATGAATCTTTAATATCTAATGTATGATCTAAATAAACTGTAGCCACATCTGAGCGGCTTATGAGAGATCTGCAACAAAGACGGAAGAAAAGCCACATCTGCTGTGTGCTTGACAGATGTGATTTTTATCCTTTTAATTGATTTTCTTCTCAGTTTCAAGAGACAGAAAAACATGTTGTATTCTGCCCATGCTTTGTGGTGAAAAGCAACCAGAGACTGCCATCTTCCTGCCGTGACACCTCAGCAGGAATCCTCCACGGCTCGTGGCAAATCAGTGAAGACTTCACTTTAAATCAATAACAAGATAATCAACTAAAAAGAAGACTTTTCAGTGCTCTGCAAACTATACCTAATGCATCTGAGACTGAAAGTTTTAAAAAAAGCCCTTTTTAGCTCTTTTGTACTGATTTAGAACAATAGTTTTCAGGTGAATGCCATCTGAAGCTAAAGGTTCCTAATACAGAACACAAAACAAAGACAATGGGGTTATTCTTTGTTTATGATAATGGAGCACTTTTTTAAAATACTGCAAAACCTGAATGAAAATGTTCTTCTGAACATATTTGACTTCATAACAGCATAAAAATATAACAGTGCTCTTAAAATAACATCTAAGACTGAATATGTATGTTTTTTTATTCAAACATAAACAACTGAGCCCTACTTACTAGGAAAAAAAACATAAATACCAGAACAAACAAAAGTAAAAAAAAAAAAAAAGACAAATCTTGTCTCAGAGGTAAGTAAGTTAAACAATAAACATCAGTCATACAAGTTGCAAAGTCTGAAGAATTTACACCCTGCCAAATCACAATCTGACTGTTAGCCAAGCTGCAGTGGAAGACTGACAGGCAACAAACTGAGTGTGACAGATTCTAAAATCGTATTAAAATAAATGAGAATTTCAGTCTAAGAGAAAGACACGAGCACAGAGAGAGAGGGGAAACATGGTTGAGAGCAGGGTCTGGGAGGGATTCATTTGTGTCTGGGCTGGGTAACCTGACATACTTAGTGTGACATTAAATTTGTCATAAAAAAATTAAAGGTTTACTTATTTAGTTGGTTCATGTCCTCACCTGAGCGTTTGTATAAAGCAGGATCGGGAATGAAACTAAGAAAGCAAATCAAGATACAGAAACAGGAAAGACAAAAACAGAAAGTTGGGATTTTTGGTAAAAAAAAAAAAAACTGCAAAAAAACAAAGAATATTTACTTTTTTGTCTCCCATAAATCACACGTTTATCCAGCACCACCTGAAAATGTGTGAGCCTCGGGGACTGAGAGATGAAAAGAAGACTGTTTATATTAATTGACAGTGAACTTCAAATGAATATCTGAATAAACGTATTAACATTCTGCATTATAATGGAGCTGTTTTCTCCCAGAACATAATGACGAACTGCATGCAGAACATTTGCTTGGAAACCAACTTTTGAAGGTAGAGGAAAGTGGATGCACTCTACGTAATTGTCCCTCATTTGTGAATATTCCTCCAGTGCAATATAGTCATCCTAATACAAAGCCAGCATATGAGACTGTCAATCAAATAAGAAGAGAGCAAGCATGCAAAACAGTAATAGAAATTAATTTGTTTGTGAGAGTGTCTCTTTGATTGATGTGCCATCTGTCATAGAAACAAAGACACAGAATTGGAAAATGAAAACAGAAAACTTTTTTTCTTTCTCATAACTCACTTATGGAAATAGAGCACCCAGCATGCCAAAGGAGAAGCTGAGTGGACTGCACATAATCAAAATTTAACTGCTGTGCTGCATTGTGCATTAAACTCCCTCATGGGTGTTCCTTTAAGAGAGAGAGAGGGAGGCGGGGAGTGTGTGAATGTACATGTTTTTAATCAATATTCAACCTGAGGAGGGTGTACCTGGCCAAGACCCTCTGGCTGGAGATGAGCTGCTTGGTGATGATGACTCTAAAGCACATGTAGTACCTTGGGTCCTGGCCATCATTTTCTGAAGAATATTTGATATTGCACCAAGCTAAATCTCGTTTTTCTTTACCCTGCCTCTACGTTTGCCTTTTCTATGTTTATTCAACACCTCCTCTTGCTTCCCTGTCTTATGTTTCCAGCCCTACCAAATACGCATAATGTATTACACATTTCATTGTTAAATTAGCATTTGATGCAGAAGTGCTCTGTAGTGTGTGTGCCAAAATAAACCACAATTAAGCCCATGGGGGACTTGTTTCTCCTGCTTAAGCTCTAATCCAACATGCCCATAGTTATCGCCATGTCCCACATGTGCACTTTTTACACTGTGAAAACGATGCCCAACAACGTGCCAGTCGGCTACAATCACCTGTTACAGCGGCGAACAAAGGCTGGCATGGGCACTGGCAGGCCCTGCAGCCAATGAGCAACCACGTGTAATGACAGGGTCATGCATATGGATGAGCATGGTGGTGATGCGCATGATTGACAAGACAGATAAACAATAATAACAAGCAAGGCTAGCTCGAAAAACTCCTGAGAGACCTGGCAGAAAGGTTGTTGCCATGGCGAGCTGAAGGAAAGAAGTGCAAAGCCCAAAGCTTGCAATACTCATGTACTGTGAAATTTATTTATTGTGCATTTGGATTTTATGAAAAATCCTTAATGACTAACTAGAAAGCAAAATTTTTATTTTTTAAATAATCTATTTTCACCTTTCAAGAACCAATAATCAAAGGTATTGTATTTAAGCAACATTATAGGAGAAACAAATCTATTTACAGTTGGTTATTTAGTAAACTTCTATCCAAAGTTACACATGTAAGAAACAATATTAGAGTTTCACTACAGTCAGATACAGGTGCAACAATGCAAATAAAGTGCTATGCATCGCTGTGCATTTTATTTGTAAGATTTTATTGCTATAATAATTGGAGCCAAAAAATATGTTTAAACAAAAAGTTTATATGATATAGAAATCAAAATAAAAAAAAATCCAATTAGTGAACTACATTAGGCCAAGGTCAGCTGCCTAATGCTTCTTACCTTACAAATTAAAAACCAAAACTACGTACGGAAAATGGTTAGATTCAAACAATATAGATGTAAACAACAAAAGGATAGGAATGACATCATTTTGATAAGATGGAGAAAAGTGTTTGAATTGAAAGCCATTTAAATTATTTAAGTGTGATAAAAATCCCATTTTCATTTGTACAAGGATAAAAAAAAAAAGTTTTTTCCAGTTGGCCCAGTTTCCTGCCACAGTTTAAAAACATGCTACTAGGTTAAATGATGACTCTAAATCTGCTATGTGTGTGAGTGTGTGTGCAAATAAACGAAACAAAAATTATTAAAAGTGTCTCCTATTGTCCTGGTATTGTATGCTTAAAAACAAGTAGTGGAGAATGACTCATCAGGAGTTTAAATCCAAGAGAAGCTGGACACTTCCTCCATGCATTTCATTGACATGGGGTGTTTGCACACAACACAGGGCAAAACTAATTACAACTGAATAGCAGTGGTGCAGTGTTACTCATTAGCTTTTCCTTTTGAAAAAGTAGAAGGAGTAATATAAAATACATTGGCAGACATTAAACATTAAGAAGCCACTCTGATATTCTGCAAAACAAGCCCCCTGGGGCAAATCATCCACTGACGAGATTTGGCTTACCACACACACCCAAAAACTGGGTGTGCTGAAACATTTAGTGATGACTCTCTCTTTTCAAGCAGTCAGATCACATGGCATAATCTGAGTAGGGGTGGGGAAAATGTCTCCAGTATAGCCTATAAAACAGTTGATACATTTTTATGGAAATGTGTTCTCAATGTAAGACGCTGCAAAAATGATAACTCGGATGTTAATATGCTTTTCATTATTTGGTCACGTTTTAATCCAGCTGAATGAAAAGACCTGAATCAAAAAGCTGTAAAATACTAATTCACATCTTGAGTGGAGAAAAAAAGTTAGTGTGCAGTAGAGGATATCACTCCAGAAGGGCCCTGAGCTCAGAATCATGAAAACATTCTGGGTTTTACTTCTTAAGGAAGGAACTGCAGAAAATAGATTGAGTACAGGAAGAGTGTGGAAGGTTCCCAAAGAACAACCTGTGAATTTTAATTTATATTTATAGCTACATTTAGAAAGAAACTGCTAAAGTTATAAAGTAAAGAAACATCAGTTACTTAAAGTATCATATTATATTATTGTCTATAGGAAAAAAAGTTTAAACGCCGAGTAACAGCTGAATTTTCATTGCAAAATTTGCATTAGTAAAGGTTTAATGACCAAAAAGTTTCTGGTGATTTCTAGTACATTTCAGCGCTGCCTTTTTGACAATAAAATTAGACCTACACATATTTCAGAGCTTCAAAAACACAAATATTACTCTAAACATGTGATAAAATATGCTACTTCATATGCACTTTTACTTTAATTACATTTAGCGTAGCTAAATGCATTATATATTGATCTCAATCAAGTATAACTGAAACAAATATAGATTGAACTTTTTTATCCAAGCGTCTTTGAGTAAAGTCCCAATCATCAGAAAAGATTTAATTGTTATAAAATTTAAAAAGGGGAAGCTAGCACAAGCTGATAATGTAAAAAAAAACTTTTAAATTTTAAATAAATTCACACAAAAAAGCTGTACTTTTACCATGTAAAAATAGTATTTACCCCATCAATTAGTTTATCATTATTAATGCAGGAACACTCATTTTCTGAGGACATTTTATCACTGTTAATCTAAATATATTGCCAACACAATCCAAAGCTTTTACTGCATAAAATGTATTGATATGATTTTTGCACTTCAACAGGAAACTTCAGCTTCACCACTAACTATGCTTTATTTAAATGCCTCAGGTTTGACTAACTGCGGTCAACGTAGCAATGAGCTTTGATGTGGCAGGATTAAATTAGCAATAAAGCGAAATTGGACAGAACAAGGAACTGCTAAAGCAAAACTATAAATAGTGCATGAGGAACTAAGGACTGTTGATAGAAGTGGAAAAGCCTATTAGACCTAAAATAGAATATCTGCCTAAAGGGAGCATTAGAGGATGGTACAGCATGTACTGTCGACAACTTAATTCATACACTAATCACAGGGAACAGTTTTCTAAGATGTGCCAATTAAGCAACAAGGGAATGCAAGGTAGTCCAGCAGAACTATTGTAGAGGAAAAATAAGGAAAATGTGGCCAGAAAAAGAAGCAGCGCTGGGAGCTTTGGGAGTATATTTGCAAAGCATTAATCTAAATGCCTAAAAACCAATACCACTTAATCCCCTCTACTGTAAGTAAGAAATCTTCTCAACAACGCCTTTGGACACAGTCCCTCTCGGAGATGCCAAATCACGAGTAATGCAAAAAATAACATTGTCAGCCGCTTGAACTAATTTAAAATAATTTCCTGTAACCATCACCACCGCAGATGAAGGTTTCAAACAGTGTTTTATTGTTCAGGTTGGCAAGCTTACCTCTGATTTTCTGCTACCTTAAAAACAAAAGAAAATATTCTTCCATTGGGGAGATTTAGAAATTGTCGTAAATCATTTCAAGCATAGAAATTACTGTAAAGTCTAAATTATTCAAACTATGACAAAAAATGTATTCCATGTTGCTGATGGTGCTCTATACTATAAATGTTTTATAAGTTCTTATATCATTTGAGTTTATAGCCATGTGTGGCTTAACAGAGGCTGCTGATGAAACAGTTATAAACAAAAACACATAAGCAGTCTTTTACAGCAGATTTCTTTAATCTTTAAAAAGATAACAATAAAACTCCTCTAATGCTGTAAATAGGAAGCTAATCTTTCACTGTGCTCTCAGACTATTACATCATAGTAACCCTCACTGATACCCTACATGTGTAGTATTTGATCACAGTATAAACTTATCAAGTTTACAAGTGCTTATTAATAATCTGGGCACTGTTTGGCCTCAGTCTGTTCGGCTGGCAAGGACTTTAAGAGCATGGGACCAAATACCATTGTTATGCCAGTAAAGTCATCACCCTGGAGCAAAGAGGATGTGAGGGACTCTTGGAGAAATTCAAACACCAAAGGGGAGCCAGCTCAAATCAATAACAACAAGGTTATGTGCATACTCGTGTTGTGATTTAAACAATACAAGTGAGGAAGATAACGCATGCAGTCAGGATGCCGGTAAAAAAAGAGAACTTGGGGACAAGTTGTCCTGTAATTCCAAACTACACAATGCAACCAGGGCCCCTGAAGCTCAAGGCACACAGGTCTGACTCTGTTCTCTCAAAAACAAGGTCCACAGGACTCTTCCCTTGCCGATTCCGTTGCCTACCAACAATAGCATTGAATGGCTTTGTCAAGCTGTCAGCTCTTTAAAAGCAGACGTTTGCCAGGCTTTTTGAGGCTCTACCTATTTTTCTTACTAAGCCCGTGCTTATTATTGCCTCTCATTGTCCTCTTCATCTCATTGTTATACAGGCTAACGTAGCGGGGTGACTCTAAAGTCTTTGTGAATTTGATGAAGCTGACCTGATATATACAAGTGACCTCTGTTCAACAGCACTATGAATATTGTAGGCAAATGAGAAACAGAGACAAAGAATGTAAAAGAGCGCGACGGATTGGATGCAAATGCATATTTTCACGTGTCCAAAGAGCTAACGCACATTTATTGTTTGGATGATAAATGACATAACTGTACAGGGACCAGAAGACAGACAATATCCATTTGCATGTAGCATATTTGTTTGTGTGCAGGGGTGATTGGAGATAGAAATAAGTGTGGAATTGCAGGGAATTTTATAAAGCATGGATGAATGTTTAGAGCCAAGACTGTCTGCCAGCATTCGAGGATGTGTGCATCATTTCAAGGTGTTGATGAGCCTTAATGCAGAATAAGGAGAGCCAATCAGCTCCTATCTATCCACTCTGCCAGGGTGACACATCGCAGGGATACTTCAAGGCCAGCACACTGCCACATTCTGCTGACAAATCATTACATTAGACATGTCACGAAGAGGGAAGATAATAAGATTGAGTAACAGAGTTTTAGATACATCATGAGAACCTCTCACTTCCTCTGCTCCTTCCATTCTAGACATTCCTTCCATTTATCAACATACAGCTCGACTGTCATGAGCTAATTTCTAACAGTTTTGTTTAGATTGTTTTCCTCAAGTGCTCTGAGAACAGTTAAAACAGACACCAATAACCAGAGGGTCACTCGGCACCGTCCATGAATAAACATGAGCTCTGTGGAACTGCCTGAAAAAGTTTTCAGTTTCAAGGTTGGAGCGTTTGTTACAGAAACAGGAAAAAAATGATCAGTAAGAGAATATATGAATGTAAAAACACCAATTCCACACTTTGTATTAAAAAAAAAAAGATCTGTATCAATAGACCCAAAGGTGTCATCCATACTGGAAGTGTTTTGCTAAAGTGCAAATGTTTTTTCTTCATTTCAGCTTTGTGTTCACACAGGAACAGCATTTTAGGAGCTCTGAAATGACGTTTTGTGTTAAACAGCTAAAATGCAACATTTGTAAAACATTTCTGTCAAAGCCTTTCCTCCAACCACCTCTAACCTAACCTACGACCCCAAACACATCAGGATTTTCAACAAAAATTGTTTTACACAGTTGCTTGAGTGCTGCAGATGCTGCAGGACCTAGTTGTTCAACTGAAGCAGAACATTCATATACTGTATTTATTTATTGAGCAGACAATGCTGATACATAAATAGTACGAACAACAATTTGACTACTATAAAGTCAGGTGCAAGCTTTATGTGCATTTTCTACACCAGTTTCCTGTTTTTGGTCTCTTGGCGGCATCACAGTGCCACATTGGTAGTACAGCATTTTGAGTTGTCTTTAGTGTTTTGTGTGGAAGGAAATACTTCTAAAAATGATGCCATATTTAAGAAGATATTTTATGAAAAATTGAAGAAATACATTTAAAAACAAAAACAGAGCCTGAATAAAATTTGGAATATAACTTGTACTTCTTAACAAGCTTCAATTATGAAACTTACTTCAATTATTTTTATTAAAAGCACATTAGTATTTAGATTACTGTACAATTCTTAGTGTTTTAAATCATTTTTAACAGTTCAAACCATTCCTTTAGGTACTTTTTTGGATAATGCTAATGCTAATGGCTAACATTATGAAAACAACGCTTCTGATAAGAATTAAAAAGGTTCAGTGAATATTACGTATAGATCAGATGCTGTTACATTTGATTGAATATTACAAAAAGAGCTATTGCAATCCCAGAGTTTTGACTTTGGAAGGTTTTTATAATGTATAAAAGTTTAAAACTAGTAAAAACTACATGTTGATTTTAAATAAATGGTTGTTGATTGAATGCATTTGACTAAGGCAAATGTACACACAGACACACACACTCACGCATATATAATTAGTAGCTTGACTTTTGCACATTGCTGCACATTGCTATATGTAACCCCATTATTCCAGCATTTAACCACCAGCTAAACATAATTATTTACTAGCTGATATTTTAGATGCACACAATCACCCACTTCTAACATTAGCATGATGGTAAATTCCTTTCTTTTTTTAAGAATTTGCCAAGCCATCCATGTGCACTGTTTTGCATGTGTGTGCATCTGTCTGTGTGGATAAATGGTGATTGGCGTGTGGCTGAGAGTGGGTGGTGTGGAGTGATTAATCAGTGTAATGAGTGTAGATGAGCACTGTGCAGATGGAGCCCACACTCAGGACTGTGTCACCCAGCAGGAGGTCTCTTTGCTCTCCTTCTGAGCCTCTCTATAGTTTTAACGCTGGCTGTAGCTGCATTTCCCTGGCATGTGTCGCTTCCTTCGCTGCCTAATTCGTGAGCTAATTTCTGCATCATTTGCCTTTATAATAACCTCATTCTTATTTCACCAGGACAGAAGTATACAATTAGCAATATTTCTGTGTAAATAAAAATTATCCGTGTTAGTTTTTAATTTCTCTCTTGCCAAATACAACCTTATGGTATGGTGGGTAGCTAATTGTGTTTTCTTTTTTTTTATTGCTAAGGCCTTTTACCTTTAAATGAGGAGCAATAATATATTTTAAAACCCTGCACATAAGTGATATACTAAGAACATAGAAATATTAATAGACGCTATTGTAAACGTCTCAAGTGGCTTTATATAAATTATTCAATTTTATTTGGAACTTTTTATATATCTTAAAGGCAAATAATATGTATTATTTCTAAATATGGCCCTTATTATACACTTAAATACTTTAGCTAGTTAAAAAAGTAATATAAGGAAATAACATGTATTTTAATTATTGCATTTTATGAACACGTTTTTCCATCCTTGCTATACTTATCATCAAACATTTTTCTTGTTTTACATTTTTATTTAAATATCACTGTAATGACATATATTAACATGCCCTTATTTGAATAATAGGAAGGTAATAAACCTATGATGATGATGCAGATTTCATTAGGCAATAATCAGTGGCATCATTATTATAAATAACATTACAAAAGAGAAATACAAACACTGGAGGTCTATTGGACTAACAGAACAATTCTGGCTGGTAAAAACAAAACAATATACAAGTGCTAAAGTCCAGTCATGGTATACTGGAAGCAAATGAGGACAATAGGGACACATTTTCCAAACACAGGACCCTTCTACACTGATTAGTTAACTCGGTTGGTTCTGCCACCTCCCCGTGGACTTTGTGACATTAGCTTGGTTCCCAGATGCTTTTTGCTGACTCACACACTTGCTCTCATAAGCCCCATTGAGCTTTCCTCTTTGTTAGAAGCCTCACTGCTCTGCTTCACATTTATTAAAGAGGGAAATGGGGGAGGTAAAGGCAACAATGAAAAGTCTCTCAAAGAGCATGACAAGCTTCTTGCATGAGGGAAAAAAACAAAAACAAGTGACTAACCTTGGCCACCACAAACACATGAGACTGTTACAAGCTTAAAGGTAAACCATATTTTGAAATTAATACTAATACTACGACATCTAATGAGGATTTCTGTGAAAACTTTCCTGCTGTGTGATGTTTTATGACCAGTCAAGGTCAATAATTACAGAAATCCTCCAGGTTATGAGCAGAAAAGAGCAATAGCCCAACTTTCTTTCCAGTTATTTTGAGCGCTTAATCATCTCTGTGTGGTGACTGAAGGAGGAAAATGCCAAACTGACCTTCCTAAAAGACTAAAGTGTGTGTTTGGACATTTTGGGAGGACCAGAAAAAGACACAGATGGTCATGGCAGTGCTAATTTCACATTTATCTACAGACATGTCATCTACCACTTTTTTTTTTGTGTGAAATGAACATTAGCAACCATTAACGAGCTTCTGTTGAATAAACATTTGTCACAATCTTTCCTTCTGGGACAAATAGAAAAATATAAGCCTTCAAGTATCTCGGGGTCTTGTTCATGAGTGAGGGAAGGAGGGAGCGAGACATCGACAGGCGGATTGGGGCAGCGTCTGCAGTGATGCGGACGCTGAACCGATCAGTTGCGATGAAGAGGGAGCTGAGCCAGAAAGCAAGGCTCTCGATTTACCGGTTGGTCTACGTCCCAATCCTCACCTATGGTCATGAGCTTTGGGTAATGACCAAAAGAACGAGATCGCGGATACAAGCGGCTGAAATGAGTTTCCTCCGCAGGGTGGCTGGGCTCAGCCTTAGGGATAGGGTAAGAAGATCGGACATCCGGGAGAGACTCGGAGTAGAGCCGCTGCTCCTCCAAATCGAAAGGAGCCAGTTGAGGTGGTTCAGGCATCTGGTAAGGATGCCTCCTGGACGCCTCCCTCGGGAGGTGTTCTGGGCATGTCCTGCCGGCAGGAGGCCCCCAGGTCGACCCAGGACAAGCTGGAGGAAATACATCTTCAGTTTGGCCTGGGAACGCCTGGGCATCCCAGCTGAGGAGCTGGTGGACTTGGCCGGGGAGAAGATGGCCTGGGCTGCCCGACTTGGAATGCTGCTCCCGCGACCCGGATAAGCGGAAGAAGGCGAGGTGAGGCGAGGCGAGATTTCCACCATGTGGAAACACTGTGTATGAGTGAATCTTATTCCCAGGGCTGTGTTCAAACTGACCCACTGTCTTGTGACAGTTCTACCTTGGTTCCATTGCGGGATCCGGGACGGGTCAGAACTCTATTTAGTCTGTCCACTTTCATAAAACATGTCCATTCAACCGAACCGGACCGTATGGCGATAAAGGGGAAGGAATAATTCTGAAGACTAGACCGTCCAATTTCACATCTGTTTGTGTCGCGGTGGAAGACGTTTCCCAAGCCTACCTGAACCGGCTGGATTCTCCGAAGGATGCAGCCCCTGAAACATGCTTCTAAAGATCTGATCTGTGTGTCAGGATAATCAGCGCAGCAAGAAATCGTGATGACAAATGTTCCCCTTTGCTTAAATGCAAGCTGCGATTAATTGCATATTTTTTACGCATCGTTTTCACTAAATAATCAAAATTAATGTGTTAAAATCTCACTCCTAGTTTTAATATGAGATGAAATAGATCAGATGTAGTAGAATGTCTGAAGTTACATATATATTAAAACCGTATATAAAGCAATGATCACAATACAACAAAACTGTCTTTGCCATATCTTTTTTTTTTCATTTGCAAGACTTTTCAATGTTTTCATACTCAACCAATTACAGTATATTGCAAACACTAAGGATATTGCAAATTTTAGATCAAGATCAGTATCATAGCAGCTGTTTAAGGGTGGGATTTTAATGGACCAATGAAGACATTTGTGCCTTTCTGTCTAGAAAAGGGACACGGCTGGAATTGGCTGAAGACCCAACTCTCCTGCTGGCAGATACAAACTACTGAAAGGCCAAAGGTGGACAAAAGGTCAACACCTTAACTTCCTTTCTTTCACAAAGCAGAGGGTCTCATAATGTACACCTTGTACCTTCTGCCAGATTACCTATTATACCTATTAAAGGTTATCAGAGCTGAAAATAATAACCCTGTAAGGCAGCTCTCTGGATGGACCCACCTAAATATATATTGCCTCTCCACCTGTTCTGGGTGTCTACGCTCCAAGCAGTGGGAGGGAAGCAGCCGAGCAGCCATACGAGTCTGCGTTGATAAGCTATGTCGGAGTGGACTTGGGGAACATATCGGAACAAATTAAACATGTTTTACTGAGACCTCTGGATGTGAAATCAGCACTTTAAGAGTCCCCACAGCTGGTTGTAAAACAAAGAAAACTGTCACACACTCGCGCACATAGCACAATGCATCACTGCCAGGATTTTATTAAAATCAAATCTTCAATTTGCAATACACCCTTGAGGTCTACATCTCCTACTGATGAAATGAAACGCACAGAAGACAACATGACTGCTTCAGTCACAAGTACAGCCTGAGAAACGTTTAGCCTCATGTTGCCCAGTGACACATCTTCACCTCAGATGCCCCCTTCCTGTTTTCAATTAATGCTTTCTGAGACACACACCAAAAAAAATTTAAATGAAATGAGAACAAAAAAGCAAGTAGCCTTTAGGAAGCTCATCAATCATGGTTTGAGACAAAAGAGAAGGAGGGTAGAGAAGAGGAGACTTTGCCAAGCCTTGTCCTTCATCACCCATTATGGGAGAATGAATAGGGGGTCTCTGCAGTCCACATGAGAACCAAAAGACTGACTCGTGCCAAAAACAAACCATAGCAGGTTGGAAAGAGGGTCACCAAGCTATTCACTGGAAAACAATTCAAAAATGATCTGCTCAGATGAATGGACGGGGAAATTCTTCTTGTTTCTTTGCTCATTCCCACATGTGCACATAAACTCACATGCACGCACACACGCACAACTTCACATAATCCAGTGTGTGAGCGAATAACGCTAAGACACTACAGAAAACATCAGTCTTACCTGGATGAGTGACTCGCTGAGTCGTTCCTCATCCACCTGCAGCACAATGTCGCGAATCTCTTCATAAGGCAGGCGAAACGAGCCCAGGAAAATAGCTGTTGAGATGTAGAGAGAAAAGAATAATTTCTTCTGTGATTTATTAGGACGCAAAGGTAAAAAAAAAAATACATGTTCTCAGATGAAATCATCACAAACCTTTTTTTCCTACTTTAAAAAACCTCTAAAGATTCACCTGCAGGGTGTTAAACTGAGACATTTGATTTAAACTTCCAATCCAAAACAGGAAAACGCTAAAAGAATACAAATGAATATAAAAGAAAAAAAAGATTGTAACAGAATTGGGCACATGTTATCGTGTTATCTGAAAAGCAACATATTTTTGTTTGGGTGGATACCAAGAGGCATGCTGAATTTGCCTCGGGGGGGAAGCCTAGTGGGTGTTTCACACTCCAGGTGGGGTGGCTACATTGGAAATTGGAGCTGATGGTGTATCCAGGTGGAAGTCACAGGTGGAGCTTTGGTAATGAGTTGGAGGAGAGTCACTAAACAGCTGCCATACGACTGCAGCAGTGGGACTTGATGTCTGTATCAGACATGCAACAAACAAGAGAGGCATCGCTGTTTGGGTTCCTTGTAGTCGATGTCTGTTCATAACACAGACAGCTTTATGTGTTTAGCAACTTTTTGTAACTTTTTTGAAGACTAAAGAACAAAAAAAATGAACTTTGTCATTTATTTCCATCCTGTTTTATCTAATAGATGATACTTCTGTGTTCTGTACCATCAGCTGGCACATCTTTGTTTATTTTCAAATTCAAACCCAACTGTTTCAAATTAGTAAAGGTGTAGGTTTGTGAGTCCAATTCAATTTATTACAATATTTTATTAAAGAAATGGCACCTTCACCCACCAGGTTCAGTCACAAAGCTTTGTGTAAAAAAAAAAAAAAAGTAAAGCAGAGTATTAAAGCTAAATTGTATCCATCTGTTAGTCAACACAATAAGTGTATTATGTTGTGTTTCTTTGACTGTTTCTTTCTTCGCTAATTGTACTGAGGGATGTCACCCTTCTTTTAGACAGCTGCTGCTCAGAACTCCATGTGACACAGTTTATTCAGTTTTACTGAATGCTGCATTTTAAAATCATTTGTTTTGAAAATAAATGAGACAAAACCACATCCAATTAGCTGATGAAGGCTGTGTTTGGATAGTTAGCTAACAGGAGACACCGTGGGCTTTTATGATGCTGATGCCTGCATTGTGTCAAAGTCCTTTTAGAGTTTTATTTAAAAGAAACAGAGATAACGAAATTGAGTTTTTGAAATGATACCTTCTCTCGGCATTCTTCTCAGTTATAACGGCTCTGGATATTAGCATTCAAAAGACGAGTTGAGGCCATGTTTAACTGCAGTGCTGAAGATGGGTTATCATTACATACAAAGCTCTTGTAGCTGTGCTGTGAGTAATTTAGCCTGTAACATGTATTAGTGTTGACTATTACAGAAAGCTATTAAACTAACCCTAATATTCAAGTGCTGGGATAATAACAAAAATGTATTTTTAAGCTATCTGTGTCTCACTAAACACTGTAAGAGTGGTTTACATTATTTATGGCCTAAACACAAGTCAACCACCCAACTGCAGCCTACTGACAGTGCTGAGCGAAGGTTTTTAGAGACAGATAGTCACTATTTACCTGATAGTGGTATGCATAATCATTTTAGCATGATACATCAAGTGGCGCTGACATGACAATCACTCATTCTATCCCACTACCCATCCCAGTCACTGAACCTTCACATCAGAATTGAAAAAAGAAGCTTGGTGGATTCGGCGGTAAGCGGTGCAGATGATTTATGGTGCAGCACTGTGTGTCAAGGCGGCTCAGGAGAGTTGTGTACAACAACATGCACCCCACCCATTTCCTTTGTGAAAGTGAGGTTTTCAACACTTTTAAAAATGTACTTATTTTTCCTCCTGCCAAACTCCAAACCCATCTGCCGGTTCTGTAATCAGACATGGCAGTGACACCTATCAGCATCGTCAAACCCATAAACAAGTGCAGTGACATAATTTGCAAATGCAAACGACGACACACACATGCCTCTATGTCTTATCCTTATGTTCATGCCACATGCTCCTTCCAATATCAGGTCTGTGTGTGAAGGAAACTAAAAGTAGTGGTGAGGCTAATGTATTTAGCTGTGTTAGGGGTTATCTGTGGATATTTTAGAATAAAAGGTGGAAAAAAAGTTGATGCAGTTCTGAAATGCTAGAATAGAGAAGTGTGTCAACTTACAAAGATTCTGGGCCGTCTTGGCGTCCAAGATACGGAGTTCTTTAGCCTTTTTCTTGAACTGCAGGGCTTTGTTATCAGGTTCATCACTCACATCTTTTCTCACTACAAAAGAAAAAAAAAATGCACACATGATCAGAACGGCCTCTTTGAAAGTATATGTAGTAAACTGTACAACAAAATCAGTGTTGACACTTGATGTTTCAGCTTAACAAGAAAACTATTTGATTAATTTTTATAAACAACAAAGTACAACAATTTAATTGACAGATTTTTATAAAGCAATCATTTTAGACATATATAAAAAAGGATTGGTTAGGAATGCAAGTAAGAAGCCAACAGATGGCACAAAGAGTTATTACCAAAAATGTAACTGAAAATGTATAATTTACTGTATGAGGTCATCCAAATCATCTTTATGGGACAAAAATTGTGAGGAAAAGATCTTGTTTTACTAATCATTCATTCATGTATGTTTTGTGAACAGTATTTTAAAAGTAGATTTGACATAAAATAAATCAGTTGACCGTTAAATCTGACTACTTATTTCTACTTTGACATAACTTTGGACCCATTTCATGGACAACGCTGCCTTCTTTCAGAAGACGTTGCAAACAGAACTCTTCCCTTTGAAATGTGTTTGCAAGGGTCAAAAACCCTTTCATTTCCAAAGTAATAAGATGGTTGACAAGCACAGTTCCTTACCATAGAGTCTGTCAACTTCCTTAAATCAAAGACACAAAAATGGTGTTACCCTCCACAAATCTAAGAAAATAGTATTAAGTCTGTGACTGAACACAGTAGACAAATTGGGCCAAGAATGAAGACGCTGCTTGTACATAATGGAGACTTTATTGAGTCTCAACCCCGAGGAAAGACAGCGAGTCAGCACAAATTTCTCTTTATTTGCACTGCAATAACATCAAGTTTGTCTAAAAACCCCCATGTCCATGTGCACACCAAAAGGACAACATTCTTAAAGTGGAGTTACAGAAATGAAGAGTTTAATTTTTCACAATAAAGAAGTAGCAATAAGAGAAGGAAGATTCCTTAGATCCTTCTTTCTCCCCTGATGGCTTATGAGAGGCAGCACACTTTGTTGCTAATCATCACAACTGCTCTGTTTAAGCCCAAGGTGGGAGTCTCACAGGAAATCTAGAACAAACAATCTGCTCCCTTAGTGCTGGCTTGCATATTTGAAGAAAGAATCAAAGAGACAACATCTCCTGGGCACCTAGAAGAAGCGATGCTTAAGGCACTTACCCGAGCCTACTGTGTGCTGTCAACATATCACATCAGGGATGCAGTTGTTTACTGTATTAAGTATTGCTAAATTGCAAGTAAGTTTTAAATGATGCTACACATGGCATTATGGCTTTAGTTCCTGTAGACATTAAGACAAAAATAAACTGGGTGCATAAATTAGTGACTTAAATAGATGTGAAATACAACTTGATCAATAATTAAAGGAGCCCTTATATTCAATGATTTATTGGGGAAGAAATGTCAGAGATTCTTGTCATTGTTTCAGTTGCACTTTGTCAGGAAATTGACTTTAACAGGGAGTTATAGTATTTCAAAAACATAAATGATCTGAGGTTGGGTAAAATTCTAAAGGAAACATATTGATCTGTTTTAGGTTGATAAAATACAGATGTTAGGACAAATATTCATACAGATCAGACACACTCATTCCTTGGATCTAAACTCCCTAACAGCAGCAGCCTTGATGCTCTCTTTCACAATGAAACCTGCCCAGTAACCATTTACAGGGGTATCTTGCATCATTTGAAGGGATTTTTCTTAGAGAACGCATCAATAACTAATACCTTACCTGCAGTAGACGGCATTCAGAACAAGCTAAGTTTGGAGAATTGTAGAGAGGAGTCAAGCTAACGATCAGACTGAGGCCTATTTCAGAGCAGACATAAAACATATCAGACCTCACAGATTTCATAAAGGTTCAAGTAAACATGTTTATGGGAACGGGGCACATTTAATGTTTAATTTTGCAGCATATTTTTACAGTGGGATGTATTGTAACAGACTGCTGACTATGTATAAACTCCAGTACTCGAGATAACTCCTCTTTAAAACATCCAGTAAACACAACCCTAACCCTAACACAACCCTGTGATTATCAGATCCTAGCCCCAAAAAGCTACAACAAAGAGCATCAACATATGTTGCATCAATGAAAGTTTGACTCTGCAGTCCGAGATCCTGTAGCAAATGCCTTTCTCTCTGCAAATGTACTAGATATCACTGTGTCTGTCTGCATCTAAATAATGAAAAAACCTTAAATCCAGAATTAAATTGTTTTACGCTTTTAATTTTAATGAAATGGAAAATGCATGGAATTCTACTACACAGAGAACACAAAATAAAGAAATCATTTTAATAATCAATAAAAATCCCAATGAGAAACAATCATGGTCAATGTTCTGACTCACATACAGTGAGCCTGTGCTCCATGGGGCTCAAGGAATCATGCTGTTTATCCCATGTAGTGAAAGACTTGAACAGAGAAATTAGAGCCTTTAATAATACAGAACAGGAGGAAACATTGATCTCCCTCAAAAAGTGCCCCAGAGAAAAAAGAGCAACTTAGACTAAGAGGGGGAATTTGGCTCCGTTTTGTACCAAATTGTACTCTAAAACCTCTATTATCTATTCCCTCTACTGCCACTTTAATCTCTCACCATGATACCTTACACGCTCACCAGGGTGCTCTCAGCATTCTGGTCAGCTGTCTTCGCCTTTGCCTCCAAGACCCCATGCTTTATGAAGTTAAAAAGAAAAACAGTGCCTTTAAAAACCAAAACAGGCACAATTCTTTTTGATCCCAACCTATACAAGCGCAGAGCTCTCCCGCTGGAGCTTGAATGATGGCATCAGTAGACTGATTCCTGCTAAAGTTTTTGCTGGCTGACTCAATTATGGCACGAGTCACATGTTTCCCCCTGAGCACTACATGTGGACTGATGGGCCCTGGAGGGCTTGCACACGTTCAAGCTGCCAAACTAGTCAGAGTCCCAGGTGTGTGGGGAGGATGATTATAGGTAGCACATACCCAGATGGTTGGCCACAACACTAAAGGAAGATTTATAAATGAACCCAAAACACAGAAGTTGTCAGTTACTAAAAATCCCAGAGTTTTGTTTTTAGTAAAACAAAACTTTGGGAATGTATGTTTATTTAACTGCTTCTTCAGCCATGAAAAGCTTAACCTGTGTGACACTGTAGGTCCATAACAGCTGATCCAAGTCCCTGCCAATATTCAAACGTGTTTTTCTAGTTGTCCAGGGGCTAAAATGTAATACTATGAAAACAGTGCCATTCCTTAAGCAAAGAGAAATGTTTGTTAATAGAATTTCCAAGACAATCATACAACAAAGAGCCACTTGTGATTGTGAAAGGGCTTTTGGCAACTAGATGGTTTCTTGAAGCAGCTGAATACAACTGAGTCTTTTCATGAAGAGACATATTTTCTAAACCAGGGCAACAGATCAAAGTATTTAGACTGGAAAAAGGCAACATAATTATGCTGATTGTTGTGAGGTGAACGCTTATAGATGCATGGAAATAAAGTTTATAAAAAACAAGAACAGTCTGTTGAAACCAGACCAGTGACTTTGAAGGTCAACACTGCCCTTGTATTATAGAGCTCTACTTTTAAAATGCTGATTCTGTGGCCATGATGTTCAAAGAAAGAGACAATAGATTCAAATAATGTTGACATGACATGATAGATGGAAATTTGGTAAAATAAAGCAATAAATACATTACAGTGATGATTTTACTTTTGATGTTTTCTGAGGCCCCTTTAACACAAAATGACGACCCTGCTAGGGCATTAAAAAGTTATCCAGATCGAGAATTGTCTTTTCAGAGTGTTGGGAATGTATAAAATCATATTATGTAAGAAGACAGTGGTATCGTCACACATGAAAGAGCATACCGGATTCAAAATGGTTAAGAGTATGAGCAAAACATCCACAACAAAGGCCTGGTAATTTATTATTGTAGAGGCAATGGATCAAGGTCCTGGCTAGAGGGTGGTGGCAGTGGTGGTAAATTATCCCTGACATGGGGCCTGTGGGCACAGACATGATTTTGTCTTTAAGATTTTGAAGCAGGACTGGCCACACTGGCATCATGCCTGGACTACTACCCCATTACATAGCTGCATCTTGATAGCATGGTGCAATATTTTAGCTTGCAGCCACAACCAGGAGAGAGTTAGTGCCAGGATGAGGCCTGAGGTGTGGTGAGGTCATGGGTATACTCGTAAGGAAACTTACTGCTGAAAAATAGAGCATGATGAAGGTGGAGGAGAGTCTCAGGGGCAGGAAAAAAAACAGTTGGAGATCATGCTTGCCTTCACACAGAGGATTTTCTAAATTTGTGGAAATCTAGCCACATTTGTATTTTTATTTAAAAAGGTTTATTTCATTCAAAAAATAAAAAAACAAATCAAAATTTACATTAAATTAGAATGAAAAGGAACAGATAGAAGAAAAAATCTTATAATTTCTGCCCCTTTTGACACAAAAATAAAATACATTCTTACTTTGAGTTATCAAACACACAGATGCAACACCATCCTGCTCTAAGTTTCACATTTGATCAAAAACAATAAAACACACAATTATTTTACATTCTGATAATTACATATTACACTTGATTTGATGCATAATTTAAATATATGTAGTGATTTTGCTCATTTCATTTCCCTGTTAAGGTCATTCCACAGTTTCACACCCTTTACAGAAATACAACGTTCCCTAATTGTTGTTCTAAATCTAAACCTTTTAAAGATATCAGTTCCTTTTAACATGTACACACTTATTCTCTTTGCAAACATTTTTTGAATATTTATTGGTAAAGTATTTGTATTTGCTTTATACATTATTTGTAATATTTTCCAATCCACCAAGTCATGAAACTTCAGTATTTTATATTTAATGAATAATGGATTTGAGGGATCTCTACTATGATTATTATTAATAATTCTCAATGCTCTTTTTTTGTAAAATAAACAGAGGTTGTGTGTGGGTTTTGTTGAACATGAACATGAACATTAGTTCATGTAAGTCATGGAGAACACAGCAGGTTCATCATAAAGTGTAAAGGGAGGCCTTCAAAGAGAGAAGCACTTCATGTGTCTAGAAATAAGTGTTTCAGAATCATGTTTAAATAGTACACACATCAAGAAGGCACCTCATCAGAATCATTTTGAATCACTACATTAGCTGATGGATGGTTAGAGATAGGCACGCCAAAAGGGAAGAACCAAATTAAAGTTTCAAAGAAAGCATGTATGAATATTTGACTGAAAACTGTTTTGTGTATTCTGGAAGATTTGGCATCTACGTCTGTGGGCTTTGGACTGAGGTATACCCCGGGGAGGCTCTGTGATAACAAGAGTTCTCCCACACTTGGACATCTACTCTGTTTGCTGGCCCAGAATCACTATCCTGGTTGTCTTCCATGCAGTATCTCCCTCAAGACGTCCATAAAACCCATGGCATTAGAAAGCTAAACACTACCACATGTTCACTTCCGGACACAAGACTACTCGGCTGAGCCCTGCCACCAGACTCCAGAAAATGAGCAGGCCTTGAAAAGGAATAACAGCAAACCACAGATGACAGGTCTTCAACAAACATATTTAAAGGCAAAGGAACACAGAGTGGAACAGACAATGTGGAGTCTGGTCCTCTACAAGGCAATTTATTCCTTCAAATGTGCAATCTGCCTGCAAACATGGGCCTCGTCCTCCATCTCAGTGACTCACACTGAGGATTTAGCTACTGGAAAACTGCCAGGCTGTCTGAAGGAAATAGATTCTGAAGAAAAGTCACTGGCCTTCGCCACAGAAATACAAATTCTGCAAAAGTAAAATTCATGAATATACAAATTTCCTTGTATTTACGTTGAAGCCAAAACATGAACACCAAACAAAGGCACTGCTGAATTTGAGAGGTTGAAGAAAACCTTTCAAATTGAATCAGATATGAGAAAAAGAAAAACATACCAACAGGCCACTGAACTCCAGAGTTTCTAATTTTTTATTTTATTTTTTATCCACTTACTTTAAACAGAAGTCTTGTTTTTAACCTTGAAGTCAATCGGATGAGCAGATATATAGCTGTATCCACTCCTCCCACTGTCTTAGATCTTAAAAGCATGCTACAAGTCAGAAAAAAGGCAATCCCTCCCCTATTGAGTCAGACTTGAAATTATTTCTTTCACTCTCAGCTTGGCAAACCAACATCACTAGAACAGCATACCAAAGGTCTATAAATGTAAGTTATCTTCTTACTTCATCCTAACTCAGCTTCCAGTAAAGTGAATTCCTTTGAGCATTAGGCCAATCCTTCAGATATTAAGTACTCACATGTCAAGATGTCTCAACCATGAAATAATCGTCATGTCTAATGATATCAGGGAGTGAACTAGCAGCTGATAATGATAATATATGATGGGAATTAGAACACTGGCATATAGAAACACACCATTAGAAAATATGTATGCTCCGGTTCAAATGGGTATTAGCAAACAAACTTCTAAGGTTTTCAGTTAAGACATTCCTTTAAACGCATCTGGTTCTGTTTATTCAGAATCTCTGAATAAAAGGTGTGTATACAGGAAGCAGGAGATGTCCCGCTGAGTGACACTTTGACCTGTGGCCAGTAATGTCTTCAGTATGCAGGGAGAGGCTCAGCCCACGCTGGAAGGTACACAGCTGGGCCTGGAGCAGAGCCCAGTGAGAAAAACGCCTCCTCTTCTAATTGAGACAACACAGATCTCCCTTAGTGACCCTCCCATTTCTATTCCAAGAGGAGAGGAGAAGGATTCCAGAACACAGCTAATGTTTCCTGTGAAAACGATAAATTCTGCCAGGAAGGGGAGAATCACTGCATCAAATTTGGGGTTATGATAGGACACACTTGATTTGGCTGCAATTCAAAAGAATTCATTGAGTTCATTTTAGGTTAAGATAAAAAAAAAAAGATTAAATCTAAAAATAAATGTTTATATCTTTTTGTTACAAGTGAGATATCCCATAAATCTATAACTCGAAGCATTTCCTATGACCCGGGGCGTGGCACGGCCTTTTAACAAGTATATATAATCTGCTCAAATCTACACATGACTGTTGTTCTCACTCTCAAAGGCAGGGAGTGTGGGAAGGCTCTGAGTCTGCCTCTTAAATTGGTCACGGAGACATGCTCCTGGGGGCAGCGAATGGATTGAGCCTGACAGCCAATCAGTTTGAGGAAACCAATCTCTGGTTGTACCAAAGCAGCTCATTGTGACCCATTGTGTTGAGCGCTGGTGAGAAGGCACTAGCTGACGGTCCAATCGGCTGCACCTGGTGCCAGTTATGACCCTGCCGCGCAGCCCAACCCCGCGCTTTCAGGGGGAAGCAGTAAAGGTGGGTTTACATCGATCTGATGGGATGTGGAAAAGAGATGTGAAACCAAGGTTGCTCTTCTGGGTAACTGGCAAAATTACTCAGGCCTTGGTGGTTTTTATTACCTCTGTCATCTCATGCTACACAAGATCCAATGTGGGCAGAAAGTCCAGAACCTGTGCTGAAGCCGCCTTTATATGAGACACTGAAATAGATATCCATGAAGTGTGTTACATAAGATTACTGATCTGTGTTTCACCTCATACTTTTGGTAAGATATGACCAGCCTAATTTAGTGTGTGGAAGTTAAAGCACAACTATAAAACACCCTCAACAAATTGCACTCTCATATTAGTGCTGTGCATTAAAATGTATTTCGATTTATGCAACAAGTCTTTATAGCTTAACAAAACCACAGAAACACAAATAAAAAAGTAATATATCATTTAAAATAACTAGATATATGAGTGTCATTTATTCAGATTGAAACAGGAGGGAGAGAAAAGGCTTGGGTTTGTGTTCAGTGCCTGTCCTACTTTAGAGTCTATTTGTCAGGGTTGCATTTTGTACAGTTCTTAGCTGACAGAACATAATCTGCCCTTTCTTTCTTTTATGAAGCACTGTTATTCTTTATCCTGTCTCTCATGTATAATCAAGTTCCTCACATTTTTGATTGTTTATTCATTATTTTAGAATAAAAATAGGATGCTCAACAAGCAAGAACAGAACAAAAACGCTTATTTTTGTTTGCATTCTGACAACTGACATTTTGCACCATTATTGTTTGACTGGATTTCTGCTTCACATAGAAACAAACAGATAAACAGACTGTATCCATTGAATCACCTACAAGAATGTGACCACTGACAGGTCAAGTGAAAAATACTTACTTAATGATAGCGCCTGACACTAGGTGGGATATATTGGTCAACATGTGAACATTTTGTTCTTTAAGTGTATCTGTTAGAGGTAAAAATAAATGGGCAAGTGTCAGGATTTTAGGGGCTTTATATCGGATTGCAATGGCTAGGCATCCGGGTCATGGCATTTTTATAACTGCAGCACTTGTAGGATGATCACATCCCACAGTGCTCCGAATTTACTGAAAGTGATCCAATGAAGGAAAGTCAGCGAACAGATAAAAAGGTCATAGTCAGGCTGGGCTCACAGGGACTGATGACTTGTCTGTGTTTCTGAAGTTAAAGAGGAAACACTTTTGGTTTCAAAATAAAACGGCAGCCGAGTACAAAGCCACAACCATGCTAACTCATTTCCATAGAGTCTAAAAACAGGATAGTAATCTTTAAACTGGTTTACAAAGCAAACTTTATGTGGATGATTAAATCCTGCAATGTTTATCTTGGGGAAATTAGCATCCTATATACACTTTTTTTTTTTTTTTAAACAAGCTTTTGGGCTGTTTTTCTGGCAAATGTTCCTGAACCAACCTACCCATTGTTGACTTTGCCTTTAAATTTGCCTGATCACAATTTAATAACAAAATATAAATACACTGGACTAACAAGTCAAATACACAAAGTCTGCCCACCACATCTCATAAGACTTAAAAGATTTTATATTGACGGCTTGTAACCAGATATCACACTGAGCTTTATAGGTCTAGTGGTGTCTGTGTTTTGATGCGTTAGCGCTATTTCGGTGACAAAAAGGGTCCTAATCAATATCAGGTGGATCCTCGTAACACCAGTGTTGATCGGTATATAGGAGTGCAAACTTATACCAAGTCAGTAAATTTGATTTAATTTTTTCTTTCTTTAAATCAAACAAGCAGGTGTGTCTCAGCAAACTGGAATATGAAAGGTTGTCAAACAAGGAAAAGACATCCATGCTTATGTTTTATTTTTTAGGAAATGTGCTCAAGTATTATCTCTTCCTCTTCTGAAGGTTAACCGATAGGTTGATCCAATTTGTCTACTGAGGCGTGAAAGGACTTAAGAAATACTTCACATTTCTGTGCTGGAAAATGTCAAGGTTTCCTGAGAGATGAGGACAAGAGGAGGGGGAAATGACTTTTTCTCTTGCTGGCAGCTTGACTTCATGCTTGTTAGCACCAATAGGCTTATCCTTGGCAATCAGCACAGGAGCAGATATATACAGTATAATTTTAAGGCCTGAATTGCAGTAAAGACAGCTGGTGATACATCTGCCTCTAATATACATGCAGTGTCCTTTCCATATATGTGCAAATGCACACAAACATGCATATAATTTAAAAAGCTGGGATTGGTTCTTCAATATCTGAAGCTGTAATAGCTTCCATCGTGTCACCTCCAGGTAACCATTCTTTACGTAGCAGCAGAGAGGCATGTTCTAGTGACATGAAGGTGTCAAAACAGACATGACCTGATTAAAGATGCACTATGCACCATCTGGAGATGAAGTTAAAGCATTGTACGAAGAATATGAGTGAGAAGAGAGGTACTCTGTCATGAACTGCATTTCATTTTCAAACCTACAGAAGAAGAGCAGCACCTGCTTCAGCGTCTCAGGGTCTATTTTCCTTCTCTTGTAGTCTGTAGCCCCGTATATATCCAGAATGGCTCCTGCTGATTTAGGTTTAGTCAAAGTAGCCCTGAAATTGTGACTGGCTATCACAGTAGGTATAGCGCCTTAAATTCATAAAATAAAACCAATAGAAACCTAACAAGTTATTTAAATGTATTAATTTTATTAGTATCCAAGGGAAAGTGTTAGAATGAGTTTAGTTTATATAGAATATCTGCCTTTGAATTGTAAATCTGTTACTTTTTCAGCAAACCGAGTGACAGCAGGTGTTCAGCAGTGATGTGCTCCACACAAAAGCAATATATTCTGTCTAAGAAATCCATTTCAAGAAAAGTCACTATATGCCACGGGCAACAAGGTTTTTAACATGTCCAAAAGACATGAATCTATAAAAAAGATTCCAAGCAGAAAGAGATTGGAAAATGGTACAAAAAACAGATGAGCACTAAATAGTATCCACATATATGATGGGTATATCAAACCCTACTCTCTAATGGTTTATTTTATAAACAACTGTGAAATCCTGTAAAATAATTTGGTTACTGAGAGTAAAAAAAAAAAAAAAAACACCCTAAATGCTGGGACTTCTGGAACTCTGCAGACTTGAATACTCCAGTTGTAACATTGTTATTGGATTCTTGTGATAAAACAGAATTTGGGCTACCCATGGTGTTTGGGCCACAGATTATTTTAGTGCAGTACACCTCCCAGTGAGCTGATCATGATGTGTTTAGGTCTTGCTGCTATGTTGCTGTGTGGTTGAGTATTGCCATGCTCTGTAGTTATTTTTTTGTGTGTAGTGAAGTCTACAGCAAACAGCTGACTATAAGTTTTAGTAGTTACTCAAATTATACCATCAACTAAAGACTACTACTACAGCTAACAACCCATGCCCCCCAAAACTTTCATATGTTATGTAACTGAAAGTCAAAATACAAGTAATTTATAATGGTTTATGACCTAGCTTTAACAAGTAGGCTTATAAACATTTTAATTATTTTATTTATTTATTTTATCATTGTTTTCTAATTTAAACCATCGGTGCACTGGGGAAAGAAAACATGTTGAAACATCACTTGTGTATGGTGAAAAAATGCATACATATTTTTTGCATTAAAGCTCATAAAACTGTTATATGTGCATTGATAACACAGAGGATGCACATCAAGTCATGTCTAACATATCTTTAAAACATTTTTAATCAATTTAGTTAATTTTTTATGAATATTATCAACTATATAGTTGAATACACTGCAGAATATTAGCAATAATTTCAAAGATCTATGAACAAAATTGACAGGTTTAGTAATTGGCACATATTTCCACGTTATGAACCATTTGAACTCTGACGTTCTATAATAATGTAAAGGAATTTTTAGTAATGTGCATTTCACAAAACCTGCTACGGTGCACTTATCAAAGCAAGAACTCATGCTGCTTTAAGAGTTTAAGTATGTCCTTCAATATGAAGGGAAAACTGCATGAAAGCCAATGCAAGTCCAATGGCATAAGGTGAGTTTTGAGACATGTTATTTCCCTAATTTATATGTGAGTCAGCATTCTTCAGCATGTAAACACATTAATCTTGATTTTGCAACAGGCCTCTTGGTTTTCCTTGTTGTAATGCCTTTTGTCCTGGACTGTAGCAATTTCCTCAAAAACATATTATATATGACCATCCAATTGTAGAATGCAGACAAAAACAAAAACAAAAAAACAAAAAACAAACAAATAAAATAATAAATATCCATAAATCGTCAAAGTTTTCCTTTCCCAGTAGCTGTATAACAACAGAAAAACACAGGTTGCTCTCCGCCAGATGTGCATCTCCAGCCAAGTGTCAGTGGTCAAGTGGATTTAATGGATGCTCCAATTTCCCTCTGACATATTACACGAATGTGCATGTGTTTAATTAAAATGAGGTAAAAATATGAACACACTGTAAATGCATAAAAAAGTGGGTGAAATATTCTTAATGGACAGCAGGCTCTAATCAGAACAATCTGTTTATGCCGTGGTGCATTTATTCAGATAATAAAGTTAAGACAACAAAGCAGCAGTGATCAGTGTACTGTCACCATCTGAAGGGGAAATTTTAGGCTTTCCCACTAAATCACATTATTGTCTAACACACGAGAGAGCTGCTGAGCAATTAAACGTACAGTGTGCAATACAATACTGCACTGTGCTACTTCTAAATAAATCACATTTCTACCATTGATACGCTTTTAAGATACCACTCTGGTGAAACCACAGAAACGAAAATACTGTCATTATGGCTCTAGAAGGCAGGGGTTTGTGGTGCTTTCACATGTAAGTACATCACTTAAGTGATTTGGTGCTCTGAATGGTTCATTCTCCTAAGCACCAGCCTGATGGGCTCCATCGGAGTCATGTGTCCATGTGAGTCAACAGATAAATGTGTGGTAATGAGTTCTTCACAGCACTGGGTGGTGTGGCCGCTTTACATTTTAGTACACACTTATTAAAACACAATGGGGGGAAAAAAAAACGTTTCTGAAGTCAAGAAAACAGAGAAATTTTTAAAATGAAATCAGATTTTAACGCTAGGAAATTTCTCAAGAGCAACAGACAATCCATTTGCAAACACCTCTCAGTTGCACGTAAATTGTAGGCGCCCGATGACGACACCGCAGTCTATTTCAGATGTGGAGAATGTGTTGCAGCATTTTTTTCTCGACTTGCATGAGTTCTCGTACCACCCACAATCAACGCTGTCCTCCAGGACTTCAATCCCCCGCTCGTTCTCCAAACCCTGCGGTCCTCACGCTCCCGGGGGGGAACAGAGCACCTGGCCCTGCAGTTTCATATTTCATTCAGGTGTTCCTCCACAGCATTGCAGCAACCTGATATCCACGCATATTAAGTACTGTATTGGCATTCTATTTTTCAAATACCTATTTTACTTTCAAAGTAGGCCACCACCGAAGGACAGGGCACCTTTTCTGCTTTACAATTTTATAAGATAGAGGATAAGTAGTCTCCAGATCCACTCAGGTTCATGGTGCTTGCTGGCATTTCTGTGCGTTTAAAATCTCTTTTTTTTTTTTCCTGTAAGAAGCATTGTTTGAATAAAAGTATAGTTCATGCATGCTATCTTCTTTTGCGCCAAGACATGCATCTGTACTTTCTCATATACTCCTCTTAAATTTTACTATCATTCTCATCAACATTTCCTCACCTTCTCAAGACCTCATCCCACCTGTCTATTCTCTGCATCTGTTGAAGTTTGCTGTCTACTTACGGAGTTTTCCCAGTGGACATTCATGGCCCTCTGCCTTATGGGACTCCACAGATTGGAAACACAGGAGAAAGTATACAGTGACTTCATTTCCCAACAGAACAAAGTGAAAAGTTGAAGATAGTATATGAATGGACCTAAATCACTGCAACACAAGGAGCCTGCCAACACAAGTTACCAAAACCCCATTTCATTCTTAGCAACCTGTCAAATTGTGCTGTGTGTTGTTGGTTCCGCAGTGAGTGAGATCATCACAACATTCAAACACTGACTACAAGTCTAAGCAGACGTTTAACAGAAATAGGTGCTGCTCTGTTGGTCAGAGGTCAGCGGTGTTTGAAATAATGATGAAAGAAGGTTGTTTCCTTTTAAAGTACCCATAAAACAAAACTTATGTCAGTAAAATGAGGTGGATTTTAATGTTCTGCCCTTTGATAAAGAAAAACAAATTAAAATGAATGAACAAAGCCACAGTCTTGAACAAGCTATTCATAGAAAAAACCATAACGTGCATTCTTGTTTTGTGATTTTATTATTATTATTTTTTGATAAGTACATGTGAGGTTAGGTGAGCTCCCAAACGACATCTTGGCTGGAGATGCACATCTGGCACCACTGGCACAAACATATAGCAACAGGACATTACGGTACTTAAAACTACTTACTGCTACCTAATGTAATGTCCTGTACACATAATGCGTGGCCATTACTTAAAGGTCCCATATTACGCACAATTCAATTTCTAAAGACCTTTTAACATTCATATCAGTCACAAAGACTATGAGACCCAAAAGTGAGAAAAAAATTTAAACGTTTTCACTTCCTGATTCTCATTTTTGGGAAATGTATTTTGAGCTAATGCTAAAATGGGTGGTTTCAAAGTCTTTCCCCTGCTGATGTCAAGAAGAGAAAAGACCACTCGGATAGAGCCAATCACGAGCACCTCTGGCTACCTGAGCCCACCCCTGCCCTTCACGGGAGTGCACATCCTCGCAAATGTTAGCAAACAGTCGTGGTAAAGCAAAGCATAGCATTTGCTCCATAGATGGTTGCATCAACGAGCACACTCCCTTCATCTGAGCCCCTGAAGACCCACCAACGTTATGCGAACATGAGCAGAGAAAAGAGATGGACGGGCTCGGCTCCCCAACTGTTCCACCCATTTAAAACAATAGTTTTGCTCTAGAAGGTTGAATGAGGGGGTGGAAGAACAACAGCTGCACTTAAAGTAAGGGCTAATTTGACCAATGCACAGCTTTTACATGTTATTGAGATGTAAAAAAAAGAATTCAGAGTAAATATAAAGTGCATTCTATGGGACCTTTAATTCATTACACTTGGGTGTAAAAAAAGCTTTGCAGCAAATCAACCCAAAACGGTCTGTATTCCTCTGACTATCCACTGGCTCCATCGACTACAGAGGCTATAAACATGATGAGCACATTTACCTCAAATGAAATTCTAGCCACACTTTACAGATACAGGTCTGCATTATTTATCTAATCTGTTGTGGTTTAAATCCTGTAGGAGGGATGATTGCACTCTCCCAGCCAGTGTAATACTATCACCCTCTCTCCAAAACATGACAGCTCCCACAGATTTCACTTCTTCTGTCCATCACTTGAAACATCTGGATTCATTTTAGAAGGTCAGGGCTAGTGAAGCAGAAGCTGTCAGTAGAAGTTGTCTTGATGTATGTCATGAAATGGAGCAAAGAAATGCCACCCTTAGACAGACCAGAAAATAACTTTTCTGTAGATAGTATAAGAACTGAGAAACCTTCTGAGATAAAGGCGTGGGTGAACTCTTCAAACTCCAAGAAGAATTGAATGGATACAGAAAATAAGACCGATGTGCCCAATAAAATGGTTTAGGTGGAAAAGAAACAACTTTAATTTTATTATAATCGAAAAACTCCCATGAAAAAAAAGCACATTATTAATCTCTATATTCAGGACACCAACTAGTTAACAAGATAAAATAAGATTTAATAACCTAATGAAACTGAATCCTTATGCGCTCAAACAAATTGGTGAGAAAATGTGACAAGACTGTACCATTTCTCTGAGCTTAGAGCTCCTCTAGGTAAAACAAGCTGTGATTCCAAAGCCCCTTACAAATATAACCCCATTTTGTTATGAGTATCTTTATTAGGTGTGTGCTTTTGGGTCCTTGCTCATTTCTTTAGGGGCAAACAAAAGTAAGCGAAGCATCCGCTCCAGAGTCCCTCCCACCCGTCTCACGATGCCAATACTTCCCTCTTAACTCCCCTTCCTTTCTTCTTCCCATCCTTCAATCCCTCCTCCTGGATTAAGAGCTCTTAATTTTCACTAATTACACAAACTCATTTCTTTTTCTTCATGTCTCGGCATTTCTCACTGTTTTTCTCACCATGGGGCTCATAAACACATTGTGAAATGGGGTTTAATAAGGCTGCCTTGTGAGGGTTTAGGGCCTTTAATGGACACAGGGCTTGTTTGATAAGTCCCCACTTCATCACACACTTTATTAATTAAAGTTTATATTACATTAGAAACAAAGTTAAAGCCATTTGCTCCTCCATAATGGTTTCATGTTGCTGCATATCTATAGACAATTAATTGGAGCCTCGCCTACTCATTTGCATTTTGCCCTTGTTTGACAAAAAGTGCGCTGGGATTACAGTTGGGCAAAATATTAAAAGTAGAAGCAAAACTGAACAAAAAATGCAGAATTGTTGGAAGCTTGACTGCACTAGCGTTTTGCAAGGAGGTAGGGCAATGCACGGACTTAGAATTCACATATCAGTCAGTCAGAATTAGCATAAAGACACAAAGTTGTTTCCAATCAGAGATGGCCTCCATTGCCTTTTAGTCAGAGATCTTACAGCATCTGCTCTGCTGGATATTTAGACTGAGACCGCCAGCAAACACTGGGAAAACCATCAACTGAAAGTAGTTTTGATGAAGGTAAACGCACCAGATTTTTTTCTTTCAGAAAATGGTCAACTTTCTCCAGAGTGAGCAACTGTTGTTCTCATAAATGTGTTTTTAGTTATAGGATAAGGATTCTGTTCGCCAGGCACAGGATAACGGTGACTGAGTGCCAGCAGTGATGAGTGTAAAACAGAGCCAATGTTATGGTTGGCCATCTGATCAGGGTATAATGCGTTCCAGTAAAGGTTGGAGTTAAGATAGCTGGAGTTTTTACTCACTCGTCATCCTTAATGTTAGGAATCACCTATCAAGAACTTTTAAAGTCCACCAGATACCACCAAACTGCTCTATGAGCAGCTGAGCTCCATTAGCATGAACACGGGACCATCAGGGGGTTGTCATCAAGAAGCCTTAAAGTACTTTGTGGTTTTAAGGTGGAGGCTCAAATCTCTTGGACCATAGACCTTTAGTTTTTAACCAATTTGACTTGTGTAGTTCTTACATTGCATCTGTATAATTAAATATTCACTATAAATATACATTTAGCTGTAATTAGTTACTTAGTGCTTAGAATTAAATCTGGTGATTGTGTGTGCACAAGAGTAGATTTAGTGTGACTGGTTCCAAAAATACAACATGGCAGCAACTGTAAACGTGATATTTTGTCTTCACTTTGAATGAAAAATAGCAGATCTGCTTGGTCTACCTTTATACTATGTGGATGAGAGCTATCTGTCAAAGTAGCATCCACATGGATTTTAGCATCCAAGGTTTTCAATATTGTAAAAGAAAATCAGTGCATCCCACTTTACCTGTCACTTTAAATGTAACAGCCATCAATGTGTATCCCACTTGGCACAGGTATGCTGTTTTTATCCTGGACTACATTTACTCTGCAGGGCTAGGGACAACATTTTCACTGCACACACAAATAAGGTTGTGAAAAGGCCTTAGCCTAGCAGGTATGAGGAGCAAAAGGCAAACTGACAAACTGTGAGATTTTCTGAAGTCCTAAAAAAAAAAAAAGGACACTCCCCTGCATGCCCCAGTCATCCACCCACACACTCATCATGCACAATTTGTGTGTGTTTGCACTGAGAAAGCAGATGATGTAGGAGGCAATGCACAGGAGACAGCAGGAGAGCAGGAGTGCTGTGGCCTGTCAGACATAATGAGTAAGCAACAATACACACTGTAATTGTGTTCAACTCCAGGGACCCCCCTCTGTATGTGGTTGTGGGGACAGTGGTGTTTATGTCTGCAGGCATTGGTGCGTCTAGGTGCATGTGTGCGCGTGTGTGTGTGTGTGTGTGTGTGTGTGTGTGTGTGTGTGTGTGTGTGTGTGTGTGTGTACACCAAGCACATGCCGAAAACAATACATTAGAAGAGAAGAGGGCACACTCAGGGCAGCTACACAGAGTGAGACTGATGGGAACAAAGACAGCCATAAACATCATGTTGCATGTAGACAGCATTGAATATGGGAAGGTGCTCAATGTTTGTGCAATACTTATTATACAATGCAGAAATTGCAAGATATTTAAAAATATTTGTCTAGAAAAAAATGCAAACCTACAAATATCAATATATGATTTTAGTTCTACTAGCAAGAATATAGAATCTACAGTCTATCAGCCTAAATGCAAAACTACTGATTATATCATTGTTCATCCTGGATGTTGCATTGTTTTATTGTTGCGTGTGTGCGTGCGTGCGTGTGTGTGTGCGTGCGTGTGTGCATGTGCATGCTGGTTTAATAGACATTCAGAAACAATAGTTTTAAAAGCTCATTATTTAGGTTTGCTTTACTCCCCTTCAGGATGAAAGCAGATTGACCACTTGCTTCCATAAAAAAATAAAAATAATTAGCAATATTCAATTAACATCAATTCACATTATTGTTTTTCCTACTGTGACACTAAAATATTACAACAAATATTGTAAAAGGCCTTTTGTGGCTATTATAATTCACAATTTAGTAACTTTGTGCAGAACAAAAAAAAAGAAAAAAAGTATATTAGTTTATTTGCTGGCTATTAAATTTAAATTAGTTTAAAATTAGGCTGTGACAGAAAAAATACTTTGAAAAAGAGGTGCAGTATGAGTTAAAATGAGATCTTCCATCTACAAGCATGCAGGCTACCATGTAACTCCCTGAGGCTCTTTATGAGGTTCAGATAAATAAATTCATGAAGTTGGTGGGTTGGTAAACAGAGGCCGGCTTCTGCGACTGACCAGTTCTTGCATATGATGCCTGCAGCCTCAGATTAAAGAAGTGAAGCGCCAACCCTGGGGGATGGTGGGGGTCGCACTGCTGTTTACCCTGTGTCAAGACACAAATGCAGGCCAAGCTAGTGCAGAAATGTTCCTCTATTGTGTGTCTGTCTTCCTTTGTGTGTTTGACAAATGAAGAGTATAAGGATACAGGGTGGCGGGAGGGAGACAAAGCGACAAAAGCAGCAGGTGCACCAGGACAGCTAATATTTGCACAGCAGCTTTGGTGGCAAAGAAGCAACTCCCCCAGAAGAGAAGGGGCAACAGTCTCCTCATAAATGGCTCTGTTACAGACACATAAATCTGGGGCTGACTCCACCAACCTATCTGTAACCCCTCCCTATTCTTCTTCTTCTACACACAAATCCCCTCAGTGGAGAACAATTGCAGAGCCACGTCTCAGTAATAAGTGACATCTCAGAGGTCACGCTGGAGGTTCTTATGTCATTTATATATGATCCCCCTCTAGGAGCATGGCAGGAACCAAAGCCAGCCGTACATCAGTTTCTGCCACACTTATATTGTGACAATCGCCAGAAAATTACCTGTTGAATATGTGGAACAAAGCTGTTGTCACAAACTTTTGATGAACAGATGTGATTTAAAAAAAAATCTAATGTAACCTTAAAATTTTATGTATTCACCATAATGTGAGCTTTAAGCAAAACACCAAGCTTTAAAAAAAAATCTGTTTGAGGGGTTTTGTTGTTAAAAACTGAAAAATGTGTCAAAGATAAACAAAAAGGCCTCATGAAATTCTATTTGCATTACCTAAAACAAGTGTATCTGTTAGGAGCCTTAAACAGAGGGGGTCATTCTGAAGAGATGTGACTAAGTGAGTATGAATATTCAAAGGGCTTTATCTCTAATTTCTTCATCCCTAACCTCCTTTTTGTGATTAGGCATAAGAAATGAATGCTTAATCCATAAAGAAAGAAAATCCATGGCAGCTGCCCTGGCTCTGTGGGGGTATTAATAAGATGACAATGTCGATTCATCAATGGGACCAGACTATTGTGCCATTACTGCCTGTCCCAAGGCAACGAAAGGACCCAACACCAGCAGCAATGTTGGAATCTCCCCGTTTCATAAAAATCCAGTGTGAACATTTATACAAAATGATTGAGCAATCAGATAAAGCAAATAGTCCAGCTTAAAAGTTGAGCTCAGTTATATCAAACAGAAAGAGAGCAACAACTGGGGAAGAGGCCAAACTCGTAAGACTAAAGGCGGGCAGTTTTCCAACGTAAGCACTACATGTCAACGCCAAGTCTAATAAAAATCCAACAATGGTTCTAAAGTAAAAACATTTCAACTCCTCTACTAATAAAAACTGACTGTGATGTAACTTTGAAGCTGTATCGTGTGTCGTTTAAGTACAATATTGGAAAAATACTAGATACTGTTAAAGATTTGTTATTAACCCACTAAAAAGACAGGACAATGATTTCACAGTAGATGAATGACATGCCTACAGACCACATGCTTAAACAAGGCCATATTGCCTGTGACAGATGTTGATGTAACTATAGTAAGAAGCTCAATTGGAGGTGACCTTTCCTTCTGGGCTGGCACAAGATTGACATGGATCATAACAGGAGTAATGACAGACCAGGGATGGTTGTGATTGGGGGCCCCCCTCTGGCTTGTGATGAAAGAGGAGATAAGATCCTTTCAGCCTCAAGAAACGTTAAATCAACAGCCAAGTGCTATATGGTAAATTTGAGAAGATGAATGCAGTTCCTCCCTGTCTACAAAGGTAAACATTTAAATCAATAACACATGGGATCTCTTAAGACCCCATTTGGGTCCAGGAAAACTCCCTGTGAAGGAGGAACTGAGGAGGTGAAGGGTACCAGGTTGGTCAATAAACTGGGCCTCTGGCCCACGGCAAACGAGCCGACTCCAGCTGTGAGACAAGACCGCAGGCTAGTGTTTAACTTTCATCCTGTAAGCCAATGGCTCTCCCTCTGCTCCCCCACCAATTGCCACTCAGCGCGACATTCACCTCTACCAAACTACACACCTCCGCCCCCTTGACGAAAAGGCAATCAGTGAGCTGAACTGGTCTGCACGGTAGCCTGAGGCGAGACAAAAAAATTCTACAGTGGAGAGTTTTCTGTGCAAGATGGCACTGTGGGTAAAAATTGCAGACTCGGTTGAAAGAAGTTATGCAGCTGCTACTAATATCACTACTGCAACTACACCTGAGACTTGGCCTATTTGAATAAGAAAGAAAAAAAAGATCAATTTATAAATGTGCAGAGTAACGTTTGGATTTGTGATCATGTCTTTCAGACAGTGCTGGTTAGATTTAACTTCATTCTAAATGTAAAATAAAAGGTAGCATTGCTTTAATACAAAATCAAGGTTACAGTTTTCTTTCGCTTTTTCTTTCTCGCTGTCTTCAGACACTTCTATGGAGACTAAACTAGCAGGCTCTGCTGAAAAGCGCAACAATGCACCACCTTTCTAAAGTCTGCAGCATTTTTCCTTAAGGTCCTCTGCAGGTGAATGGGAGTTTACCTGCAGGAAACATTAGCAAATGACATGCTATGATATGCTAAAGAGACATTTATCATGTTGTTTCTGGAATGCTGATAAATAAGAAGAATATAGGTATTTCAATAGAAGCATAAGTATCTACACACAACACGCTGCAGGTAGGAATCCAGGTTTAAAGATCTAAAACTGACCAGAGTAAAACAAGAACCTCATTCCAAAAACTTACATGTTAACACATTTATTAAAAAAAAACTTGTTGAAAACGCAGATGAAGACCATCACTGCTTCCTGCATGATAAGATGAGAAAGTAATTACTTAACCATCTTTTCTTGGCCCGAAAGTGACAAAAGACAAATCTACAATTGCAAATTAACCCCAGAATAATGAATGAGGAATAGAGCCCTGAGGTCTTAATTGAATATTTGCTGGACTCATTTTGTTGACAATGATGGATGTGTGCAAAAAAAAAAGAAGAAGAAGAAGGCCTCAGCAAACTAATTTTTCATATTCCATCATTCTTACATCTGACTTCAGCTGTACAGATTTATTGATTGGTAAATGATGAGTTTTCATTGTGCAGCTAAGTTGAATGAAGTTTGACATGTTCTGGTGATAAATTGGAGCTTTCTGTTCTTTGAAATGAGGAAAATGGGTGCTTTATAAGACATCTTTACCACGTTTGAAGTCATGGATTGAGATGCATGTAGCTGTTTTCTTTTTGTTAATTCATTACTGATAATATTGTGTAACCCAAACTAATTATATGGAGTGTATGTGAGTAAAAAAAAAAGAAAACTGAAAGACAGAAACTTGACTATAAGAGAATCTAAACAAACAAGCCACTGAAAGGTCACTTTCAGGAGTATTCAGACTTCAGCTCTGTAATTTTGTTCTTTAAGCTAACAATGTCAAACACTAAGCTCCAGCAGTGCGAGCCCATCTTAGGTCTGCATTAAAGCTTTAAAGAAATGACAACTATATAATTTCACTGAAAATATCTGATATTTGCATGATGTATTTTCAGTGCTTAGTAAAAGAAAAATGCATGTTCTGTGGAGATTCAATCATAATCCCAAAAACCAAACAAGGATCTTTTCTATCAACACAATGTAAAAATGCCTGAAGAATGTTGGATTTATGTTACCATAAAAAGACCCACCATCATTTACTTAATTGTGTTAGCTAGCACTTTTTGAGACAAATCCAAACCAAAGTATAATTTCAATCATCTAAAGTAATGGTAGGTGATATTTATGTGGCTAAAAATGCATAAAGATGCAACAACCGAAATATAATTATGATTTAAATGAAGAAACTTAATCGACTCATAAAAATGCCTGAAATACTTCAATTTAAAACCAGTTGTTTTTACAGTCCTAAAAACTTTAAATGTTAGGATTAATTAATTAATTAATTAATTAATTAAGAAAATAAATTTGTAGAATTTATGTGTATTTTCTGCTCTATTACAGCACCCTCAAAAGGCTTAGAGCATTTACGGATAATGACAAAAACAACCAAACTAGGTCCAGCGGGCAGGCTTCTGACATTTTTTTTTAATTTTTATTGAATTTTAAAAAAATAGAGAGGCTATAACTCATCTACTATAAATACTTTGTAATTTTTCTTTTTTTTAAGTGAACATTAAACAATAATCTGTTGTCATTTTACATTTTTTTGTACAAAGAAGACTTTTCGACTCAGAGTTAAATTCACCTCAAACCTATGAAGACAGAACAGTATTTAATATTCTGGTAGTAAAACCAGAATGATGCTTAGCCAGTGGAGTTTGGACTCGCATCATTTTCTAGTGTTGCTGCTCTTTTTTCTGCTCCTTTCTTTAAAACACTCCACTGACAAACCATATTGATGTGAAAATTAAGAATACACATAGTAATTGCAATAATATTACAGTACTAATACGGTAACCTCTTGCTATAATTATGTTGGAGGCCCTCCAGAGCATTGAATGTGAAATGTATGAGTGACTATGAGGTGAATGCACTTAGTTCCATCCCTAATGCAAGAATGAGGTAAGTACATTAACATCTCATGAACTGTGTATAATTTAAGCACTTAACATATAAACCCTGATAGTTAAAAAGAAAGAAAAAAAGTCTTTAAAATATATTGTATAAATACAAACTAGAGATTCAAAGTGAAATTCAGGAACCTGATTTTATTTTAATGAACATTCTGCATGCTGGAGAAAAAGCACACAACGAAAGCTGTGTCACTATTCCAGTGCTGTAGTTGGAAGCAGCAGGACTTTTGGTTCATAGACTTCAGGTCTAGCATGAATATCCCTGTTCAAACCATATAGTTCACCTTGAAGGCAGACGGTTTCCAAGCCACAGAGCAGATAAAAGACAACCTCATCAACACATCCAAGGGAGGTAATAATGACGGAGCATGAATAAATATTTTCCCAGATGATTAAACTGGGTGGAGATGTCAGAAAGGTGGGAAAAGATGGCTGTGAGCCCAGGCTGTGTGTGCATGTAGGAGGTTAGATAGGAAACAGGGATAAGAACGCAGCTATCTGGGGCATTTAATGTGTAGGGAAGCTCAGAGACAGCCCAGCTCTGCCCTGACACCCCCAACCAACAGATGAAGGCAAAAAATGCTTCCTATGAGTTAACAGGAAATCAGAATCTCACTGCGTCAAGGAGTTCAGCCAAGACTGCACCCCCCTGCCAAACAAATAGTGAATGCAAGCAGTTTTCAAAGAAGGAAGTAGCTCATAATCATGCGATGTTACAGAGGAGCGCAGCTAATCAAAGAGCACTAGCATATGTTTAAAATGTCCTCTTCAAAAATGGGTTTAATCAGGAGATGTGAAGTAGAAACTGTGGGTCTAGGCTGACATGGGCTATCTGCATATGTTTTCTGTCTTGTAGCGTATGCACATAAAACCCCACATACTGGCAGGCAAACACAAACAACATGCTTTTAGAAAAGTTGCATCTGATTGATCAAGCAACTAGAAGTGGGATTGCAGTAATTGAGTTTCACATTAAGTCGTCCAATCTTGCAAATTGGGCGCTTTCTTTTACGAGTGAACTGCTAACAAATGGGTTTCCAGGAAGTTTCTTTGTTTTGTTTTTTTCCCTTCCAAATAATTGCAAAGGAAATGTCTTTGTGGCTATCCCAAAAAAAAAAAAAAAAATATATATATATATATATATATATATATATATATATATATATATATATATATATATATATATATATATATATATATATATATATATATATATATATATATATATATATATATATATAAATAGTGGTTTCAAATAATTCCCTGAGCTGACAGTTACAGTAAATATGTAAAACTATGTTGATAAATACTGACTTGACATACATTATTTGGTTTTCAAAGGTTAATGTTCTGCAAAAAACAATCTTTCTGTGACGTTTTAGTTTTAGAAATGATCTATAAAAATGTCCCATATATTGAATATAAATAGCTCAAAATCAACAAAAAATCTGCTGAAAATGACAATAGAGGCAAAACATTATTCCAAACCAGACTGCAAATACTGATGTGTCAGACTGCAGCTCTGTGAGAACAGCCACAAATACTCCCAATGCAACACTCACACTTGTTATTTAAAAGGACACACAGCAGATGGAGCTTCCAAGTGACGGTGGAAGCAGATATAACTTTCAAGTTTATCAATACAAGAAGTAAAGATGCTGTAAAAAGTAAATATGCAGCCCACAACCTAATTATATGTTGAACAGTTGGTGGCAAAAGCAGGCAGCGAATGACAAACACCAAGTGTCCAGACTCCACTGGGTTTCACTGCAAAGACTAAAGTGAGTGCAAATGGAAAAGCCAATGCCTGTCTCAGACTGCCTACAATTTTATACAACTGCTGTTATAGTCAAAGCAAGTTTTTGCAATTGCAAAAGGCTTTAAATCACTGGTGTTGAATACTGATCCTCGAGGGCCACTATCCTGCATCTTATAGTTGTTCCCTGCTCCAAAACATGATTCCATGGTTAAATTACTTCTTCAGCACCTTCTAAAATCTTGCAGATGCACGATAGATCATGCATCATCTCAAATCAGGTGCTTTTGAGCAAAAACACATCTGAAACATACAGGATAGTGACTCTTGAAAACCAAGAATGGACTCTATTGCTGTAGAAAATGCTTAAATCCATATTGCAGCAGCTGCAACTCTGTTTGTTTGGGGCAAATTAAACATTTCAAATCTCTGAGTTCATGTTCCATTTGTTTTTGTGAAAAATGTCTAACTCGTGTTGTTCTTTCCAACAGTATTCTGCTCATTCAATTAAAGAGAGAAGTTATTTTTTCTTGAATATCTGTTCATAAAAAGGGAGCTGACAGCTGCACGTAAAACTCAGAGCTCAAAGGTTATGATGTGTCACAATCTCTGTCTCTTTGAATAATTACACCATTGTGGATCCAAAGTCTCCAAACCAGCCTCATCTCCTCCACATTTCTACACTGACAGTTATTTTCAATCAAGATGTATTAGATAAATATAAATCTTTGATCCTGTGCATGCATTTGCACAAGGAAAAGCTGTTTCCTTGCAAACAGTCACGTTATCTAGCATACTGCATATCGCAGGCATGCGGTGTCAGCCGAGCAGATGGCCTCAGCTGGGGTCTAGGTGGGAGTCAAGAGGAGAAGAGCACACTGTAACTGTCAGGCCCGGTCCCTAGAATCCCACAGCTTTCTGCTACACTGATCTCAATCACCGTACACCTGCTCTCCATCGCCCCCACTTTCCAGCCTCACTTGTAAGACAGACTGATAGATTTGAGTAGGATGTGAAAGCTGGAAATGACTCTCCTTAACGTCTAAGCCCCAACTTCAGATTGGAGTAAAAGCTGATCCAAGTGCAGAGTGTCAAAAATCTTCCTCTGGCTGCCACGCTGAACACAGAGACAGTTGATGCAGAAGATTTGGGGAGGTCACAGTAAAACTAGAGGCCATCTGCCTACTCATGCTGGACTGTGATTATGAGCCTTAGGACTCCCTAAGGTGGAGGAGAGCAGGAGTGAACTCAGGCAGTTCACTCTGCTGTTTCCCAGAGAAACTTCCTGCTTACTTTTACACAGTTAGCTTTAGCCTGTTTGTCCTTTTAACTCAGTCTGTCTGCTATATTGGCCTACTTTATAGGCTCTACAGAGACAGCACTGTCATCACTTTCACCAACGTTTCAGCCTAAAATCAGGGCAGAATCTGTCTTAACACAAATTAATAAAAGATGTGCACTGGCGCAGCAATAGGAGAAGTGCATTCACACATGTTGCAATACACATGTAAGAGTAGGGTTTAAATTAGGATCCCAGACTATGCTGCAACAATATTCTCTTACATAATACCAGGAGTTATACACATTTAAACTATTTATGATTCACTAAGTCTAAAGCAGTATTATTTTCATCACTTAATACTTTTCTCAGCTCATTACTTTAACACTGAAAACGACATGCCTTTTACACAAATGGCATCAATCTTGACTATGTAATTAAACTACCTCATAGTATCTCAGAATAGTAAATAAACAGCTCTTTATTAGTGTGTATATGCTGATATTTTTAATCTACCACCTACACAGGATGCTTTTGATAAAAAGTCAAAAGTAAAATAACTTTACAGACTGGAGAAAACTGTGTGAGCTTAATTGTTGCCTTTTCACGCTGATTGCTTATTCAAGTATCTATGTTTTGGTAAATCAATCTTCTTAATTAACTCAACATTAAATTACTTAATGTCACATTTTCAGTGTCACAAGGGGATGATTGTTAATTTACCTGAAGACAGTTAACCGGTATCGACTAACGAGCCCAAAATAATGTTAATTATTGAGTTTGTTTAATTGTTTTGTAATTATCTAAATGCAAAATGGGTAAAATTCCCTGTATAACACTGAAAAATAAAGACTAATAGAAGAAAAAATGAAAAATGTCATTTCTCAAACTGATCAGGTTGATTATGGTCCATTTCAAATCCTCTGTAATCAATGCTGTAAACGTTTGCATACTTGTACATTATTATTTCTTCTCAGTTGAAGTCGTGTAGTGTTTTTTTTATTTTATTTTCCCTCTCACGCTGGGTCTGAACAAAGTGGGCAGCTGCTGTTGTGATTGTAATGAAGTGATTGGCAGGGCTTCACAATATTCCCTCGGTTACAAGGACAAGTGCTCCAGCAAAACAAGGCTCCCACAGACTGCAGCATCCCCCGCTGCTTCCTTACCTGGAGGCAACCACAGGAGATGCACTATCCACACTAATAGGGAGGGCAGACAAGGGGCGACACGCTTTTTGCATGCCTGCTAGGAAAAGTGCTGTATCCTATCGCTGCTGGAATGCTAAAACAAATGTTATTATAGACGTGGTTTCAAAAAATGGTAATAAAGTCTGCCACCTTCTGAGGTCCAACTTTCTCTAAAGTCAATCAATCTGGATTCTTGATTTAATGCTAGTCTACCTGCATGTTGGAATGAGATCTACTTTTGCACATCATTTCTTCCTCCTGTGAGCTCAATGCTTTGGGATCAATTTGGAAGGATTGTAATTGCCTTGAAACTATTGTTGCATCATTAGACCAGAGTTCTAAGATGGCATTTGCAGGGAAAGAAAGGGCATAGCAAACAGCTCCTACATAGTATCTAAAGGTTACTTTTAATCATCCAACGAGGAATCCTCCTCTTGCTCCCCATTCGTGATTTAAATCTATTCCAAGTTCCACTCAAGGGTCCACATCCACCAAGCAACAGCATATATGGCAGGAAGCTCCACTAATTAAGTGTCGGGTTGGTTTACCGCAGTAAGATTCTGACCTTTGACATGTTATTTGACAATTCAAGAAAGGTGCTTTCACTTGAACTCAAAATAAGAAAATGAAGCAAGAGAACATGTAATTAAATGTGCGGAACAGATGCTGTTAAGTCTGACTTAATCAGGTGAGAGCTAACGTGCTATCGAGACGCCTCTGTTGATGTACAAATGCCCTCATGGATAAGTCTCCAAATCCTGGTGAGAAAACGGTGGCAGAGACAGAATTTGGAAAAAAAAAATAATTACACAAGATCAGTCTTTTCTTTTAGCCATTTATTCTCTGAACAGGCCTCACTTTGCTAAAAAGGTGTTTTTGCTCAACTGGAAACAAAACAAAGTGGCTCGGGGAGAACACCAAACTGCCAAATTGAAACGAAGATAACTATAATTCAGTCCTCACCCTGTCAGTGCATACGCTAAGCCATGGTAGGCCCGTCGGTGCTGAATTCTACATTTTTACTCATCTGTCTGTCTGACTTTTCAGCCTCTTGCCTCTTCAGAAAAAGCAGCTTTAACAGTAAATCCAAAACATCAATGGGTGATCCTTTTATACATGCACAAATTAGGGGTAAAGTATTATGCACAGGACTGAAATCTGAAGGTGAGCTTCACACACATTAATCAGCAGGGTATCTTTATCCTTCTAAGATCATTATTTTCTTTGTGAGTACATTCTCATGCAGAAAAGGCAGAATGACAGGAATTCTTGCCAGCAACACATTTCTGCAGAGCTCCATCAATGGCAAATGTGTTTCTTCGACTGACAGTTGTAAGACTGACACACACACACGCACACATCAAATCTAGGTCAAAGGTACATTAAAATTTCAACAAAGTCCTCAGCTCTGCCACGGAGGTTCAATGGAAACAATTCAAATGAATGTGGAATGCGCACGATGCCGTTACAATAAGACATTTACTGTGGTGATCATTACAAAGACCTGACAGTGCACCGCGCACACACCTCCAGTAGTCACGAAAACACAACTCACCTCTAATAACTGACTGTGCTTTTGGCAGCATTATATTTTTTCTCTGGACTGAAAACAGGTTTATAAAGCTTTAATATTCTCAAAAAAAAATCTGAACACTAAACTGCTTCAGAAAGGCTAAACTGAACCAGAGAGTTCCTCTCAAGGAAACACAAACCCTGTTTCCACTGAAGTCATAACGAGAAAAAACTAAAATCCAAATGTCCTTTGATTTTCTACTGTGTGTGTGTGTGTGTGTGTGTGTGTGTGTGTGTGTGTGTGTGTGTGTGTGTGTGTGTGTGTGTGTGAAGCTCCATAATAAATGTGTTTAAGTGTGTGCACAGCCATGTGCGAAATAAAAAAATGAAATGAAACATATATACATAGCTAAGGAAAAATAAAGTGTTCATGGGAAAAATGTTCACATAAAGATTATAATAAATTACAAAAGTGACTTTTATTTAATCTGAGTATAGAAAAAACAAACTAATCAATTATTAATGTTAAAGAAATGTTAAGGTGTTGACTTGAAGTCAAGACGTTCTAAGTGGATGTGTGAAAGATCATTAAATAATATTTTAAAGTAATTTAAAGTAAACTGCCTTTAAACCAAGGCCAAAGGAATATTTAGAGTTGATTTATTTCCCAGTGAATACTGATGATCACTCATTTATTTTACTCATAAAGAAGTGGAGCGTGAAAATATTCAAATAAACACAAATGAACTTTTGTCAAATAAAAAAAACAAGTTTTAAGCAATATTAATATGTATTAAACCAAAACAACCCAGTAATTAACCATATCAAGTAACTCTGTGGGAACATCCAAATCTTCCAATAACCTTTTTAACTATCTGTGCAAACATAAATGCACACAAACATAAAACACAAAAATAATTTAGTTAAAAGAGTATAAAATAAGCATAATGATGTAATCTGCTTTGAATACAGCCAAAGTTCCTCTAAGATGAGGCTTTTCAGCTCTGTCGACCCACACTGGGAGGTGTGTGACTCTAAAAACTTTGGTCCAAGATTAAAATTAGTGAAAATGTTTCTTTTGTCATCACTGTGCAAGACGCAGACGAGTCTTTTAGAATCAAACCTAGTTTGGCTACAACAGACGCTTTGATTTACATAAATCCTTAAATGTTTCTGTCACCGTGTCCAGAACCCGAGTCAAATGAGAGGTAGCGACAGTAGAGCATCAACATGTTCTCATATATCTACACAAACTGTTTTGTTCATTACAACTAAACAAAGAAAAAATAAAGTTGACATAAGAAAACCACAAGTCTTACCCTGCTTTCAGCTGGATTGAGACATTATGTTGTCATCGTGTCCAAAATCCATTCAGGCTGACAGATGTGGGAAACACAATCACCCAAAAAAAAAGGACAAATTGTCCTCGCTATTGTTATGGTTTCATCTGTCTGTGGCTTTATGCAATTTTGCCTTCATTTTCTCATGTTTTCTGCTCATGTATTTATCGATCCTCTCGCTGACAGGTAATTCTCAAGAGTTTTTAAACTAACAACATACTGCATCCATCATGTGGAACATGGTTATTAAATCAGTTAATTACAGTGCTATTCTATGGAAAGCGCAGACCAAAAAAAGAAAAATTAAAACACCACGAACGTGACACAGTCTGAATAATGACTCGCATTTCACTCTGAGAAAAGCACTTGACGATGACATTTGAAAAACAGTGTCAAATTCAGGAGCAATTCTCAGTGGGTGCTGTCAGAGCCTAATTAAACTACCCTCCCTTGGAACTATCTGGGACCAGCCTCTCTAGTCTAAATTAGCGAGTGTGTGTCTGTGTGCGTGCTCACACACAATCAGTTGTGTGTACCTACATGAGTGGCTGTATCTCTCTGTGTGTGTTGAGTCTGTAACAGGAGGAGAGGCAGAAGACGTAGCGTAGATGAGACATAATTTCTACCCACTGGCCCTGAGGAGAGTCTTGCCCGTGGCGCTTCAATTCTGTGAAGATGTGTACCGTATATGTGGGTTTATCAACCTACAGCAGAGGCAGTAACGTTCACGTGCCGAGTCACAAATGTCCCAAAAACATCCAGATAGTCAACAGTTTCACCTGCAGACTAGATGGAAGCGTTCGCTTTAATTATGCCACTGCTTTAGAGTCTATTATGTTTGTAAACTTCATCATGTGCATGTCTAAAAAACATAATTTATCAGACTTAAAATAAAAATCAGTGTGGTGTTCACAAACATCTCCCTTGCATGCCTCCAATAACAAAACATTTAAAGTTTCAAAAAGATCTCATTTGTTGCAGAAAACTGGGCTGCTTCCATCCACCCACATGCACACAAACACCAAATCAAAGCAATATGTGTTTGAAGGCTTTAGCCACATTCAGTCAACAGCCCCAGAAAGCCTGAAAAGGAAAATATTAAGTGAAACAGGAGAAAAGCTTGCCCTTGTCTGATTTTTCTTTGCATTTCATTTCTAAAACTATTTAACACTTTTTTCTTTCCTGCTCGTGTTTTAATTGGCTCTATCAAGTAATGAAGGTCATCAATGCTGAACTTCCTCTGGTAGACTCTGCTACCTGATTGGGTGCAGCACAGCCCTAATTATCACAGAGAAACACATCAGCTCTGACCCTCAGTTTTAATCTCACAGTGTAGCGTACAGCTACATTTGTATAAATGCATATAAAGGAAACGAACGCATTGATTTCAGATGAAAAGAAGGCCACGAATAATATGAAATGCTCCAAGCCCACACACTTAGCTGGCGTCGACCCACTACACGCCACAATGACAGTAGCCCTCGCACACATTCCTTATTAACAGCACAACAACCTGCCTGTGGTTTTAATTGGGAAAGTGAGCAGGTATTGGCAGTGCATCAGATAGGAGGGCTTGATGGTTATTTCAAGTGGTCTGATATGAATTCCAGGGGGTCCCCTGCATGGCTTTGTTGTGCTTATTAGTCATCTAAACAGATAACAGATTGCATCTTAATTGGAAATCCCACCAGTAGCCTTGGTAACCATATTGTAAAATGATCCACACCTTTTTGGACTTTGTATTTCCCAGGGTGCCTTGGCAATGGCAAGTGGTTAGGAGACACAAGGTGTTAGAAAATGTAGAGGAGAAAAGCTCTTCCTTGTTTAAGCAACTGAGAGATTACAATTATACAACATCCCTATAATAGGTGATGAATATACTGTGTTATTGCATTTATATTCAAAGAGCAGATCTTACAAAAAGAAACAGGCTGAGAGCCTAATGGGTAGATATTTATTTTGCAAGTTTTTGCTCAAGAACCTTGGTGTATTACTTAGAGAATAGTTTAAAATACACAAAGCTGTAAGTATTCAGCAGATGTTGATGAAGATAGAGTTTAAAGCATGGCTAGAGGACTTTCCCAAGGTCATTCCAAGACATTTACACGTTTCTCTTTAAACCACTTGATTAATGTCTGACAGATGTGCATGTCATCTCTCCACCACGTCCATGCTAATCTTTTCTGTATCAATTTCAGTTGATCACGAGTCGCCTGAGCCAGCAGTGTGTTTAGGGTCACTGTCAATCTGAAATGTGAACCGCTGCCCCCGTCTCAATTTTCTGGAACCCTGAAGTACGGACAAACAAACACTGGTGAGTTGAATACAAAAAGGTCCAAATTGCAATCAGCTGGAAACCTATGAGTCAATGCATGAAATCTAGCAGTTGTTTACTTCATACTGACATGTAACAATAATTTATGCAGGTGTAAGAACTGACACTCAATTAAAAGGAAGGCTTGGCACAGCAGATCTTTAATATCTGCTATGCAGGGCAGAAAATAACACAGAGAGATATTGATCATGTTTATTGGGTTTTCCCAGGCAATAGAACGGAGCTACATGAAGCATGCCTGTGATCTCTAAATGTGCAGTAAATAACTGGAAGTCACACTACGACAGAAAGAAAACTATCTATTTATCTAGCTAGCTATATAGACAGCTAGCTAGCTAGCTATCTGTCTATCATCCATCCATAAACTAAGGTACAACACAAAGCTAAAAAAAACTCAAGACTGTTGAACCCAGAGGACACTGCTTGTATTCTTTGGAACATTTGAGCTGCAAAAAACTATTTTCTATTATTGATAAATCTTGCAGAAGGCACTCCCTCCATGCATTTGCAGCTGCACTTATAAAACTTCAACATACATCCCATTTTTTATTTATGTTTTACTTTGCAGAACTATCTTGTAAACTATTGTTGCAAATTTGCCTCAAATCACTTCTAACCTTAAAGCAGCCAAGTGGAGCGTTAGGATTAGTACTTTCACAAACAAAATGCCACATCTAGACCTTTACATGTCTTGCATCCTCAGTTTTTTTTGTTTGTTTGCTTGTTTATTACCGTTATATAATTGCAAAATAAAATAAAACTTGATTATTACATGGTTATAATTAGTGCTGGGCCGATAACGCCGTTAACGCGAAACTGTTATCGCACGATAAAAAAAAATACCGCCGTTAATCTAAATTGGGTCACTGGGTCTAGGAGATCTACAGGCATTAACAAATGGCAGACTCCGATCCAAGCCCGGATCCTGTTCATTCCGGAGTCCGGACTTGCAGCAGGACCCGCTCCCCCGGTCTAGCTGAGGGAGGCGCGGCTCCTGTCTCCCGAACGCTCGCTTCACCTGGAGCGGCTCCAGGTGATGTGCGCGTTCCGGTGACGTGAGGCGTGTCTCCTTCACCGGGAGCCGGTTCCAGTCCAGGATTTTCACCTGGACCCAAGGAGGTGAAAGAGGCGCGTCCGGGAGCCGCGCGCCTGTGCCAACCTCGGCATACGCCCCCTCCTCCTGAACTGGACCGTGTGGTTCGGAGCTTGATCCAGGTTGGAGTAGACGCAGCAGAGCGCTGACCGAGTCACGAACCCGCGGCAACAACTTGGTAGAGTTCCCGCAGAACTCCGACCAAGTCATCAACGAGGTCTGGACTGTCTGTCTGGTTCCAGGTGTTTCCTGGTGAACCGACGTGTTATTTGGGCCGACAGCCTCAGCTGTGCACGCGCCTCTCGTTAAAGTGAATGTGGCGGCGCATGCTGCGTTTTTCAGCAGAACTTGACAGCTGAACATTCAACAAATCAAACAATATCAACACTAAAACACATTGATCTGTCAGTGACTTTATCAGAGGGTTGTCTTTAGTTTTCAGACTCGTTAATGTTTAAATCCCCTAAAGTGGTTTTATTTAACAAAAACATGATAAACAGCCCTATGGGATAATGTGAAATAAACAGCAGAGAAATGAAGTCATTTTAAGGCAGATTTAATCCATTACAGATAAACTGGTTGCTACAATCACTTTTTGACAGCTAAAAAAATCCGTTTGAAGTTATTTGATGTAAAAAATACAGTTGATGCTTTAATCAGGTCACCTGTAAACTAAATCTAATCTTTTACTGTCAGGAGATGAGAAGGTTTCTACAGTAAAACTATTAAAACAGAGTGAGCCTCAGAAAACAGCTGTAGAGTTAAAGGAGACAGACCTCTGACAGATCAATGTGTTTTAGTGTTAAAATGTTCCATCCTGATAACTTGATCAACCATCAGAGGTTGTTAAAATGAGCTCAGAGCTCATCTGGTGGGTCTGGTTTGTGACTCAGGTCTGGGTTTCTGAGGGAAGTTCTGACAGGTTTAGTATTTCTTGTTAAGTTAGTAACAGCTGATACAAACAGTGGATCAGCTGTTACTAACCTTAAACTCTAGACTTGAAGTATCACGACTCTTCAGCCTCATGAACACACATACCGGTATTATGAACCCTTTGGCAGAATTCAAATGAGCCATTTTAATCTAGATTAATCTAGATTAATTTCAAAATTAATCTAGATTAATCTAGATTTAAAAAATTAATCTATGCCCACCTCTAGTTATAATACATAGTTTTAATAAACTTGATTTTTTAAAATTATTATTCCAGGCTTTAAGAGAGTCAATATAAGAGGAAATGAATTTTGTCCAGTGATTACTCAAGACTCTATGGGAACAGTCAAACATTATTAGCTTCATCAGTTGTAAACATCCTTAAAAATCCACAAAGCAGTGATATTAAGCTTTTTCTTAATCCTAAATCTAAAGCTGTCTAATATGTGATTGATCCTACATTCAATGAAAATGCAACACAGATTTTTTTTAAAACAAACCTACGCAACCCCACCTCTAAAACAGTAATTGTGCAAGATTACAACCATTTCCTTACATCTGTATTTGGCAAATTTAGGAACAAATTCTAGTAGGATTCTGATGAACAACATAATAGCTGTCTGTCATTAAAATTTAAAAAGAAAAATCAAACCAGTTTAGGCAAGCTTTTAATATTTTTTTACACCTTGTCAGTTTTGCTCTTAATATTTGATATTTTGGGCATTTTGCTCTTTTTGTGACTTCCTTCAGAGTAAACGTTCGCTCGGCTTTAGCTTTCTCCTGTGTTCTCTTGTTCCACTTCACACAACCTCCCTTGGAAAACAGCCTCCCAAGACTTTGGATTGTTAGAACTAAAATCAGCATCAATATTCTTAATGCTGCACCGTGCCAGTGCTGAATCCATTTGCTTGTTGGCATGTGTAAATATTACCTCATACCCATAAAACATAAATCTGAATTGACTGTGGAAAAAAATATATAATTACAACTCAACCAGATGATCATGAGAGCATGATACACACTGCATTATTTAAAAAATTAGGGCAATTACAGTGTATGTAGAAATGTGTTGGCTTATTACACGCCTGCCTGGCTGTAAAGAGCACGAGGAAATACAATGTTCTCCAGAGAGATAATAATAAATCTGGTGGAGCCATAAAAGGGCGTTCCTGTTTCTGAAAACATAGCTTTCCTAACCTAGCTCAATGTATCACATAACCTTTCACTGTTTAAAGACACAAGCACTATATTTTAAGGGACAGTTCAGCTTTCCCTCAGCTAACTGTTTTTCTAAGCTGTCTCCACACATAAAGCAAAGGGGTGAACATCTCTTTGCCAAACTCATTTTATCTTCTCAATGACACACAGCGCTGAACTCATGATCCTGTGGATGGAGGTTTTAGAAAGAAGGAAAAAAAAATCAACCGGTCGTGATACAAACCATGACCAGCAGGAAGAAGGGAGGGATGAAAAGAAAAGAACTGATGAAAAGAAGAAAGCACAGATTGATTATGGTATTGAAATGGACCTACTCCTCAGAGATACATGTGAAACTTAATACTTTGGCATCTCTTTTGAAAATGACTTCACATAGAAGCACAGTTCAAATATCAGATCCAACTGTTCACAATCTACAGAAACACATCACTGTTTTATCTGATGAAACTTTCAGGCTAGATATGTTGGATATAGGTAAAGCTATGATTTACAAAACCCCCAATGAGACTGGGAGAGAGAGAATACTGCTCTGCAGGAACAACAGTTACCTCTGAGAGGTTCCAGCTATTGGCCTGTATCACAGTGCCCCCTACTGGCAGGGAATATTCTATGATGAAAGCACCTCAAGTGGATTTGACTTCACTTCTATCCAAACATGACATATGGTATGCTTTTATTTAAGATCCCTGTGTTAAAATAGATTTAAAAAGCTTATACTAAATGAATGATGTGACAGCCTTCTTATATAAGTACTGTAGCTTTACAGGAACAGTCTTTTTTTTTTCTTTTTCTTCTTTTTAGAGGAAAACCTAAAGGAAGTGACAATATTTTAAAAAATAGCTGATTCAAAATGTCCACATAAAAATAATATTAAACTGCTAATTCAAACTTTAAAACAGAAGATGCAGTTGTAAAGCAATGGAATTATTCTATGCAATTTGATTATTTAATTATAATAATTAGACTCTACATATGAATAATATGTGACATATGAACTTTTCCCCCTTATTATTAAATAAACAACTCTTAAATTATGTATTTTTTATTGCTACTCATTAGAAATAGCAACATTTTATTTTAAAGATGCAATTCCCTCTTTTTTTAAATTCCTAACATTTTGGAACTTCCCCTCCTGCCCTAAGTAACCATCAGCTGCATGTTTATGGTGCTCCCTTTGCAAGCAGCTGATAAATGACAAGTTCCCAGATTGTTTGTGCTGAGTTGAAGTAGCACAGGAGAACAGGCATTTCTTTTCCACAGGTTTGGCAGCTTATTAAGTGAAAATTGTTGGAAGATAGTAAAATATATATCCTTGACCTGCCAGCTATGATCAGCAATTGACTGATTTAAACACCTTGGATTGTGGTACTGCTAGCAAAGAACTATTCATATTTTCTGTCGAGAGTGTCTCACATTAATTGGAGCCTTATTATCTTTGTGCTTGAGGACACTGACATTCAAGGTAGAAAAATTCCGACACCAAAACAAAAAAGCAATGTTTGTTGTTGGTTTGACAGAATGTTTTTCTTAATTACAACAGACAGAACAATAATACAGCACAGACAGGCTGTCAGGGCCGGTATGTCCATGTAAGCATTTCAGGCTCTAAACATGTCAGAGAAAATATAGTTTATGAAACACCAGACATAAATGTTAGACCATATCTAACATTCATATATATACGTATATACATATAATAAGTCATATTCTCTTTCCACAGATGGAAAGTTAATTTTAAAAAGATTGTTGCCAACTCCTTCTCCAATTAAGTTGACAGAAATGCTGTTTACACAAATCTCAGCTGGGAAATGTTATTTTCTTTAGGTGCTTTAACAGCCTCCTCCACTGTACCTATCACATACTTCCTTCCTCTATCACCCCCTTCAGATGAAATAATTCCCCCTCTTAAAACATATTTCACATGTAAAAACAGTATATGTGTCTGCTTGCCCACATTTTTCATTTTCCTGTACTGTGTTCACAAGCCCTGCCTCGCTGTCACATCTGTTCTCAATTTAGAAAGTTTGTGAGAATGTTTTAAACAAAACTAAAGTATTTTTTAAAAGTAAACATAGATTAAATGAATATAAATGGACCTATATACATCAAAAATGAACAGAAGCATCTCAAATTCTCGCTAGACACCTGAATACACATAAACATAATTTTTATGACAAAAAACCCCAATAATTGATTGTCATGGAAGAGTTTAGAATATTTAGAATGTGCATTCTATATGTGTAGTAAACCTGACTTGCACATAGATGCGTACAAACAGGTTTATGTCTGTGCTTTTTAAAATATTCTACTGAGAAAACAAAGTACTTAAATTTTATTCTGGATCTGGATCATAAAGCTGCAAAAAACATCACATTTAAATTCCTGCCTTTTAAGCTACCGAGCATCTAAACCACCAGTAATGTGCGATTAGAGAAAACAATGTGTCAGGAGTTTCATTTGACAATGAAATGTCACTAGAGTCTGTTATAGCTTTCATGCTGGTATCAGCACCCACCTGTGTCTGCGTATGTATAAGAACCCCCGAGGGTGACTCTGCATCGGATTCCACCGCGTACCACCGCCGTTGTAAAACAATGGCATGCTAGCTGCTCCGCTGTGGGGCCGTTGCTACTTTTCTAATAATCTACCCAGCATGTGTTTATCTTTGTTGGACCAGGTTGTGTGGAGGAGGCAGTCAGGGAAAAGGGAGGCAGACAGAATCCTGCCTGCCTGCAAGTGAAGAGCTCGCAAATCCAGAGGGACAGCTGGCTTTGTGTGAGCCTGCGTTCATGTGTGTATCTGTCTGAGAGGCAGAGATGGCAGCAATACAGTTATGCCAACACGAGTTATGGTCTCACTTACACAGACACACACACACAAAACATTTAATTGCCAAAACAAAAAAAAGTCTCTCCCGAGCTCCATTGTGTCTAATGTGTTCAACGTTAATCTTACCCTTTGGGGACATTTGTTGTTGTGTTAATTACACACCACCAGGAGCCCTCATTAACACACATACAAATATGTACACGCATCAGGACACACAAACGCAACGCACACGCAATTTTGTTGAGCGAATAGAAGCGTAGATTAAGGGAGGCAGTCCAATATGGGGGAAGCAAAGCTAATGAAGCATTCACGGAGACGGAGGTCATTCTGGACTCACTCAGGGTCAAACCGTCTCCCACACCTTTAATGAACAAACCCACACTCAGACGTGGAGAGAGACTCACGGGCCGGAGTGGCCAGCGTGCCCTGCTCAGTCAACCAGTGCACCACCGGCTCATCACATCCTGCACAGGCATTTGCTTCCACCACTGTATAAGCTTTGGAGAATGTAAGTAGTGTGAGGCAAACACGCACAACAATTAACCCCAGAGAATAGTCACTGCCCTCTTGTTTTCTGCCTGGCATCAGTGTTCATTATGGTCCGCTACTCAGTAAAGTCATTAAAACAAACAAATAAACAAAAGAAACAGCCAAAAAAAGAGACAAAACCCTCAGAAATCTTAACAAATGCATGTATTTGTCTCTCATTAAAACTTTAGAGAACATAAAAGGAGATTGCTGGGAGGGAACTTGTTTTTCACCCTCCTGGAGGGAGGGGATCACTGGTGTCAGGGGCAGAGTAATGGTCTACAAGGTGACCGATATGCACCTGTCTTCAGCTGGCTTTCACTAAACAGCGGGACATCTAATTACATTGCAGGGGGGTTCACACATTCAATTATAGATACAAGTGTAGTAGATTTGTAAAAAGTGTTCAGTAATCTCTCGGTAGAAACTGCCTCGAGATATTTAGGACAAATGGTTATACCTCTGAAATCCTATACCTGACCATACCGCTGGTATTATTATGAATACAAATAATGTTAAATACAGTAGTAAAAAAATATGAAATGCTTTTCTTTTGTTACGGTGTGCAGGGCTGACAACGTATGCAAACAGTCCTTGATAAATGGAGCCATCACTTTCCAGACAGATAGCTGAATGATGCAACAGAATAAAAGATGTTGTGCAGAAGATGACTAATAACAAGCAGACAAAAAGAATGTGTTAAAACAAGACATTAAATGACATTTCAAAGGAGTGCAACACAACCACAGGCCTTTAAAATACACAGTGTCCAAGCTACTGTAGATCCATTTGTGAACTGTTGTAAAACTTAAAAAAAAACATATATAGATAAAATATTTTAAATATTTACAAGTTTCTGACTTTACAGCAATGATGTCCATGCAAAACCATGCATCAGGTCAGATCAGCTGCCACAATGCACAACAAAACAGCTCAGATTGTGCTGATAATTTAATCATCAATCATAGTTGGACTCAATCAGAAGTTATCTTCTATTGAAAGCAGTAATATCACCATCTTATGACTAAACACTTTCACATGAAAATTTTTAAAATACAATGTTTTTTTCCCCAATTTAATTTACAGTAAATAAAAAAAAAAACTTCTTTACAGCATGTGAAGCCACAATTCAACTGATGCACAAATTTTAAGGGCTAAAAATGAGAGGAATTATTAAAAATAATATGAAGGGAAATGGAATAAAGAAGCATCTAATTAAAAAAGAAAAGTGATGCTAGTTGCTAGACAACAGCAAAATGAAGAGGTGCTTTCAGACCAAACCGTTCTAATGTTTTTCTGAGGTTTAGAAGCTTCTCTACAGAGGGGCCATGAGAAATTTCTCATTTTGTGTTTTTCTTTACACTCCTATAGGAAAGTTCTGAATGCCAGCTGACATTAATCTGAGTTGCATGTTTTGTTTTGCTCGTTTTAATTTTGTAGAGCAGAGAGAAAAGATAAATTACAGCCAACATTAAACAGACATAAAACTACACATTTCAACAAAAAGAACAAAACCTCACAGTAGCTGAATGTAGTTTGTAGTAGTATTTCTCAGGAACATACTTTGAAATGACGTAAGCAGCTTTTCTAAAGGTTGAAAAGTCGTATCAGTAATGTGCAACGATGGGCTAGTGTGTGGATGAGTCATTGTGTTGAGCTGCTTTATTTAATTTATTTTGCCGACGAGTGAATTCAAATTAAAAAGAGTTGACAGATTCAAATTAAATAAAAATAGAAAGAAAATGTGTCAATAAGTTATTTTTCCATACAGACTGTAAACATGGTGCAACTCTTCAGACCTCGTTTCAGCTGAACTCTAATAAAAAGTGTAATATCTCCCTCGCATACGCTCCAGATATCAAATTCATTCCGCTGCTTGGTGTAATTAAAATTAAAATCAAGCTGTATCAGTCTTCTAGGGTTAATTTATCTTACACATTAAGTCTGTGGTGTCTTTCCATCCGGGGATGCCTGTGGCCTCAGAGAGGTTAATAAGCTGCTTTACCTCAGCAGTAGCTGAATCGGAAGAGAGTTGAAAAGTTAAAACGGGAGGCCAGAAGAGCAAACGCACCTTAATGCAAATCCCCACACTCAAAGAAATCTGTCTAGTCTTTAAAAGCTGCTGTTTCCTACTTTACATTTTCCAACCATGGTTGGACCTGTATGCTCTATGCAGCAAAACATTTATACACAGACTTGACATCAGTAAGCTTGTATATAGTGATGAGCAACAGAGGTCAGGGGTCTGGATGAAATGCAGAGATGATGAAACACCTGCTGGAATACATTGTTCAGCGGTCTGTCCGCCCACTGTGGATTTTAATGTTAACCGAGCCGGTGCTGCAGTTTAATGTGCTTGATTCGGTGCTAAAGTCTCTGGTGTACTTACATACACTGTAAAAGCTAAATTCCTGCCTCCATCCAAAAGTGTTACTGATGTAGTTTCCATTCACTTGAATGTGTGGGTGGAGCAAAAGTGCAATAAGAGTGCAACACCAGCAAAGGAGCGACAGCTTTAAAGTCTGACTGTGGGTTCACAGCAGGTCCAATATGTGCAGAATTTCTTTAAATGTTTTGTGTTGTTACAATTTGCATGTGTTTAATAAGATTCAATAATGGAATAACAAAACAATTATTTACAGCCTCCAATGCACTCATAAGCTTTGCTTTCTTAAATGTAATAATTAAGTGTTTGGGTTAGCTTAAATCAAGAATGTCTCCAAGACCACAGAAAATAGGAATCATCAGTTTTGGAAATAAGGAAGAAACAGATTGATTTGGTATATTAGTAAATTATTTTAATTGTTTTTGCAAAGTATAACTATAATATTGACTGTGGATTTATTTTCTGTTGGATGGATTGTTTAACAGCGAGGACACAACAGGTCAGAGTTTTATACATAAATGACTGTCAGAACTACAACATACAGCACCACATCATCATGTTTGCAGGTGATTATGTAATTGTGTTGCCTTTAAGTAGAGAAAACATGGAAAAATGGCCTTTTAGTTAACAACTTTTTTAAATGGTGCAGAGTGAAGGTGGTGTTGTGTTATTGAGTCCATTCTTAGCTTTTCTGTTATCTGTTGGCACGGGTTACTTTCAGTCAGGAATAAGAAGTATTTGCAAGGCATTGTTAAAGAATGTAGTGGCATCCCTCCTCTATATTATTAGATCATTAACTAAATCTAACATTATTACATATAATCCACCCACTATGAGCCAAGCTTCAATGTTTCCCTTCAGGACGGACATATAGAATGACAGTCTGTAGAACCGATAGACTGAGGAAATATTTCATTGTCACTGCTGTCAGACTGATGAATTCCAGCATGTGAGAACTCTACTGACCCCGCTTTTCTGTGCTGAAACATTGTTGTTGATCAGGTTGTTGTATTATTTTTATGTGTGTTACTGCTGACTGTGCAGCACATTACCCTTTGCGAACAATAAAGTTTAACTGAGCTGAAGCATAAAATGACAGTGAGACTAAATCTAAAGGGGGAAAACAACTTGTTTTGGAGTAAATTCAAACAGAAACATACCATGAAACAAAGGTTAAGGAAATGTTTGAAAGTAAAAACCACAAGAATAATTTTTACATAAGATGTCAGAAAGAAGGACATGAAGGAAAATTTTTTTGAAGGGGTAAAAGGTTAACTTTATTGACATGCATTCTTTAAAAAAAATCTGCATTGAAAAGTTTTTTTGCAAATTATCGATGGTGCAAAGTTTTGAAAACTGGCAAAGCCTTTCATGTTTTTTATTTTGTAACAACAAAAACCAAACCTTAGTGAATTGTTTTGTGTTTTATGACAAATGGAAAATTTATCCAATCACAGGCAAACTGGTGAAACTGCTGAAGCTTTTTCCAAACAGTTACTTTTGCTGAATTTCCAGATGTTTTTTGTGTAAAATCCATCTGACACTCTGCATCAAATTTCATTTCAAACATCTTCCTGTTGCTTCGTATGAAACAGTTTTCTTTGTGAAGAAGAATTGTGTCTAGTCTTACTCTGATCCGATATTTGTTCCTTTTCATCTCCAAACCACTTTTAGAGGAATAAACAAACATGATGGGACTGACATGGGGACTGACCTGTCGCTCAATGGAAAACAAGGAAGAAAGAAACGCAGCTCTATTCGCTTTAGGCTGAAATCAATAATCTGAACTGCAAAACTGTTTCTCTGACTTTAAAAAAATTACAGCTGCATAAATTATAAACTATTTATATCAAATATAATCTGAATTATTTGTCTGTGCAGTCACAGACGTTATTTTGTCCAAAGATTTAGAACTTTGAAATGTTTTTAAGGTTTTATCTTTCCCCTCCAAAATTTTTAGGATAAACATGGAGTTCCATCTGTAATCAGACCCCTCTGTCTACCTTCCCTTCTCTCTACTTCATCTCTACTTTTTTCTGTCTGTGCAGTAATTTTCCTCACCGTGGTGCATGAGGCCTTGATTGCTTTTATTCATAGAGGCACCATCTTGAACTCTGTGGATTCAGATTGTTTACCCATCCTGCGAGCGACACCACGGTTTCCCCTCCGTGCTGTTCCGTCTCTGCTCACTTCCCAACCGATCGGCTGTGGGAATGTCACCTCCAGGCCCATTTGCGGCCGCAAACCAATTCCACCAAGAAGGCTCAAAGACAAATTAAACCTAATGCCATGTAACCAACTCAGACTGCCACTGTGCGCCGTCAGGCACAGCGTTAGTCAGTGGAGAGATGGGAGCATGTAGGCACCTTTTGATCTGTGTGAAAATCACGAGTCAACATGGAGCCGAATAAAAGGCACTTCTGGAAGTCGAACTTAGACAACAAAACCAACAGAGTTTGTGTTCGATCACATTTCAACTGGGATCAGAAGATTCAGCGGGTGGTTGATTTGTAATAGCGTGAAAAACAAACCCTCTACAAGCCTATCAAGGAAAATGAAAAAGACAACTTTTGCTTAAGTAAAATAAAAGCTATCAACCCCTGAAATGAATGGCGGAGAAAGCTATATATGCTAATAAACGTCTTGAAATTAATTTATGAAAAGAAAAAAATAGCTGTAGAAATATGTTGTTTTTTAGAGAGGAAAAACTGATATTCCTCTTAACGAAGCAGTATATTTGAAACACTCTGCATCAATACATACATAAAAGAAAAATCTAAAAGCATAATCAAATCAATCCAATTACATGTTTTTTCTTTCCTTTTACCACAAAAATTGTCAAAAGAGCAGAAAGCCATCCATGCAGTGAAAACTGAGCAATTACACATCGAGTTTTCTCTATAAAACTCTCCTCCTATACTCTTATTTCTGAGCGGGATTAGATATGCACTCCATATTCTGCTGTCTGGAATCATGGAGGTTATTTAATGAAACTCTGCTGAGGCTTTTTCATGTGAAAAGCTCCAGTGACAGAGCTGAAATTGTCCTCATTTTAAAGGAAAGTCCCACTGTTAATAAGCATCATATCACTCAATTAGGCACTCTCACAGACACTGTATATTTGGGTGACACATAAAAAGACACAATATAAGCAAAGAAACCGCCCAAAAAACTGTTTAACGGTAAATATCAGTTTGGAGTACATTATACAGATAAATATTTACTGGAGTAATAGGGAGATGTATTGTAAAATAGAACGTTATGTAAGTAAATGTCACGTAATGTTAATGCTGCAGAACGAAAGAACCAAAACAGTGAAACGATGTGAAATTTAAGCAAATAAAAAACAAAGTTTGACATTTAAATATCAAAGACTTTCATGGTTTTAAGCATAAATTTGAAATGAATCAGAAAACCTTCCCTTTGGTTCTTTACATCATTTATTACCTTTAGATCAGTATGTAACAAAATCTAATTGCTAAACAAATAAACATTAAAATCAGAGTAAAGACTAACTGTTCCCATCCTGAAACGTGTGTTTTCCGAGACGCAGCTCGAACATTTAGAGAAAAGAAAGTATTTCCTTTCACAGGAGATATTTGTTGATATTTGAAAAAGCAGTTTTGATGAACATTATGCTGCATCTGAAGGCACATAAAGTTAGCAGGGTGTAGACTTGGGAGGCTGTAAGCGGCAGGTATCAAAAACAGCTAATATTCAGAGGGCTAAAGTTAAAGTGCACTGTGATAGCCAGAATGGCTCTCATCTGAGAAGAGAAGATTAAAATCAGTGGGACATCACAGCGAGGCAATATGAAGTGGGAAAGAGAGGAAATTTCTCTCCCTCACATGCACTCCCTCTCTCACACAGATGAACACACACATAATATATTCTCCTACAATAAACTAATTACTTGTCGTTAATATTTAAGGGCCTAATTTCCATTCATATGTAATATATTAAAAAACGTGCAGGGATAAGCAAAGAAAAGGGCTGACCCTGAGATATTCACAGTGGGCTAACTGCTCCAAACTGAGAGAAATGAACATCAGGGTGTTTTGTGTTTTATTGAGACAAATGTCTCCTGCCTGCACTAGCAATTAATGGTCTCCTATTAAAAAAACGATGGGAAATGGTACAATTTTGAGGCCCTTTTTTTTATTCATTCTTTTTTTTCCCTTAAATGGGGCAAAAGGAATCTTTGTTTTTACAAATTACAGGACATTAAATCCAGGACATGCACCTGAGTGTTTGAGATATGAAGAAAGGTTATCGTAACTATTCGGACAAATGCAGCGTCTCTCTTATCAGCCACCGATGACAGTTTGCAAAATGGGCATGCGGTAAAATGCAAGTTGTGATCTTGTTTGTGGAAGACTGAGGCTGTTTAACAATAAGCCAGAGAATGAGAGTGGGTGTCTTCTTACAGCAACGAGGCTGGCCCTAACTCCAGATGGACCCCGAAATGTTCAAAGAGATGATTTCAGAGGCAAGCAAAGAAAATGAAGATAAGAGAGGAAAAACGGAACGAGTTAAAAAAAAAGAGCTCAGGATGCAGCGAGACACAGGAAGCTGTCTTAGCGGAGGCTCTCATTTCTCAATTAGCACAATCAGTAATAAACAGCCACGTTCTCCTAGGAAAACATGGCAAACTATCAAGCCTGACTTCCCAAAACGTTGACATAGAGAATAACTAAAGCTTATTGTTTTACACACACCAATAATACAAGGCGAACTATCTGGGCTGCAGTGTCTCTTGAGTTGAGATAAACTCATTAAACCAAGGCCCTTATTAAATTGCATCTTAAAAAATGTGTTTTTTCTACAAGATCAACAAGCTTTTCTTTTTGTAAAGAATTCATATTATGATTAAATGAATAAAGCTTTACAGGATTAAAATACTTTGAGCAGTACTCGTTACGACAGTCGTCGTTAGCAGAGCCAACAGACCACAGACTGGAAAACCGCTGAAGGGGCCACAGCTCACAGTTTGCTGGTTAGCAACAGTTTTTCTTGACAGGGAGGTTGCAGAGAGTCATGTGAGGTGGCCGACCATGCATGGGTGTATTTGATCCGTCGACCAGGTCAGCCCTGATGTTAACAGAGTTATTAGGCGACTTATTAGGGAGAGGCAGAGAGGCAGCTAAACCCCCCACAGATTCCATCATTACTGCCGTTGTGACGGGGTCATTACCACCCTGCTGCTGGAGCTTTGTAGAAGGGATTGAGAGTCTGCTGATGTCCTCGCCACATTGGCTCAGTTGGAGAGACTTAACACATGGGGTTGAGTTGTAAGGACAGCAGTGGAGGAAAACGGGTGTCAGAGTGTGCAAAACTACTGAAGGATTTGATCAAATCCTCTGGTATGAAGGTGGGATGATTGTGCAGCCGTCACTCATAGCCAGGCTTTAGCCAAGTTACATTTCCAGAGCTGACCTTTAGAGCAATAGCACCGTTTCATAGGGCAAGAAAAACACTCAGAAAAAAACATGATTCAATGGTGTAGAAAATGACAAAGAAACACAAACACAGATTATATTTAAAAGTTTAAAAATCTTTACAAGGGAGATTGTTTATTTTAAATATTATACAAAAAAATGACACAGAACCAGAAATGAAGTGTCCTGAAGTGAGATTTCACTTACTTGCACTAAAGGATGGATCTAAAACTGCCATCGAAAAAAGTCTCCACTATTTTTACTTAATAATTTGCCATCAAATATGTAATTTCCCTCTAAGTCATGATGGTGTAATAACCTTTTGGCTGTGACCTAATTGCTACAGTTATCTACTCCATCTACCTGATTCAAAAAGTGATAATGATGTGATGACGCAAAGGCACCATCATGTTTAGCTGGGATCAGTAATTTGCAGTTCTTTTGTGTTAACGTCACACAACCGAAATGTGACTGAGTGTCTAGGGGGAATATTTCATCTACATTAATCTAATTTTTAATTGTTAGTGATTTGCAGGAATGTAGATTTCCTGTGCTTTCCTTTGCTGAATCCCTACAGAATCCCTGCAGAAACTTCACTGAGGCAGGTGTGAATGTTATAGTTTGACTAGATCTTCTTCCTTTGTGCACATCTGCTTAAAACATAAAATCACAAAAATTGTTTTCACACTGTTGACACGGCTGTCAGGTGTTTTACCTGACTTTAATTTTTATTTTATGCTCAATAATTGATTCAATTAAGATTTGACTTTGAGCTTCAAAATATCAATAGCCAAAAGGACAGATTTAAAATCAAAGTCATTAGATGAGGAAATATCTGACAGTGATTTTAAACAGCGTGACTGTCAACACAGTATCTCACGAACTTAATAAAATTTAAACATCTAGAAATTAAAACCTTTGAATCTACAGCTGACTAACTTTTGTAGTCAACCCAATTCTAAATGGTCACCACATCAAATGACCTTAAAAGACTAAAAATGCTGTGATTTTACAGATATTGAGCTAAAATTTGGTGTCTCAGTAGCTACGAATCACCCCTAGAATACAAATCAAGCGCTACCCACTCCAATGTTAACTTAAAGCTTTGGCTTTAACTGTTTGGAAACAAGTGTATTTGTTTGTGAAGGCAGGTTCAAACTCCAACAGATTGCACAGGATCTTGTGACATTGCGTGAGATCCTGAATGATTGCTTTTAAACCAATAGAATTTTTAGATCTAGGTTTTTACATCTACTTGTGGTGTTTAAACTGACTGGACAGCACGACACCAGCAATTCCTTCAATAAAACTTTTTAAAAAAGCTATTCATTCCTAAATATAAGACTAATGCAAATACGATAGTGATGACTCAACAGTTCACTGTAATAAATTGTTAAAAGTGATTTAACATTTACAAGAGACAGTTACTGATGGTGTTCCTTTGCTGTTTGAGTAAAGTAACCTCCTTTCTTTGTGCAGTTTCTGCTGAGAAGCACAGAAATCACCATTACAAAGTGGCACATGCCCTTTGTCCGTCAGCAATTGATGTGGGCAATGGAGGAAACATTTTGGAAGAGAGGGGGTGTGAAGTTTGCCAACATCAATCTTGTTTCAAATTGAACTGCAAAGTTCCAGCTGAATGAATTGGCTTTCAAATGCAGGAGGCCATGGCTACACGCATTCAATCCCAGAGTGAATCTGATTTGATCCCATGAGCCATACAAAGGCACAACCCACTGATTGATAAAGCGGGGAGAGGGGAGATGAGTGAAAAAGAGAGAGAAAAAAGATCAAGTCAATGTAGAGGAGTGTGGAGAAAGAGGGGATGCTGCAAAGTCTAAGCAAAAAGGATGGGACAAAAGAAAAAAGGGAATAAACTATTTGAATGGAGAATAAAATAACTCTTAGCAGGACCAGGCTGTTCTGTGGGGCCCATTTAATGCCTCATATACAAATTGTAAAGATGTTGAAAAAGCAGGCTCCTAACAGAGAGAAAAAAGAGATGTCTGTCTGTGATAACACGTTTTTTCATCTCCGTGTGTGGGTGGTAACAATTTTATGATCACAAAGCTCACGGTGGCTCCAAAGGTACGTCTAACACTGACATCCGTAACTGAGGTGTATCTTTAAGTCTAACAAATTTTCGTCTGAAAGAAGGGGGGAAAAAAACCCAGCTTCGTTTTAAACACTGTAAAATCAGATGCAGTACGCGCAGCATGTCATTCAAATAAGGCTGATGTAACAGAAGGAAATTATTACCATTTCCTTAACGGAGGAAGTGGAATAAAACAAAAAACCATTTAAGATGCAATTTAAATACACAAACCCTGTTTTTTACATGACAAAATTTTAATACTTTAATGTGTAGAAGGTTGGTTTTTATAAGTGAAAGCGGCACATCGTGGTTTACTATTTAATTTTCTACACATTTGTTCATTTTTTATAGATATATATTCTACTAGGTTTCTAGGATTTCATAACACAATTTCTTTAAACTAAATAAAAACATTAAAAATGTAATGTTTATTGTAATACATTTACCAGAATAGATTCATTTCATATTGCTTGGTGCTAACTAAACTTTGCTTGACTGCTTTCCACTAAAACTACGATTAATGGGATATACAAAGTTCATGATACTTTTTTATTTAATGAAATGTAATAGCCTGAGTGATTAGTGTGTAGTACCTTTCAGGGTAAAAAAATGAAAAGAAAAAAAAAGGCAAACAAACAGCAAATCCTTTTACTTGGGCAAGTGAAGCTAAGATCCATATTCACAAATCCACTGAAGACGCTTTCTAAAAAAGCATCAGCACAAACCACACCAGACTGTTTGCAGCATTTACCGAGCAGCTCACTAGTTCGGAAAATGTCCAAATGGGCCCAGGGGTAAAACGTAACATGTAGCACTCTGGAGAATACACAACAATTGACTGTGTGTGTGTGTGTTGGTGTGTGTACTGATAAAGGCTGCAGCTTAAGCTTTTGTTCTGCTGGCATTTATGTTGATTTCTAACTTACTCAATGGCATTGAGGATGTTTGTAATGTGTAGAACAGGATTCAATGCAAAAATAACTAAGATGATAAATATGTAGGAAATATCAAAGATCAGTGACAGATTCTGCATTTTTTTTATTGTTGTTTTTTTCCTGCTTCTGCGTCCTTTGCCCACCGACATCTTAAAAGTTTTTTTTTTTTTTTCTTTTTTGTAAATCACCAGATTTACCAGACATCCCTTGTTGGGTTAGGTTAGGCTTCATTACATTTTGAATGGATGCATGAATGAATAAATGTGAGTAAGTGTGTAAGTGAATAAATAAACAGACATTCTTAGAAGATGGTAGCTTAGCATGAAATCCCGCTTGATTTCCATTTCTTTTCTTGGTAAAACTCATTAAACAGCGAGACCTATAAAAGCAGCAGGGGAGACGACAGTCTTGCATTCTCAGTTGTTTTAGAGGCTTCTGAGCGCAATAAGCATCTGAAAATTGGGGGCTGTTAAAGTGATTCTTCTTTTTTTTTTGTCACTGCCAAAGTGTTGCTCTTCAACAATGCCAGTAACAGGCACAAATCCCAAGGAAGGTGGAGATAACAGAAGCCTTTTCTTTGCACCATTTTCTGAGGGCAGCTCTGTAGGGAAAGCATTTACACCTGCTTGCCTCATCTTTCACAAATACACCAGGCCCCAAAGTGTGTTTTGCTTGGAAATATCCACATCGTGTGGCAAAGTTGGGGGTACAATAAAAAGCAATAGCTTAGCAAGCTAAAAGGCAATTGTTTAGCAAGAAATGTGTGTGTGTGTCTATAGATAAACAGATAAATGGTGTGTATAAATATAAATTTCTGTTGTGACAGTTTGTCATATGAGCACAAAGAACTTATAGTGTGTATTTACACTGAGGGCACAACTTTAGGGAAGTAAAGCAGTATCAGGGTTGTGTGAAATTACAAAAAACTGTACCCCCAAAACAACAGATAATATTATAGTGCATTTTCTGTAAATTCAGATGTGTTTTAATCTAGAAGAGTTAGCTAAAGTAAAGCTAACGCTAGCCCACCTTTTCTCTCTGGTCGTTAAATGGAAAAAAAAATTAAGTGGGTTTGGTCAATTGTGCGCCAAAAATGACTGAAAAGTTGTCTTCTTAAATCCCAGACAGTGTTTACATAGTACGCTGATAGAAAATTTGTATTTAGTGTTAAACGTGGATCTGTTAGAAGCTGAATCATTCTCCTCTTACTGTAATTTGCCCCCTCTGTCACACACACAGCAGGAGGGTGCTGGAGCTGCTGCTGCTGAAATCCAGCCTCTTCTTCATTGTAAAATGTGAAATTGTTTAAGATTGCATGTACATATTAGCAACTTCCACTACATAGCGTCTGGATTAAGAAGGAAATCTTGATTTGTTTTCTGTTTGGAGTGTTGTGTCAAGATTAGGGGTGTGTATAGGCAAGAATCTGGCAATATGATATGCATCACGATAAAGGGGCAACAATATGATACGATATATTGCAATATTTTATTATTTAAATGTTGGAAAACTGTCGCAGCTGAACAGAAAATTTAGCCGCCCCAATTCTCCACTGAGCAGAACCAGTTTTCTTTATTCTACAATGAGCCTTTTACTCTACATCATCATGGTATCTAGCCACATGTGCTCACAAATTTGTCGTGTTACCCGAGTACTTGACTCTGCCGTAGCAGATTTTACAGACTGCATAGCTCCTGTCACAGTTTTTACTACATGTCTTTATTTTAAAACCAAATGTGATCACACATCAGCTTTATCCTCTCCACTTCATTAATCAAATAGCTGTGTGAATTTAGCAACATTTGCCACTCATCTGTACTATTGCGAGATTTCTCCATGGAAGCAGAGGACTGCTGAGAACTATGTTCATGTTTATTCATTTATTAGACGCTTTTGTCCAAAGCGCCTTACATACAATTAACAATCACGCTAACAGGCATGATCTGTGGGAGTACCCGGAGGAAACCCACGCATGCATGGGGAGAACATGCAACTCCACGCAGAAAGGCCATAGCTGGGATTCAAACTTACGACCTTCATGCTGCGAGACAACAGTGCTAAAAACTGTGCCACCATGCAGCCAAGAACTAATAACTGCAGCCAACATGCAGTCAGAGGCTGAAATGCAACACAAAAAATAACTACCACTGTTAAATTGTGTATGTAAATTGTTAATAAGAAATTGATATTGTGCTTTAAATATTGATATAATATTGTGACACAAAATATCGCAATATATCAGTGCATCCATTTTTTTTCTTACACCCCTAGTCAAGATGTAGTTCCTCTTTCAGGTCAAACATTCACATGACATCAGTTCTGGGCCTGATGGAGAAAATCCTGCAATAACAGCCTATTTTGCCACCACCATATAAAAACAGAATATACTATGGAAACGATAAATATTGTATCTTTATCATGCATTATATTTCATTATATTTCATCATATCTCACCCTACAAATTATTTTAAACTTCACCATTTTCAGCTACTAAACAGAACTTGACTTTTAATTCAAAGTGGTTGTAAAGCAGGGATCTCATTGACAAAATGATAAATGTTTTAACTACAGCTGTCCCTACATGGAATGTATTTGACTTTTCCAAATGAATTATGAAACGCACAATCGAGGAAAACAAAGGAACAACTCCCTTATTTTAGGTAAATCCATCCCAGCACTCCTTTTTTTAACAATACCATCTACATCAAAGCTTCTCTCATTGACTTTCAACTCCACTGACGGGGTTGGGGGTAGGTATCAAACATTAAACAGCATTTTTCATTCATGAGAAAATCATGTTCTGTTTCAACAATAGAACGAAAAGAGCTGATTCAGTGAAGTCGCTGCAGGGGTAATTGATAGGGATCCAGCGAAGGTAACTCCCAGGGGAAATGCTGGATCATGAATTCCTACCAAGCCAGCGGGAACATGGACTATCTATTGAGATTTTTTTTAAACCCCAGTAGGCAAGAAAGTGAAGTTAATAAAGAATTTAAAAGGGTATTTGAAGCTGAACTATTGCCATATACTTTATTGTAGTTGTATTTTATCTCGGATCTATCCAAAAGTTTATTTTACAACATTGTGAAAAATACCACTTATGTACATTTAACATATCTGATTCCCTAAAAATGCATTGTCAAATAAAGCATTTAAATGAGATGAATTAGTTAGCAAATGAGACAAAAAGAGTGCAAGTAAAAAATAAAGTGTCTGGCAAAAAACATGAAGAAAACGGCGTGACTGCTGGGCTTTTCTCTGTCACTTCATTAAGCTTAGCAGCAACTGTTCTCTTCAAGCCACATCCTCTTTCTATCTGTATTATGCTGGAAAATCACCTTACGGCAGCCCAGGGGAAATTGTTGTTGATTTCACACGACAAAAAAAAAAAGATTGATTCTAGTTTGTGAACCTGGAGGCGAGAAACTGTTGGCAAGCTGACTGGTGTCCAAACAGACACGGGGTATATGGAAAAACTTTGAGGATTCTGTATAGTTATGTCCACACACGCTGACAGAGTTTGGATTTTACTCTTCTGCGCTTGACAGGGCTTTGACTTTTACCCTCCCACTGCTGCTAGAATTAGAGGGGTGTACACACTCACTGTCAAAGAAGTGGAAAACAATCAAATTGTCATAGGGGGGGATACATCAAATGCTTTCGCTACACCCTCTTCCACAGAAAAAATAAAGAAAAAAAATCACTCTGCACTGCTTCTGTTATCCATAAGCAAGTCAAGTTTCCTGGTTGTGTATCTGAAAAACAAACTGCCTGCGACAAGTAAACTCCCAGAGCTTCCTTCACCAAAGCCTTGCTTCTACCCTGATGGAAGATTGGCCTACTGGACTGGAAAAGGCAAGAAGCAAACCAAGCATAGCTGCTGTGATTCACACATGCATGTACAAGTTCAAGTTTGTGCACCAAGTCCAGAAAAAAAAACAAAAAAACATGATCAGTAGCAGCTCAATGAGAACAAAGACTAAATGCAATTCTTAGCTTTTTCAAAACATACCAGAACACGAGCAGCAGCTTCTTAACCAGAGAAGACATTTTGAATTGAGAGCATAGACATGTTTAAATGTGTTGAAATAAATGCTTGGTTTTAAGATAATTACCATTTCAGTGAGAAAAAACCTGTTGTCACAAGATAAAAGTGCCTTAGCGACTATTGCCTGAGAGGCTAAATGAAGCTTGTGTGTGAAGATTAATTAGGGTTGCGTTAGAGAGAGATGACACCTCCTTACCTTTACTCTGTGACGAAAAGTAGAGGGAGAGCTGGGCAAATAGGTCAGGATTTTCAAACTTCTCTTCTTTGACTTTGATCCAGAAGCAATTCTCTGCCATTTCCTGAGGCACTATCTGCAATGACACAAGGATTCCATTATCGGCACAATCACAAGCTGTCATTCCATCAACCCGCCACTCAAACTTCTTCTCGCTGGAAGATAGGGTCTGTGAGTGTTTTCCTGTGTAGGGGTTACACACATGACCTTGTGTGGTACTACTAAGCATCTGGAGTGGCAAACGTAAAGCGTAAAGTTTGGCATCTTATGAATGCGACCACCCTAAACGATGATGTTTCAACAAACCCAGCTGGGGTGAACAGAGATATCAGAGCTTATCGTTGTTGCAGCTGTGTGTACATTCTCCCATCAGAGTCGGGTGAAAGGAAAGTCTCTGGGAAGCAAACAGCCATATGCAGACTGAGACAATAGCAGACCACGGGGAGGGCTTTCTCACTCTTTCATCCCCACTGTGCTGCTCAGTAGTAGAGCAACAGCAGGAGAGTAAAAAAGATTCAAATATAAATAAAGTTAATATGTTGCCGCTTTTACAAGCTAGTAATATGACACAGCATCTCTACTATACATTCGGAGTGGAATTTGAAGAGTTTCTAGAGTACTTCTGTTGTGGCATTTTATTTAGGATCTGGACTAGAGGTTCACTTCTTCTACTGCTACCATTAACCTCCTCAAAACCAGAGCAAAGAGACGTAAGCACTTATGCAATGAGAGAGTTCCAGATGGTACTCAACAATCGTTCTCAAGGCCATACTGTAATGGTTATAAAGTGTTACAGCACTGGAGAGCCTGTAGCTGCTTTAATGGAGGTTTATGAAACTTCCTATATAGGTTTATTTTCCCTGAAGTTTAGATAAAAAGTGACTCTGTGCCCTTATTTGCTCTTTTTCTGTCCTTGATTGCAACCTGTCATGTCTGAGACTTAAGAGAAATGAGGGAAGCTGGAAAAGAGGGGAACAAAATCAATAAAAATCACATCTGATATTTAACCAACAGTGCTTCAGCTAGAATGAACATTAACAATAATACTAGACGATTCCCACCTACTGGGTGATGTTTTTATACATTCTCCTACCTGTGAGAGCTGTCTTTGGGTTTTCTGACTTCCTGCCACAGTCCAAAAACCGTACATGTTAAGTCAACCAGTGATTCAGAATTGACTCTAGGATTAAGTGTGTGCTTATGGGGGTTTGCTGGAGTATATTTGCGTGTAAGTACTTGACTATCCACAGCTTTTTAAAAAGCTCCCCCAAATGAATCTCAAAGTGAGCGTATTAAAAACCTTTGTTTTTCTCCTTCTAAATAATGCCCATTGTTGTTATTTTGCACATTTATTATTTTACATGGGTCTTATTTTTTCTCCAAACCACAGGATATTTGTTTTATAATTGCCTTAAATATTTTGTTATTGAACTCTCGGTCCATTAAGTGACTTTGGGATTTTCTTGCAGAGCTTGAGCGGAATAAAGATAGCCTCTCGGTGTTTGAGGGAAGGCATTTATTACAACTTGAGCTAATGAGCTAATGTGGAGCTTAAATATGAGCCTGCCTCATGGCGCTTTGTGCACCAGAAGTTATTTTCTTCATTCGATTGCATTTGTGTTACCCTCTTTGTTCAGTCATTCCGATACCCTCATAAAAATTTGTGATCAGCATTTTGATATTATGATGAAATGTAATTATATAAATGGTAATGGGTTGGAGTTTAAAGCTGAAATGGAAGCCAGAACAGTTTCATGTGTCTGATGCTTATTTTCTCACATGCACAGCGTTCTGCTTAATCTTGATTACTAATTTTCTGTGGGGTTTAGTGATAGACCAACAAGAATGCACATGAAGGAAAAACTGTCTTTAAAAAGTAATTTACCTCCTAAACAGAGCTGACATTTCCCTACAAAGATCTGTGCCAGACTTGTCCCATGAGTGTCTTTTAACATTGCTACTGGCTAATAATGCAGTGCCACTACATATTTTGTTTAAACAAACTTGTAATTAGCAAAATTATGCTAAAATGTTTAATGCACATACACATTATTGTCTGTTAGTATGCTCCTGGAGATGTGAGAACCATTAAATTACAGTTGTAGCAGGATACTGTTAATAATGCAATCAGTATGGGATAAGATTTGAGCCAAAAGGATCAACCAAAAAGTACAGTCACACACAAAATATATCCAAATAAAGCAACCAAAAAGAACATTTTTAGGAGCAAAAGTGTGAAATTCAAAAGCAAAACAAACTACTCTAAAAACAAAATGAACTATTTCATAACTAAATATTTATTTTTCTAAAACAAAAACTTATTTTTACTCCTCAACAATTCATATTTTATTTTTTTGAAACACCTTTTGGTTTTCACTTAATTCTGCTTCATTCAGACCATTTAGGCTTTTATTCTGAAGGACATGGTTTGTTTCTGCTAACAGCTCTTTGGTTTTGCTACATCTTGATTTTGCTTCTGCTCTGTGTTTGCTTTTACTTTTAAAAGAGTGTCTCAGTGGGAGGGACTTTCCAATGCTTCAATCTAATTGGTTATGAGGGCTTGGAGTAGGTGGCTCTAGCTGGTTGCCATAGGAATGGAGCCACTTACTCCAAACCTTCATAACCAATGATACTGAAGCACTGGTAAACCTCTCCCACTGAGACTCTTTCAAAAGCAAAAACTTAAGAGCAAAAGCAAAACTGAGGCGCAGCATAATCAAAACATGCCCTTCAGAATAAAAGCCTAAATGGTCAGAATGAAGCAGAATTAAGTGAGAACCAAAAAATGTGTGTCAAAGAAATAAAATATGAATTGTTAAGAAGTAAAAATAAGTTTTTACTTTACAAAAATAAATACCTATGAAGTAGATCTTTTTTTTTAAGTAATTTTTTTTTTTTTTGCTTTTGAATTTCACACTTTCATTTCTGAAATGTTCTTTTTGGTTGCTTTATTTGGATATGTTTTGTGTGTGACTTTATTTTTTGGTTGATCCTTTTGGCACAAATCTTATCCCATAAATCACTCCCTGCTTCTTTTGGACATTTATAGTGTAAAATATATAGGAAATGTAGCTACAAAAATATAAAATTCTTCTATTTTTCAAGTTGGGTAAAATGCAGTGAAACCTGGCTCTTCAATCTGCCTCACATTGAGAAAACAGATGAGTCATGTTCCACTTCATCGACACGAGAGAACCAGATTGTTTTCCTTCAGGTGGTTATGAATTACATTTGCATCGTCAAACTAAATGTCCTGTGGAGGCAGGGTTAATTCATCTGCACCTTTACCTGTTAATGTGCACTTTCACAGGAAGTGGGCATTTGTTCTCCATCATGCATTATATTAAAATATTTCTTATTAGACCTATAATTAAGTATCACAAAATATACTTAAGAAACAAAAATTTTAATGTTAACTGAATAGAGCTGATGTGCTTTGAATTTTTAGGACTTCTTTAAGCAACAATGACTCAACCTGTAACATGAATACCTGCATCTCCATGTTACTTTCTCCCAGGTCAACATGCACCTCACTGTTACTGACAATCTTTGATTCCTCAAAGCAGCTACCTTTGGTTTTGATCACAGCTCTGCAAACTCTGACCATCTTGGCAATGAATTTTTAAAGGAAGCTGACTGTGAGCTCTCCCCATGCAGTTTGAAGACATTTTCTGAACAGTTGTGCGTTTGTTGGCTGCACAGTTCACATTCTTTGGACAAGCCCACCTCAAGCAAATTTTGTAGGTTTAAGTCCAAAGGCTGAGATTGACTGATATGACTGAAAACGTGCAAAAACTTATTTTGTTCTATTACTTAAAACCTGAAGTTGTGCTTGAGGTCACTGTCTTGACAAGGTTGGAGCTTTTCAAACCAAATTAGCTGCATAAAGATGTGCTGAAGCTTGGTGATTTTAAGTAATTCCGAAATAATTTATCCTTGTTGTGTTTAAACTGTTACAGAGTGACTTGCTTCTTTTTAAAGCTCCTTTGTTTTCTCGAATTTTCAAACCTGGTAGCCGTTTCTAACGAAGTGAAATTTGTCTCTACAACTGCTTTTGCACTACAACAAAACATCAGAGGATGTTTGTCTGTTTACGCTGACTCTTTTGAAGTAGTTGATTCAGCTTTGAGTTCAAAAAAGCAACAAACTTCAAAAAAACACTTGAGAACCACTCTAGGATAGTTGTTTAGTAAAGTCTGATATATTCTCTAACAATAAAACCTCTGTTAGTTTGCAAAATGATGTTAAGAAATTACATTTAATTACACTTTGACCCTACGGTATGTCGGTAGTAATGTTACCAATGCAAGCTGTACTCAAACTAAAGCTTACAAAAAGTGAAGATAAATTGTTGGAGGGTACTTGACTTCATTCAAAATAAATTACGAGTTTTGATTCCACTAAAACCATTGAATAAAATTCACAGTAACGTTTAAAGAAAATCTTGAAATGTTATTTGCAGTCAGTAATTAAAGGCTAAGGCGCAAGGTCACATAAGTATTAGTGAAAAACTATTACATCAATGCTAAAAATTCCTCAGGCGGTGGATAAATTATCTGTGGTGAAATATAACCCAGATGGAGGAGAATATACCATTGAAATTGTATTCAAATGTGATGGAACATTGCACAACCCATTCTTACTTCAATTATGCTAAGATTGTGCAAATCCAATGACATTTGAGCAGTGAAAATTGTTTACTGTTGAATCCTTTGAAATGGGTTCTGGGAGCGGAAAAGTGTGGCGTGTGGCTGAACGGCTGTTTGACTAGATTAAGAGTGCATCTGAATAAATGAAGCAAGTGAAAGAATGACTGCTTATATGACATTACATAAACTATATCTCATACATTTAAGAAAAGGACCGTCTGAGTGTCAAACCAGTTGGCTGTAAACGTGAACTGTTGGTGAACAGGTTCCATACCTTGGTCCAGTTGACCCTCTTCATCACGATGTCGGGTTTGTAGGTCTTCTTTGGCTCCAGTCCATAAGGCAGCTTGACAACAGGAAGTGCAGGAGGAGGAGGGAGACCACCAAGGCCTCCAAAAGGAGGTGGAGGTGGAGGTCCACAACCTGGTGGAGGTGGGGGCGGTGGAGGTCCTCCACCTGGGGGTGGAGGAGGTGGAGGTGGTGGTGGAATTCCAGCATGACCAGGGAGAGGAGGAGGAGGTGGAGGGGGTGGAGGACAGCCACCAGGTAGAGGAGGAGGAGGTGGGGGAGGCGGTGGTGCCCCACCCCCTGGTAGAGGTGGTGGAGGTGGTGCTCCGGTTGCAGCTGGACCTCCAGCAGTCTATAAATACAGGATAGAAATGTCAAAGGAGGGTAATCTGATGAGTTAGGTTCTCTTTGACTGATGAACCTGAATCTTATCTTAAAAATAAAAAAACACTAAAAAGGATCTTATCTAAGTTTATCAAAGTTAATTTTTTTAAACCAACTTAATGAATTAACTTGGATAAATTTAATTCAATTACTTGAAGCAATTTTTAAAACTTGAACCCACATTTTATTTTTACAGTGCAAGGTTATTGTGCTGCAAATGTGAAAATCACTGTAAACTATTGTGGTTTCAAACTAACAAGCAAAACAAACAGTTTAGAAATTGCTCAATGCACTGGAAAAGGAGAAAGGTTGATCCAACTTAAATAAATTGCTTTCATTGGTAACAAGTAATTGAATTAAGTTTACCTTTGTTAATGTTTTAAGTTTGTTGTTTAAAATTTGTCAAATTAAGCAAACTTAATAAATTAAACTGGATAAGCCTAATTAAGTCACTCGTTACTAAATGAAGCAATGTATTAAAGTTAGATCAACTATTCTCTTTTTTAGTGTATCCCTACAAACTTCACAAAGAAATTGTGCAAATTTGCCATTTCGAACAATTATTAAAGCTAAAACTCTTTTTAGAAACTCTCCTTAAATATAATCCCAAATTTCAATGCTGAACCTCAGAAGCAAAGTTATGATAAAGTTGGATAAACCTAAGTAGGAAACAATAAATAAAAACCAATTCATTCCTGAAATCATTTTTAATGCAATGCAAAGAAAAATGATCATTAAGTCATTGGATGAATAGAAAAGCAGCAGATTTGATCAGATGAGCTCTTATATACAGTAGATATTTAATCATTATGATCATGGCTTGAATGTATGCACTTCAGTTACTCCCCACCTTTGTCTCAGTTGATCTCAAATATTTGTTGTTGTTTTTTTTTATAGCTTAAATAAAGGCTGTAAATAATCCACAGAAATCATCTGCATGTGTTTATACTTGATCACAGGAGGCACATTTACACCAGGGCTGTTAAAGAAAAATAGCTCATCCTATTTTAGGACTGGAATTACAGATTTTCCTTTTTAATAATGCATCAAAGTAGTAGATTGGCCAAATGTGGGTCTATTGTGTTTATTAATCTCCACAGCCACGTTTTAAATACTGATTAAAATGGGGCATTTCTTGTTTTTTGTAGATGTTTTTAGGCAGAAGGGAAAAAAAAAAACTGTACTGCGACAGCTTTAATTTACAGGAAATGAGATTGTTGCTTTCACATCAAGAGATCATTATGAGAGCTCACAATAGTGAGCCATTAAACAAAGACTTAATTTTCACCTGGGACATGTCAGCACTATCAAACATTCTACATGAACTGAGAGATGGTGAGAAGCAAAGATGAGGCCAATGGAAAAATGTTTGTAGGGAAAAAATATGCAAATTCCACAATTACAAGACGGCTGCTTCAATAGGGTTTAGATTAGATGTCGGCTCTTACCGAAAAGGATTTCCACTTCTCATTTCCAAAACCAATTCCCCTCTATGTATATTTTCCCCAGTCACTTGATTGTGAGCATAAAATGTAATTGGCTTCATATTTAAAGACATTACATAGTGTTTCATTACATAATGGCATTGACAGATTTCTTATTAGGGCAAAAATTAAAAAGGTGTTCTGTGAGGAGCTCCTCACAGAGATTGCTCCGAGCCCTTCACTGGAAATCTGCATCTGGTGATTACACACCTGTCAATCTTTTAGGACTAATAGAGAATAAATGCATATTAGCTGCCGAATGAGAGCACAGTTGTTGTTTTTTTAGTAAGGGGCGTCTTTATCTTCATCCACATCTCTGATCTATCAAATCACAACAGTGGTTTCAATGGAACACAATGGCTTTAATACCAAAAATTACAATATATATGTTGTTTGTCATGATCTCAAAGAGAATGCTGTTAAATTTAAATTAGAAATAATTATCAGGTTTAACATTTTTATTAGAATCCAGCAGCCAAATCTACTGTATAGTAGTGTGTATAAACTAGCAAATAAAGGTACTTGTGTAACCATGGGTAATAATTTAGACAAGAGACATTGCTTATTTCAAAACTTTAGGTGAAAATGCAAAATAAATCCAAAAGAATCTCCACCAAAACGTTAATAAAATGTACTTATTTCTAGATTCAGTATAATTCAGATTGAATGTCGATTCCAATCAACCTTTGTAGGCCTCTGAGAAATTCAACGTCCTTGAATTTAACAGAATTTCCATATTTAGCTCAGAGTAACGTAGGAAATTAGCCTAATACCAAAATCTAAACCATCCAACTTGGATCCAAACTTTTCTGGACTCAGTGAGGAGGTCAGCTGGCCGGGTAATTACGTCTGAATGTGATGGGATCAAATGTTTGCCCTGATCTCATTTCTGATAGAAAATTTAATCACGGGTGTTTATTTTTGAAAATTGCATCTAAACAAGCATGTAATTTCTGTGTGGTTACAGAGATGAAGGCTAGAGATCCACACAGTTATCGTTAACTTGATCAACCATCCTAAAGGAACATATAGAATGTATACATCTGGATGAATGACATTTTTTAATTTTGTAGATGAGACATTTAATTTGGTAAACATTATAATTTGAAATATACCTCACTGGCCACTTTATTAGGTATACCAGTTCAAATGCTTGTCAGCCAATCACATGACAGCACACTCAACACAACCTGACTTTCTTGATACCAATTTAAACATCCATTTATGAGCATGTGGACTCATCTTCTGATGGCTAAATCCATCAGGATAATGCTCCAAAAAGCTCAAATCATCTCAAAGTGGTTTCTTAAAAAGTTGAGTAGACTCCATTGGCCTCCACCGCCACCAGATCTCAACCCCCTCCAGAACCTTTGGGATGTGGCGAAACGGGAGATTCACATCATGGATGTGCAGCCGACAAACCTGCAGCGACTGTGATGCTATCTGGTCTATATGGACCAGAGCCTCTGAGGAATGTTTCCAGCACCTTGCTGAATCTGACACTTTTCTGTGCAAAGTACATGTTCACTTTGAGTGTAGTTTCTCCCCTCTGTGTCCTATAGGATCCAGTTCTTCTGTAGGTAACTCAGCACAGCTCCCTCCACTTTGCTGTTTAAAAACAGAGCATCAGGCTTTAGAAGAGGCTTCTAATGCTGCCAGTGGGCCATCGAACAGGCTGCGGACTGTATTGGTGATATTCCTCGCCCTGTGTTCTATTGTTGTTGTTCCTGTTAGAAATCAGGTGGTTTGTGTTGACATACCATTTTTGGGTTATCTTTCTTTTGAGCTTGCCTTATTTAGACCTGATTGTTATAGGTTAAACAACATTGATTTATTTTTTAAATGTTAATTAAACTATTTAAGTTTTGCCTTAAATTTGTTGTACCTAATAAAGTGGCTAGTGAGTGTAAACTCATGCTTTCACATGCATTGTTTATTAGGGTGAGACGCAACCATGCAAAAGCAACAAACAGTCCAACAATCAAACAAATTAAAACTCGTTCACTTTATTTGCTATTTACTTGTATTTGAATGTGATTCAATGTAAGATTTATGTCGAGAGCCACACATGCAAAAATAACACCCACCTTGGCTTCAGATTCCCTGATGAGTCTCTGAGCCTCTTTAAGCTCTTCTTTTTCAAAAGCTAACTGTACAGACACAACACACACCAGAGATACACACATGTCACAACACCGAGGGCAACAAAGAAGCACAAATGGGGGTTGGTGAGTAAGACAGACATTGAAGAGAAACACTAGTAAACGTCAACAGGTACAGAACTCACACCAAACACAATAAAAACAGCAAAGGGAAGGAAAGAGGAGGTCCCTTACACAGTTAATGACAATGGTTGTACAGCGCTATACTCCCATTATGTCAGAATGAGCTGTTTCATGTGCAAGAGGCAGAGTGTGATGTACTTTTCCACCTAAAACAAGATGTAATCTATCTTCAAAAGAACATCGGTGTAGAACAATGACTGCATAAAAGGCAGACGGCACAGCATCACTGACAGTTGGTGCACCTTAAAAAACTCGTCTTCCATTTCCATTTTTTCTTGTTTCTGGCATCGCAAAAACACTTTTCAACTTCGCACCCTCAGATGTGTGATGGGCATTGATTTCACTGCACAGTCTTTGTTTTAGAAATGTACCCATTGTGCTTTGATATTTCACTCTGTGCAACCTTGCCAAAAGTAAGAGAATAGGAACGTATTCTGCAGCAGCTAAAGCGCAATATTTTTCAGGGAGTCAATCCCACAAAAACCTCTTGCTATAGACTGTAGAGGCCTAAATATTTAATGTGCAAAATGGAAAAATAGATGGAAACTTTCTATTGTGAACTTTAAAAGACCTTTCATTTTGCAAAAAGCTTTGAATTTGGGGAAAAAAGTGCAACATTCAGAGCTAAAATAATTTTATTTTTTTATACTTTGAGAATCAAAATTGAAGGCTTTGAGAACAAGCTGAGCAGATTTTCTACAATTGTTTGTTTCTCTGTGCTCCTTTGACCATAATCTGAAGCAACAATGTCAATGTAAAAGTCTTTGATGGAATTAAATGGCATGTTTTGTTTTTTTTTTACTTTAACTGATTTTGCCCTACTTTACAACAACAAAGACCATAAGTGGTTACTTCATTGTGAGTTCTGCTGCCTTTGTCAGTTAAGTCAAATTCTATAATCAGTCAGGGTAGACGGCAGTCTGGCGTTAAAAGACAGAAAGAGAGGTCTACTACACCTCCAGCTCCTCTGGGGGCCATGCTGGGTCAGCTACAAGCTGGCCAGGTTGTTAAAACCTATTAATGGGATGGTGCAGAGTGTTCCAGTGAACCACTGCAGTGCTACATTATTCATCACACCCAGAGCCGATTCAGTGAATAGCTTCCCCTGCTGCCTTGAATGGTTGCAAGCAAAAGGTTTAGGGAATAGTGGATGAGTTCTATTTCCTTGTGATTTCAGTGTCCTTTGTTGATGTTTACAAGCAGAACCTCCACTCAGCTCAATTGGGAGATAATCAAACAGACACATCAAACACACTGCTTGTTAAAATGCCAAAGTTCTAGAGAAATACTCTCATTAAACGTGTCGGTTCACAAACAAGGTGAAGAGAAGCAGCTCAGACATGCGTGTGTTTTAATATCTGACAGGAATTCAGTCTACGAGATGAAAGGTTAGGGTTAGCTGCAACTTCATTCACATTCAGCAAAACGACAGCAGCTTTGATGGACAAACTGAATTCCTGTCCTCACACTAATTTGAAGGTTCTGCGCTTTGACGGCTAATGACTTCTCTAACACCCTGTGTCAAACGTGGAGTAGGTTCACAAAACGTGCACTTGAAGACGAGTTTGTCTGAAGCTGTCTGGGAGAATGATGCTGTCACGTTTAGCAGCTGAGCGGTCGTCTGTTTAAAATCAATGTTATTATCACTGAGAAAACTTAAGATTTTTAAAATTATAGTATTTTTTTTTGTTGTTAATACCATTATATTTAAGTTTTTAAAGGTAATAGCCTTAGAAAAAAACCCAAACAACGCAGCACATCAAAATGAAAAACAAAAAACTAAACGAATAAGTGAGTCTTGCATTATTTTGGCCAAAAAAAACCTACCAGAAATCATGAAACTTGACAACATTTAGTGAGCGCACAGACTGACTGACTCCTAGAAACTTTAGTACGTTAGAGCTGCGAAGTCTCCTCTTGAACCTCACATGGAGCTGCAGTTATTCAGATGGTAAGTGCAAACATAAGCAACGCTGAATGAATTTTGAGATAAAAAGCCATCTCTGATACAGATGTAGCAATACCACCTTTCAATGCAAGTTTATATTAAATTCCTAAAGCAGAAAGGCAAACTGCCCTTTTATCCCAAGGTAGCACTAAAGTGTTTAAAATTGGGTTAAGGGGGAAATAGCAGTCATTTTCTGTGCTCAAAATGGAAGGTTTTGCCTGGGAAGAAATGATGTGGAAGCCAGGAAAAGAAACGCAATCCATCTCAGCGATGATAGAATTTCATAGGAAAAGCTTCAATAGAGCAATTCTCTTTTACGAAGTGCTACAACTTAGGAAGGAGATTGACCCTTTATTAAATCAAATGCTCTTGCATGGATGATAACTCCCACTTACAGCACCTTCACATCTGTAAGTGGTGTGAAAAGGTATCCTTCTGACCCAATCAAACCTTTTCTCAGGGTGCCATTACTTCTCAATGTTATTTTTTAGATTTTCATTTGCGTGATTGTTCGAAAGGAAAAAAAAGGGGCATTTCAAAGCTGATTGAAAGTGGTTTTATATATTAGATTTTTAACTAACTTCTTGTTTCTGCTTTTTTTACCCGAGACACGCTGAATAAAGATTTCTGGAATATGTTTTGGGATTTCATTTTGTGGATTTACCTGAGACTCCAGGGTCTGAATCTTCTCCTCCAATTCCTTGATTCTTTCTTCTTTCTTTTGAGACTCTGCCTGGGCCTCCTGCCGAGCACTGAACTCCTCATCAAACTGCAACAAAAGAGACAACGATGTCTGTGTGCAGATAACAAACACGTGTACGCAGACATAAACACACGCGCGCTGGTAGGTGAGCGGCAGGTTGTCTCCAGACCACCGCAGGGCACATCAACGGAAACCAAAACATGCCATCTTACACACACTGGATGGTTTCTATTCATAGCTCTCATGGCCCTAAAGCCCTGTTGTCCTTTGTCTTTGTTTGGGGTTTAGTTTTCATGTATGTTGATGGATCTAACCTTTGCAGAAACCAAGCCATGTCGCACCAATGATTTCATAAGCCCAGCAGGGTGCAGGGTGGAATGGAGCAACTTGACTCTTAAGAAAAAAACATTCCCAGGACCCCTGTTGTTGTAAGACTGAGGTCAAAGCGCTACACCCCGGCTCGATAAATACTGATCTTAATAATATTATGTTAAAGGTAGGGTTTCTATTTTATGTCTCATGCAAACAAAAAACAATAGCTCAAATTTCTAATATAAAACACAAAGGGAGACCATCTTTAAATGTAGAACTGCATCAAAAGGTTCTGCAAATAACTTAGCCTGGCCTTGTGCACAAATAAGTATACATCAGAACATCGCCATCGATCCTTGTAATGCTGATACGGATCATGTAGCGTCACAGCCAGGTATTGATCAGGGCATGCAAAATCAATAGCTTGTCTGGGAGCTCTGGGGAAGAAAAAACTTTGCTGATGGGAGCTGGCTAACCAAAGAGGAACTGCTGGAGTGATTAATGTCTTACCTTTTTGGAGAATTCTGCAGCTTTCTGCTCACTCTCATCAACTTTGGCTTTATCCACACACTGATCTGAAAGACAAGGCGGGCCACAGTCACGAGACAGTCCTTCAAAGGTTTTTAGTTTGCAATGTGGATCATTAGCTCAAGACCTAAATCTTGTTTTCAAAATATATCAGAGAGAGTTTGATTTTTTTTCCATCATGGACAACTTCTTTGGTCCTCAGAAAGTCTTGTATCACGGGTGTCTTTCATTGCAAATGCTCAGCATGTTTCAAGAGAAAAAGCACTCCAGCATCTCCCAAAGGACTCGTTTTAAACTCAGCTTTCAGGGTTTATCAGATTTACTATTTAATGTATCAATCTGCACCCAGGACAAGTCCTCTAGCAGTTACTCTGCATGTGCCTTACACAGACACATAGCTGTGGATCAATTATTTAATAGCAAAAATAACAAAAAGTAGACAATATGTGGCACTGTGGGGGAAAAGGCAAATGTATTGTAACGTGTTAAAACCCCACAGAGAATGAGAAACAATGTATAGTCTTAGCTGTTGGATCAGTAAAGAATGTCCAGAAATCACCCTGCTCATCTCAACCTCGCTTTATTCAGATGACTGTCTAATAAGATAAACCTCTAAAGAAAAAAAAACATGTAATTGTACCATTATCTGATGCTTAATGTTGCAAGTCTTAATTGAAGAAATCAGAAATTCAAATTAACAACAGATTTTTTAAATTGTTTTCATTTTTCTCTCTGATCTGTGTGCCTAATTCGACCGTAAACAATGAAAAACACCATATTTTGTGCAGATATTCTGGTCTAACAGTTTAATCATTTTAACATTTCAGATTCTTAGTTATTTCTTTCTTTAAATTATTTTATTTTCTAAATGACGAACACAGTTGGAACAATTTAACTTTAGTTGTTTTGTTCTGATTTTTGTTTGTCTGCAACTCAAACACTCAGAACCCCAAAGAGTTAGGAATTAGGAATGTACTAATGCTCTTTTACTATTTAGTAACTGTCAAAGTTAAGGGTTAATACTTGAAGGCTATGTTCAGGTCGTTTTTGGATGTTTATTTCTGCCGTTGTATTTTTTCCACAAATTTGTTTGGATTTTCTGAGAAAAAATGACTTAAATAAGTTTTGAAAAAGATCTTTGGTTTCATGCAGTCACTCAACAGTGGCATATCAGTGACTAAGGCCAAACTACTAAACTTTCTTTAGGACTGGGTTCGTCACCTTTCTAGGATTTTCCAGCACCTAACAACAGGATTATTTATACACATGTGCATCCTGGAGTTAATGTCTACTACCTGCTTAATGTTTGTGCTATTGTCTATTTATTATTAGACATATCAGCAACACATCTTTCATTCTAAAAGGTAATTTAAAAAAACACTAATGAATAACATGGCATATAAAAAGATGTGTTCAAGCCCCCCATGTGCTTCATTTATTTATTACCGGTACTTAGTTTTTACTAAACGTCAATAAAGAGAGAGAAAAAGAATCTGTTCTCTTTAGATATGTCTAAAAACTTTTAACAAGCCTTTATTGATGAGTTAAAAAGCAGTTTGTGACACAACTGAGACACAATGTGGTATTTAAAAATGTAGTATATGTGAAAAGGATCACTGTTAGTTCAAATACATGTTTTTTTATATGATTCCACAAAACCACCCAAAAAACAAAATATAGATAAAAACAAAGATTCTGCATTATTAAATGAAAAGGAACTTCAACAGGTTCTGAGATTCTTTAATGTATTTTTGAAAATATTTTAGTGTTTCAGTGAAGGACATGAATGAAATTAAACACAAAAAGCATAGCATAAAAAAAGTTACTGTAGAAAACCCACTTATCATTATAATATTTCCCCAAAAATGTCAAATACTTGCAAACTGCTACTGCTTTGTGACCCATAAATACACAATTTGAACTGTGAGGTTACCAATAAGCTGGGTGAAGTCCACATCCAGTCTTTTGCTGTAGCCGAAGTCGGGGTCCATCCCACTGCGATGCAGAACCACCTGAGCCACACATTCTTCTATCACCTTGTAGTACTGAGGCCTGTGGGGTCAGGAAACAAAGTAGAACAATTAGACAAGAAAGATATGAGTGACACAAAACCTACAAGGCTAATTAAGCACAAATGATTCTCTTATCCAAGCTAGAGGTCACAAAATGCCATGTCAGAAAGGGTGCTGCTGGAGAAAATAGGTACCCCATTAAATTTGATCACTTGCTTCACCCCGATCATGAAATTAGCAGATTAATGGCTACACAGAACTCGAGCATGTGATTGTCTGTCCAATTCAAGGTGACTGACGGTAGTCAAGGCTACGCTTGCCCTCTTGCATAATTTGCAATCTTCTGTGCCAATTAGAGCAACCATAAAAACTGAAATGTAAATCTAATCAGTGTAATGTGTGTAATTGAAAGCACAATGACCAGGAAAACATGTCAGCCAGTTAGGAGTGTGACTGAGTGCTCGGCGTTGTCAAACAGGGTGTGTGAATCAGCCAGAGAGTCCACCGCCGCCACGCAGGTTGGTATGTGACCTTTTCTGTGTAGCATTATCAAGTTTAATTGCAAGTGACATTTAGCAAATACAATGCCGTCTTAAGCTGAGCTCCAAACTGAGAAGTAATTATTTTCTAACCATGACAAAGACCTGAGTTTGATGTTTAAATTTAAATCAGTCTGTTTTTGTTCCTCCAAAGGCTCAATGTCTGGTCCTTTAGTTGATACATTTGGAGTTGGACATTTTAAAACTAGACACCAATCTGCCCCAACATCATTATGGTCTTCTATATTTAAAATAAGAATAAAAAACTGGGTACAGGCACATTTTTCATCATGATCCGTCTCCTCACAACTCTAATATCTGAGGAGAAACAACTGAACCGGAACTCACCACCTGAAAACTCTGATGCAGAGGTTAGCCATAAATCAAATATACTCCACTTACTGAGTGTTGTTGCTTATGTAAAACCTTTGTGATGAAAAGATGAATGACTGAGAAAACCAGCATAAAATTTGTCATCTGTGAGTAGTTTGGATTTTTTTAAGAGACCTTGAACAAACACACCTTTGCTAGAATGTGTTGCTTTTTCACATTGTGTAGCTCAGAGACTCACCAGCAACTATTAAGCATGGTAACATGTGTTAGTAGTGTGAAACAAACAAAATGGCTGCCAGAGATGGCCTTGCTTTAAAAAAAAGAAACTTTATTAATTGATAAAAGGGTTGGAGGATGGACTTTTGTTAAATTTGTCTTATTTTGTTGAATATTAGTCTTCTTTTTTTATATATTGTGATGCCTGACCTACATTAAAGCTGCTATCTGACGTTTTCCCCCTTTCAGGAATTATGTATAATTTTTTTAGAAATCCATATTAGTGTCTGGCCCTGTTCTGTGATATAAGGTAAGGCTATACATCAATTTATTAATTTTTTTGCTTAGCCCGCCCGTCCCATAGAGCCCCATGCAATTAGAATTGAGCACCGGTCATCATTAACCAATAGTGTTAGACATCATCCACCTACGTACAGATGTCAATCACAGAGTGTGCGCAAGTGTTTGCGGAAGTACCTAGACTGGTGCAGTGTTGGTGGCATTTCTTATGGACAAATAAATCTTTAAAATAAATATATATGAAGAAACAGTCTAATGTGAGAATGATCATTGTAAAACAATGTCTTTTTGCTTTGTTGGCTGGCCAGAGGTGCGCATTCCTGAATTAAAGCATTGCTAATCCAGCTGTAAACACGGAAATAGGGAGGACGGCTTCAGCTGCAATACATTTTTCTGCCTCTAGATGGTGCCGTCTGACAAAAACTCCAGATTGCAGCTTTAATTGAAAGGACAGTTTTGAGGTTTGTTGTTTATCTTGAGTGAATCATGGCTGAAGAGCCAACGTCTGAAATCATGGTTCACCATTGCATGATGGTATAGTCTGAATTTAAACGTCAGTTCAGAGGTTAAAGGTAGGTTTTAAAATACAGCCATCTGCAATACATACAGTATATATCATGATACAGCCTCAGGATATTAGGCCATATTGCTCAGCCCTATCCAAAGTCTAATTTATGCCTGCAAAACAACGCAAAAGGGCATGAGAGTGTATACCTTATAAAAAATGTGGTAAATGTAGGCAAAATGCATTAATTCATTTTTTATTTAGTTTTAAATATCCAGTTAGGTCAAAAACCTGATTTCAAACTGTATATTGTTTTGTTAAATATGGATTTTTCTTTAATTATTAATAAAATGAACACAAACAGAATATATTCATGGCTCTAAACAGCAGACACTAATTCAAAATGTTGAATCAACTCAGGAAAAAAAATAAAAAGCTGAGGCCCAACATTAACTATTGGTGCATCACACCAAAACTCAACAGAAACTAAATCTGACACAGGGCCGTTAAATCTGACATAGGGAGGTTGATACAGACTTATTGCAGAAGAAACATTAGCATAAAGAAAAACTGAGTTCTGATTAAATAGCTATGTGTGCTTTCATTGTTTTCTTTGTAGGGAGCAAAGTTTCAAATGGGAACAGGATGAAAGCTTAGCTCGAGATCTGTTACCATTTGCAGTGACAGATTATGATCTCCTAATATGCATAAATGCTATACTTATTTTCCTGATGTGTTGTTTAATGTCACACTAAGAAGACAAAACTGAAGTAAAAGATCCAACAATCCCAGTCAGGTAAAAATGCTAAAGGTAAATATTTTTAGCTTTTCTGGACTGTCCAATTGATTTAAAGTAATAAAGAAGTAAAAATCTGAGATGCCCAAAAGCCCTGGGTTTTAAGACGACTTTGATTAGATAAGAAACTCATTTGGATCAAAGCTTGGCTGCCTGACAGTTCTGCATAAAAACATTGAGCGAGGGGGAGCATTACCACCACTAAAATGTGATAATTGATTATAGCAGGCAGAACTGTGAACAAAGCCTCCATTGCCAGGTGGGTTAATTTTGTCCAAAAACACCAGAAATGTGCATAAGCAAAATATGTCTGGGGAAAAAATGGGAACACGATAGCACTTTGTTTCTACCAAACATGAAATGGAACAAAGTTATTATCACCCGTATTAATTCTAAGTGTGAACTTCAAAGTCTATTTTCTCATGATACCTTGTGGGTGGACAGACCACACATCATGTTGTGAGCAGAAATTTGAAATAGCAAGCCAAAGTAAATAAGAATAAATCAGCGTTTAGGTGTGCTGTTTTCAAAGCATGAAATGCCTAAGCTTGAGCTGGTGGATTCGCCCACTCATGACTGGCACGAGCTGGTGAAAGCTCATACATCGCCCCACATGGCTTAGGCGCTGTGGCACTCGGCTTACAACTGTCACAAATGCACACCACATTATTATCTCAATAAGCCACCCTATTTTCCCTTCGTCCTCTATCCTCCACCGCCACCGAGCAGATAGAGACTGGGTGGAGATAACTAGAGACAGAGAGAGTGACCCAGAACTGTCAGGCCCTTCCACAGTGGGCAGGGCTGGGCTCCTGGAGCGAGCGCACGTCCCCAGTATCATCCCCAACCTCTTCTCTTACTTTGGCACCTTCATTTCTTCCAGTGATAGCTTGCGGTTCATCACAGCCCCAGCTACTTGATCCAGCTCTGCTCCACATAACCAGTGTAATCCCCATATCACCAGGCTCCAAAAGAGCAGATCTGCTCCATATTTACTGGGTGGGTTTGACATCTTCCTATTCATTATACTTGCAAGGAGAGATTAATTATCAAAAATAAACCCAGCCCTGGAGGGGAGGAAAAAAAACAACTAATGTTTTGTTAGGAGGAAAAAGTAGTCTTTAGACTTTTTTTCCATTTATAAATAAATCATTGTTTAAGAATATGATTTGACAGAAACTGTGCAATCAATCCCAGTTTATGAAAAATAATGTAACAAGGCCTTTTAATCTAAAATATCACAACTGTATTTAGCAATTATTCCATGATCTAATCTAAGTTAACTCAAAAACTTTAGAGGGAAAACTGTAAAAAAAAAAAAAACCAGTATTTACTGCAGTATTGAATCTTAAATCCACAGCAGGTGTATGAGGAATAAAATGTCTGTCATAATGCATGTCCTGTCTTAATGTCTGCATGTGCATGTGTTCGATTTTTTTACTTGCATTTGTATAAAAAAAAATCTTTAAAAAGATCGGGGGTTTTTTGTGAGCACTGCTACTGCAGAGGTGTACATGAAGCACTAAAACTGTGGTGGACATGATGATGATACGGGATAGTTAATGGGAATTCTATTTCTCACTTCCTCCAAGTAGATGAGGAATACATAATTCATACATCCAAGGGAACAGCAACTTGTCTCTGGTAAATTCATCTACCTCCTATCCTCCCACTGTCTTCAAACTTTCTTCTTTAAGTTTTATTCCAGAAAAAAAAGTGGAAAACCAGGCTGGAATTAATCTGAAGCACTTCATTCAGCGGAAACTTAACACTGAAGGATTTGACTTACTTTGAAATATTTTACCTCTAAAAAACAATGTGCCATGCTGCCACTGAACCAAAGCTAATGGTTGTTCAGACAGAGCAAACTAATAGAGGTTACATGCTATTTTAAATCTGCTTTGTGTGCCACCTCAAAGACAAACACAGCGAACACTCGCCCAGTGATGGATGAGAACTGAGGTTCAATAAACTGAGTTTAACATACAGAGATCAGTGATGCAGAGCTCCCATCAAAGATAATGATTCATGTTTCAGAAGGCAGAAATCTGGAGAGTTAAAACTGATGTTAGCATTGAAAAACAAGAAAGACCCACTCATCGGTTTGGTTTGTTCCTTTTAGATTACAGCGGCAAACAGGGTGGAGGGGAAGGACCCCTTTTAATAGGTATCTAAGGTAATCCTGTAGGAATTACTATATTACATTTCAGATTAACAATTTGACGTTGCACAAATAGAAGTTTATTGACGGTCTGATAAAGTTTAGTTAGACTTTAATTAAAACATACTAAAGGTGGCTGAGTTTATGGCAGCAGGGATAAAATTCAACTGACCCTGAACAGAAAAAAAGAAACTCCCAAATGTTTCTGCCTTTTACAACTTGTAGACATCCTTAAAAACATGCTTCCAGTCAGTTTATTTCTTCACTGCAGTTGATTCCAATCACCCAGCTCACACATGCTCCAGATTTCATTAAAGGTTACAGACACGGTCCGTTATAGTAACTGAAAGCTACGTTTAAACCGTCTTTTGGCTCGTACTTTTGCAAAGATGCCTCCTGTTTAGATGGATTTAAACATGGCAAAAGCATTTCACGAGACGCCAGTGAAAGATCGATAAACATCGGGCGGAGGAAGAGAAACAGCTCTATGGGTAAAATCAAAATGTGTGATTGGTAATTGTATCTACCAAGAAAAACAAAAAGTCTCAAGGCTATGAGAAGGTAACGAAAGCAACTCGGTCATCAGTCAATACAAGGGCAGCAGCGTGTAAAAAACAAACAAACAGAACTTACCTGATGTAATAGTCATTCCTGATAAGCAATAGGTGCTGGAGGATTGACAGAAAGTAGGGCTCCGAGGCAGTGTCTTTCACCATGTTTGACAGGAGATGGTACACCTCACTCATATCAGTGAAGGAGCAAGGTTAAGGAAAACAACTTTTTCACAGTGTTGCATTCGTATTTATTTACTTCTTCTTAAATCAGATAGCTATCAGGACTAACTTCTTCAGAAGACATCCAGTCTGACAACATTATTCAACTCCAGTAAACATTCAATGTTTCATTGCATTTTATTTTCATTGGAACTATTTCTTTTCCCCAGTAACTTTAACTCAGATTTTCTGACAGGCATCATTGTGCAAAAGTCAACAGAGATATAATTCCTCTTATCCAGTGTCTCTCAGGGGAGCTATGACAGTGTAAACAGCTAAGTTGAAAAGGAGGATTGGTTTTGAAGATTGCTCCCACAGGTTCACCTGTCATATCAGACATTTTACAAAATAAGAAGCTAATTACATAAAAACGCAGCTGAATGCTTTAAGGTTTTGGGCCAAAAAAATTATGAGGATGTTATATTTTATAAAGTAAAAATAAATTAAAAATAGCTGAGGTTAATTCCCAACATCGAAACTGGTACAAATGCAGCAGCACAAAGGTATGTTATTAAATTAGCAAAAAGTTATTGATTATATGTCTTAGGTTTGCTTCTCCAGCAAGAAATAATGATGCATTTGACATTTAAAGCAGCTGTTAAATCAAACTCAAATGCAATATTTCTTGATTATTTGCTAAGCATTTATTTTTTAAACAAGTATGCACTTGTGATTATACTTGATGAAAGAAGCAAATTGAACTATTTCATATTAAAATTACAGACTCAAAAACAATGCAGCTATTTAACACAGGGTACAAACCAAGACGGAAACCGACAGTGTACTGAAACGCATCTCAAAATGTGATGTTTATGCTAATAGTGTAGATTAGCATAGAAATCTACTTAGAAAATGTTAAATTTGTTTTCCTCAAACATTTAATTGTGTTCTAAAAGTCTAGCTCTAAGAAGCCACACAAAAAAAGGAAAAATGGATGATTTACAGTCTGATTTGTTTTCCTGAGATAGAGGATTTTCCCTATGGAAGCTAATCATGTCTGGAGAAGTGAAGAAGTCTCTCATTTCTGCACCTACGCAGAAATATGTAGAGTGAAGAAAGAGTGCCCCGTTTTGCTTGCAGAGATGAAAACCTGAACGCCACCCTAACATAAATCGTTGATCTTGACAACCTGTGTTAAAATATTCAGAGAGTGAGTACAATGGCATCAAATGACACTTGCGACACCGTGGCACCGTATGCGGAGATCCCCCTCTCTCTTCTGCACATGATACAGGGAATATATCAAGTAGATGCAGCAGAAATCCTTTTTTATGATCTTTAGGTTGCTATTCTAACGATTCAAAAAAGATCAATGCTTTTAAATACCAGTCCACTTTTCTTATTAATTTCAACAAAGTCTTTTATTAAACTGCTATTCATTTTTTTTTTTTTTTTTTTGAGAAAAAGGACGGGAATTAAAACTCCTCTAAAGTATCATTCCCTGTCTTTGCATTACCAGCATATGAAGTCTGGGAGAATTACCAATCCGGTGAGATTCAATTATAACCTCAGCCCAATTTCAAAAGAATGAGAAGAAGCTTACGCTGAAAAAGAGTCGAACCAGCTCCATCTATCACTAAACTGTGGACAAAACCTGATGTAAAACAACTATTCATTCTCAGCTTTTTCCTCACTCTTAGTCTGTTCCTGCCTCTTTACCCTCTCTCTCCAAATAATGAATAAACATGAGCGGCAGTCAAGTGTGATGTAGGCCAGTCAGCGGTGGGGTCAATCAATCACCATTCCAGGAGTTCATTAATATTCATTAGAGGCCTGGAGTCATCTCCTCGGCACCTGGACCTGAGGCCGGACACAGAGGAGACGAGTCTCTTCAGCTTAATATTTATGAAACCACCGGGAGAAACAAGACACATGTGCAATGCTCAGGTGGTAGGAGCTTTACCTGTAAAATAGCAGGCATGTAGGTGTGTGTGTGTGTGTGTGTGTGTGTGTGTACTATGCAAACAAAAGGACAAAGGGTAACCTAGGGATTCCAATCATGTCCTTACCTCTTAGATCAATACGGCATTGTCCTTGGAAGCAAACATTAAGCCTTCTCATTTGTGAACCTGCTCAAGCACATCATTAATCCAGGTACACCTTTTTCCCCCCATCTCTCTTGTCTCCAGACACACACACACACACACACACACACACACACACCACCTCCTCCTCCCCTCACTTACATGTGTCAACAGAAACTGTCACTCACAGTGGCACTTTTGTGCTCTTACAAGAACTGTGGGATTCGGTGGAAGAAAAAGGTTGCAGGAAAGAACATCTGCATAACAATGTCAGCGCGTCTGGTTTGTCTGCTCACAATGTCAGCTATTCAGACATGGCCTTAGAGAAGATTTGTGAATTATTAAAGAGTTCTTCTAGGATGCTTGAAAAAGTTTCCCACTCAGGACTAAATTACTGCTCCTCCTATTAACTTCCACCCTGACTGTTTGGAGGTGAAAATCTGCTTCCTGAACTTGTACAAAGATGAGAATTTCACTAAACATCTTTAGTGTTACTTAAGCAAAACTAACAAAAACTAAAGAGAAGAGAAGGAAAAGGAGAAGTGTAAATAAGAAAGACTGGAGAGGTCAGAGGTTAAGATGACAGGGTTATTTACTGAGTATACCTGGCCAGGGATGGAGCTGGATATTGTGCTTTGACTCATCTAATCCTTCTCTAATGAACAAAGCCACGAGGGGGATTTATCCTGTAAAGCTTGACCAAACTCACAATATGTACTCGTCGCTTCACTTCTGCAGGCCTGTATGCCAGACCTCTGTATATTCACAGAGAAAAGGACAAAAGGATATTCCATCTCAGCGCGGATGTCATCCAGGCGATGGGTGAGTTCGATAGCATCTTCCTCCTTGTTCTCATTAAACACCCTCAGCTGGATGTCGAGCTCCTCGGTCTCTTTTATCTCCTGAAATTAGTTCAAACAAATTGGTGTTACAAGTGTTCAGAGTGCAGTGTGTTTTCAAATAAACAAACGTGATACGCAGCTTGTAGCCATTTCCCACTTCAGCTGTTGCACTCCAAACTTTTGTGTTATTATTAACTAAATCTGCTCTGAAAAGTTATAGCAGGAGAATATAGAAAAATGGAAAAACCATATTACCCTGAACCTTTCCACCAAGTGTTTCCAACAATATCAATTCCTGCACACCTGTTCCAGCCACAAGGGGCTACAGGGGTGCTCCTCACCCCTTCTCTATGAATCACCGGCAGGGAAGTTTACACACTGAGACAAGGCCAAATGTAACCCAATTTCTGTAGGTATCAATCACCTAGCGCCGCTTTTTGGGTGCACCATCTGTCTCCAGCAGGCAGCAATGGTTCGGAGGGAAGTGCACAATGGCACAAAAAAAGGGGAAGAAAGGAGGGGAGCCAAATACCTGCGTCAAGGACTATCAGAAGGAAACAAACTGCGCTTTCTTTTCCAGTGGACTTCACTATTTCTTTGCCAACAGCTACACACACACTCCAGAGTATAACTCATAATTAGATGAAGGAGTGTCACGCAGAATGTGGGCAATAAAAGTGGTAAATGTGGGATTCATAAATGAGTGTACATGGAGGTCCTTTCAAATCAGAGGGCAGAATTGAAGATAATTAAAGTAATGACCGTAAAAATCCACAGGAGCAGCTGGGATGACTTATTAACAACTGGCTCCGTGACACGCTCACCCCACTCGCGACAAATGAGAGTTTGAGTGATGAGCTGGAGCTCGCCTTGCCTTCAGCTCATGTGAAGGTGTGTACAGCGAGGTTGCCGATAATGATGCCTGTGCGCGGAGGTGCGAGCGCCGAATCGCACTCTCCACAAGCTCTTGCTACTACAAATCAAACTAACTGTGGCAGCTCTCTCCTTTGTGAATTTACATCGCAATTATCTTCAGTTTCTTTTTCAAACTGATGCATTTAATGAAGTCTGCGCTTGAAATATTTTGTTTGGACAAAAAATGTCCTAATGAACAACAGAAGCGTCTTAGCTACAACGAGTTTAACCCAAATTACAATCTTTAATTTAGCTCTCAGATCTTACTGACAGAAAACAAAATAAGTACCAAATAGGACCACATTCTCTTTGCTGTGTTCTCTGATCACTCACAGGAAGGATCTTCTTTAGGCCGCATCTTAAGAACTCGTTGCGTAGATGTATCCGGAAGTCCAGGTCATCAGGCGAGGTGACAAGCGCGTTGATTAGCTGCATGCAGGCAACCTGTTGTATAGAAAACCCCAAAAATATATAAAACATGCAGAAAAAAACCCTCAAGGGAACTTGTTCCAAGCTAATTTAATTAACAAGGTGTGGGGGGAAAAAAAATCCAGGTTTATGTTCTGCACTTATGTGATCATGTTCTTTATTGCTTTGTTTGAGATTAAACAACTGAAATTGCAGCAATAAGAGAAGAAAAGTAAAGTAAAGAAAGAGACAGAGACCAGATGAAACACAGACAGTTCAGGTCTGCTGTGCCTATTGACTAGATGTGCATTATTAATGGATTTATTGGTAAAAGAAAGAGGGAAAAAAAGGAGTCTGTGTGCTGGGTGGGCGGCTGGGTGTTAGGAGGGGGAAATCGTAGATGAATTATAATGAGAAGTAAGGTGTTTCAAGGGAGCAGGCCGTGGATAAGGCAGTTTTCCTTTGACAGACAATCAATAAGCAGGTTGAAGGATTCCCATGGACAAATCTGAAATGCTGCCTTCTTAAACCTTGACCCTCTACAGTTGGTTGGTATGTGTTATTAATAAGAGTCGCTGCAGTGCTGATTCTTTAGGGCTGTCGTACGTTTATGGAGTTTTAAGCTGCACTCTGTTCATCTGGTCTCTTGTTGCTAAAAGTTTGTGTTTTTTCTGGGGTTAAATACCTGTTAATGTGAATAATAATCCCTAAAAATAGCCATTAAAAGTACAGGTATTTTCAACATTTAAAGTGGAGGAAATGCACCCACATTTTTTTAAAGTAGTGAAGCAAACTTCTGGTTTTGAAAGAAACCTCTAATCACTCCCAGCAATTTTTGAGTTTGTTCAGTCCAGCTCAGCTCAAACACCTTGTTGTTAGCTGCCAGTGGAGCAGCATTCAGCTGTGAAGATGAGACATTAAGATAACAAACCTAGTTTTAAAAACAGTTAAAAGAAAACAGCACCTCTTTCTGTCTGATCAAACAGAATTAATGTATATCTTATGCTATTCAGGCATGTAAAATATCCACAAGTGCTCTAATTCAGAAACACCTGTAAAAAAAAAAGAGGTGTGTGAGCACCCAGTGAGTGCTTTAACTAAAATATGGCCTAAAAGTATTTAAAAATGTCTAAATCTTGTTTTAGGTGTCAAAATGTCCTATTTAGACTAGATCAATCATAAAACAAAAAACCTAAATTATTACAGACTCTGGGTTTGAGCTCCAGCCTTCTGACTACTAAAGCTTTGTGCCTCTACCTGAGCTGAACCGCCAGCTATTACAAAAAACTCTTTATAAAACATGTAATTCTTGTTTTTGTTCCCCATTTATGTCATAGTCAGACATCCATGAATCTCACTGCATTACTGCTGTTTAATAACGTGACAAACACCAGAGTTTGGATTCCAGTTTGCAGGCTTTGGTAAGTCACACTTTTACCTTTTTGTGTGTCTTTCTATGGTGTACTGAGATGTGTGACTGTAGGAGAATAACGTCACGTTGCCTCTTATCTCTGATCTCCAGCAATGCCAGGTATCCAGTGATGAGAGGCGATGTTGTGACAATTTCCTACAGCCATATATCTCAAGATGCAGGTAAATATGCAAAAGTGTGACTGGGGTAGAAAAAGGATCGATTCACAATGATAAACCCCTGTCATAGTATAAAAAGTTGAAATTACAAAAGTAAAGCTATTACCGTAATTTTTTTTTGTTTTCTTAATGTATTATGTAACTAAATATTATTTAAAAAGGGACAAGAGATGCCAAGTTAGGGTAAAGAATTTAGGGTAGAGTTTTTTTCCCCCTAAACTGTAAATAAAGTTTTTAACACTAAAAGCTATAAAAGACAAATAAGGAACTTATCTTGTCTAAACTGTCATGAAGTGTCCTTCCCTTAACTTTATGCCTTTTTGACCTTTGGCCACCTTTTCCTTACTTATCTGTTAAGAGGCTGAATATTTTGAACCTGAATGCTCACACTTCTGCATGAACTGTATGTACCAGCAGTGTTATTTGCCAGAAACATGGCAGACTCTTCATGTTAAAGAAAAGCTTCAAGGCCTGAAAATAAAATAAAAAAAAAAAAAATATATATATATATATATATAGCTGACCTGAAACCTGACATTTTATTGTAACCACCAGAGCCCAGACACATAAAAGAAACTCCACCAAATCTTCACAGAATTTCTGCGAGTGAAGAAAGTCATGCAGCTCATGAAAAATTCCCTCTCTTCTGCGGGGAGCAGACTGATGCTTACATCAAGCATCTCAAACATGCCTCAGTCATGTATTGTGGAGTGGAGGAGCATCTGGCTAAAAGATTGAGGGAATAAAAAGAAGAGGGGTGTCAAAATATTGCAATTAAAAGCACTAATGTTTGGACAATTTTAAACTTAAATGCAGTTCTTGGTACACAAGAAAGCCCTGAACCCACATTTTAATCACATTAGCAACGTCTAGTTGCGAGGACCATCACGGGCTTTGAATTCAAAGCCTATTAATTTCCTTGAAACCCCTGCATCAGCAAAGCATTTTAATTTACTTCACAATTAGCAGAGCTTCATTCCATTAATGGCAAAATTTAAAGGAAAAACACTGGCCCCCACTAATAAAAGAATATCTTGTTTCTCCTCCACCAGCCGCCTCATCAGTTCCCTTCATGGCTTCTCCTTCATGACTTCTCAGGCCCTGCAGCTAAACTAATTTCTTAAGTAATTCCCTGCTTTGGTTTCAAAAAAAAAAAAAAACAACATGTTTTAAGTGGTGTTGTTGTTGCCGTTATCTGGTTCTTCCCGCTCCTGAAGAACAGTAGTGAAAATGAGAAGAGGTGCGGTGCTTTGTTGCCCTTTCACACTGCTGAGTCCTCTGAGACTCAACTTGACAGCAACATGGAAAAAAGCAAGAGGATGTATTTGTAGGATGTGAGAAAAAGATGAGTAAAGCAGTGAGAGGAAGAGGAAATGTGACAAAGAAAGAACTCGGCCTCGTTTTTTATTTCATCTGTTTTTTTTTTTGGTGTTTGCCAAAATAATGGAGCAATTCAGTAGAGGTGCTCAATGACCCAGGTGCTTTTTGATTAAAGCAGCAGCAATGGAGCATTGAGCGCATTTTAATAGGCAAGTTATCACATCTTGTCATGTGCTGGAGGGGCTGTGACAAGTCAACGTGAAGACAGAATTAATGAAAGACGTGATAATGCAGCGGAGATGGAGTTAAAATGGGCCGGAGACTGCCCAGAGAGGCAAAACTTTCAATTTCAGCTCCGTGTGGTCTTCATGGTTGTTAGTAACACACTGGAGTTTTATTCTTTTAAATTTATGTTGTTTGAAGTAGTATGAGGACATTCTTACTCACCACATCATGTTAGATGCAAGCTATTCAGGAGTGTTGTTTTGTTTTTTTTTTTTGCTTGTGAGGTTGTTTGTGTCCCTAATTGCTCACCTGGAGCTGCTGGGCCTCGTGGTTCTCCAGTCCCTCCACAATCGGAGCAAACCTCTCTTTATTGTTCCTCTCTGCAGCAATAGTCATAGCAGCCAGAATCTTATCCAGGCTGGAAGAACACAGAGAGCAGGCAAACACAAAAGTCAACAAACACTTTTATCACCCTACTGACAGGACATTTATTCACAATTTGTAGCTCAAACACCATGCGTCTTATCTCTTTGTGTGTGTTGGTGGGGACATTTACTCAGCCAGTCTTTGGCCACTTTGACAAACGCTACAGATTTCCATCTCTTTGTATGAAATCTACTCTATTATTGCAGCAGTATCCAATTTTGACTTCATCTCACTGTTACTAAGGTGAGGCTTGACAAAAACAGGGTTTTGATGCAAATGTGTTCTTGTGAAAGGGGCTGCGGTAAATTGTATTTGGCTGACTAATGTTCAAACACACCTACTCAAAAGGTAAGCAAATAAGAGCACTTATAAGGGCTCAAGGCAGCTCAGTTTGGAATATTGGGCAATTTCCACCTAAACAGAGAATGAGAAAATTCTGCTTGTCACAAATACACAAATGACTTCAGTAAATTGATGCTTTCCGAGCTGTTATGAGAACTGATTTATAAAAAAAAAAGTGAAATTTATGCACTAGTTCCATTTGATATTAAACTAGGTGGGCATAAATGTGAATTCTCCCTAACTGAATCAGCAAATAAATTAGGAAAAAGTCCATCAAATATGAGTAATCACACATGCCAGATACACTTCCTGTTGCCTGTTTGACTATGTTGTGATCAGCAGCTGATTAGTGGGTGATTACGTGTCCGACCAGTAGCAGGCCTGTATTTGCAAAGCAAAGTCTGACACAGAGATAAATAGAGGGACCATGTGCTCTGTGATAGACATTACAAAGTCACAGAGAAACATGGGGAGCTGCATACTGAGTAGCTTTAAAGCCAGTTCAGACGAAGCTACAAAACAGGGAAGATAGATCTGCTTAACTTGTCGTGTTCTCTTTTGATGCTGTCAGCCGAAGTGGGTGCTGAACATGAGTCAGAGTCACAACATTGGTTGGCGTAAAATTTTCTAACCAAAAAAAAAGTGACACCTCAGCTTCTTTGGATGTCATTTACCCAGGATCCGGACATTTTAATGCAGGGCTATGATCACGGAAGGAATCTTGTTGTTTTATTTCAACCTATTTTTGAATTTTTTGAGTGACAAGACTGAGAGGAATAGACGAAAAGTCAGACACAGAGAGATATGTACTATTTACAGGTACAGCTAAAAGTTCAATATTTTTAACACTCATTTCAGATAGTGAAATTCATATTATATAAATAATGACACACAGTGAAATATTTCAAAAATGTATTTCATATAATTTTGATGATTATGGTTTACAGATAATGAAAACCCAAAATTCAGCATCTCAGAAAATTTAAATATATTACATAAGATCAATGAAAATGGACAGTTTGAACAAAAATGCCAGGCTTCTGAAATGTATATTTATTTCCATGCACTCAATACTTGGTTGGGCCTCCTTTTACATGAATTACTGCATCAATGCAGCGTGGCATGGAGTTGATCAGCCTGTGGCTCTGCTGAAGTGAAATGGAAACCCAGCTTGCTTTGATGACAGCCTTCAGGTCATCTGCATTGTTGGGTTTGGTGTCTCTCATCTTCCTCTTGACAATAACTCATAGATTCTCCAAGGGTTCAGGTCAGGCCAGACTGCTGGCCAATCAGAGCTCCATGTGGGCATTGAAGCAGCTTTTTGCACTTTTGTCAGTGAGGGCAGATGCCAAGTCCTGCTGGGAAATAAAACCAGCATCTCCTCGTGGTGTCAAGCTACTCCTGAACAACGTCAGAAGCTTCTTACCTGAGTTAAGGTGTTGTTAAATGGTCCAAAGTCCTCTTTTCAGATTAAAGTAAATGCTGCATGTCGTTTTGAAATCAAGGTCCCAGAGTCTGGTTAAATAGTGTAGGGGAACAGAATCAATGTTGCTAGAAGTCCAGTGGGAGGTTTTCAGTCAGTGATGATTTGGAGCCAAGTCATCTGCTGGTGTTGATCCACTGTGTCCACAGTCAGTGCAGCCTCTACCCAGACATTTTAGAGCACTTCATGCTTCCTTCTGTTGACACGCTTTATGGAGATGATGATTTCATTTTCAAGCAGGGAAAGACACCTGTCAACACTGCCAGAGGTACCAAAAACTGCTTCATGAGATGAGAGACACCAGACCCAACAATGCAGATGACCCAAAGGCTGCTATCAAAACAGGCTGGGCTTCCATTACATCTCAGCAGAGCCACAGGCTGATCGCCTCCATGCCACAATGCATTGAAGCAGTAATTCATGCAAAAGAAGGCCCAACCAAGTTTTGAGTGCATAGAAATGAGCATGCATTTCAGAAACCTGATTTTTCTGTTTAAAATTCATTTTTTATTGATCTTATATAATATAAAAATTTTCTGAGACAGTGGATTTTAGGTTTTCATTATTTGTAAGCCATAATCATCAAACATACAAGAAAAAAGGTGTTGAGATATTTCCCTCTATGTTTATTAGATTTATATAAAATATGAGTTTCACTTTCTGGAATGATTGACAAAGATTATTGAACTTTTTCACAATATTCTAGTAGAGATTTAGCTGTATATAAGCAGCATATGCTTCATATAGTAGTAGAGTGTGTCTGGGAATAATGATTTTCTGAGTGCTGGGAGTCTAATGTTTCATTTACCACATCGAGTAATGATTACATGAAATTCAAGGGCATCTACCTGCAAAAGTCATTATTAAATTGAATTAAATCAAAAGCTGTGATTTTAACCAGAATACTTTGAATTAGCTAAATTGTGACTGGCTGCCTGCTGGTATGTAGAAGTTTGCCTAGTTGGGTTCAGATGGTGGACATTTTCTGAACTTTCTGATTGTTTATCATTAAAACTGGTTAGAGTCAGCTTCTTATTATAAAGTCTGCTAGGAGTCTGCAGCACTTTCCATAATGTAGTGATCATCTTCCCTCACTACAGTGTGAAGACTGTTGATTTTTTAGCAAGACATTTTTTTTATGAATTGACAGTTTACAATTATTTTTAAACCCAATATAAGTACATAAAATGTAACAGGACTGCAGTTGGTTTAAATTGGACTGCATTTCATTGAAATAAGATTTTAAGTAAAAGTGAAAGAAATCCACTGAAATGGGAAAAACAACTTTTCTTTGTGTAAACCTTAGATGATGCAACAAGTTATGCTGCCTATTGATAACTCGCATGGTTGACTTGATAAAAACACTCATTTGCAGCAGGAACTTTGACATGCAACTGTATAAAATCAGCAATGTAATTAACAATAGTGCAAGTTAGATTCAGATGAAGCAGAATCACTGTTAAATGTCAGAGCATCAGCGGAGATAGTTCTGCTAGTATGAGTCTTTGTCTCACAAAGTTCCATGAGGGAATTATTGTCTCATGCAATTACACCTGAAATCAAAAATGTATCTGCATAGATTTATGTTCTGAGAAATGACCATTATTAAGATGTTCTTGATAGCACTAACAACTGGAATGAAATAAGCAAAAAAAGTCAAGTGATTCAATAATTAGTTAAATGCTTGACTGATAAAAATCAATCCTACACAATCATCAGTTCAAGTCCTCTCATATGTGTTTTTCAAAGCAGTTTCTCTCATTTTCTTTATGGCAGCTATCTGTTTAGATGGAATGAAACTCAAAAGTGGATTAAATTAAACTTCCTGAAACTCTGCGGCTTTAAAACAAGTTTGAAAGCTGCAGACTAAGTGTCAGAACAACAAGCATTAAGGCTGTTTTGGATGGTCAGAGATGTGAGACACATTGCTAAACTCAGCTTGTCTTGCAGAAAATGTGAGTTTGTTTATTTCCTCAACTGCATGCAGACTTGACTTTGAAGTGCATTTGTTATTCTAGTCTGGCCCTGTGGGAGGCAATAAAAAACACTCCCATAACTCAAATTTATAAGCTGTCAACCAGGTTGTGTCCATAGCAAACTAAACTGACTAAATCCTTTACAGTAAAGAGTCTAAGATGCATCATATATCAGGATCTTTTAAGCTGCACTGAGGACATGTAGATGCAAAACATGCTCAAATTTAGATAAACACATGTGTACTTATTCAGGTCAACCCAGTATCTTTGAGAGAACTTCACAAAAGTGTGATAAAACATGTATGCAAAAGAAAAAAGAAAACATGTTAAAGGTTTGTAGGAATTACACTGAACTGAAATGTATGACACTTTTGTGACAGGTTTTATATAAGGCCAGGTCACGTGGGGGATATGACATAACTGCAGACACATTGCGACAGTCATGTGAGTGTTGTGCCAATTTTCTTTGTGCAATTTAGTCACAGTGTTTTAATTATGTCTAAAATTATTTCTATTTTACCGCCATTTAATTTACAATTTGATTGCAAGTTGCCTCACATTTCTAACACTTTCTGACTCACTGAAACAAAACAAAGAAGGGTTCCAGTCTGATTCTGGACTCCCATAACTCTGATATTGTAATTTGTCACAGCTCATTGAGATGCTGTCTAAGTAATGCTGTGATTTTAGGTGGACTGGCTCCTTAAACCTCTAAAGTTGACATCCATTTAAATAAGAAAAAGGGTCATGTCAGGACATCTAATGACATTTCAGATGTTATCCCTGTAACTGGCAGGTCAACCACTTAGCAGAATACATTATAGTTCCTATTTCTTATTAAAGCATGCACTAAACTTAGCTAAAACACTACCAAGCTAGTAAAAATAGAAATATGTTGATGTTTGAATAGAAAGTTTAACATTATTACTTTACATTATTAACTTAACATTAATCACATTCTATGTTGCATTATGATTAACTTACCACATATCCTTAGTGACCCAAATGAATTAACAAATGCTGGGAAAATTTTCAAAAGCTAAAATAATGTCCACAGATAATTTGTAAAACCCCTCCCCTGAGCCTTTTGACCCTCTATGCATGCACATAAGTAATTGTGGAACATTATAAATTGGGTATTGTCTGATAACATGTGTGTGTACTCGTACGTGTCCTCATAAAAGTGCTCCGATACTTCAGGACTAGAGATGCACAATAATGACGTTTTATAACCAATAATTTCCTACTTCTTATATCCGATAACCAATAATCAATCGATAATTGCTTTTTAAAAAGTACCTGAGAGAAAATTATTTCTAAGTACAAACTAACAGTGTATAGGTCTGATTTAATCCAATGAACTTACAGCACTATTGTTACCTGCAAATATGTATTTTTCAAAATTATTGATTATAGTGATTTTCAACTGTATTAATTTAACATTATCATTATTATCTGATATTCCATTTTATTTCCCCATCTTATTTTATTTGTTTTCTTTTTCTTTTGATTTTTTTTTCATATTCTGTATTTATTTAATACAATGTGTTTTAGTTACTCAATTTATTTAAAAGTTACACTTTATTTAGTTAAAATTTTTGTAAATATGTATTTATTATTTATTAATTTTATTATATTTATTTCCTCCTTTTGCATTTTATCCCTCCTTTTTTTCCTCCTTTGTTTATTTACTGTACATGTTTCTTTTTGTCATTTCTTTATTCTCTCCTTCCTTTTTCCTTCTGACTCCTTGTGACAAAGAAACTTGGTAAAGGGGGGGTTCAGAGTCAGCTCCTCTCCTCGGTCAATCTGAGGTCTGTATTTAAAGTTGGATATTAGACTGACAGACATTCACTCCATGGTTCACAACGGTCAGGGACGGCTTTCTATACCGTACAATGTCACAGAGACGGCGGACACTGCAACGCCTCTTCCACAAGAAAAGCTGTGCCCTCCCCCTCTTCCTCTCCCCCGCTCCTCCTGTGCTTGCAGGAAGGGTGGGGGAGAGGAGGTGAGGAGACGTGAAGAGAAAATTTTCAGGGGGAAAACCACAGTGTGAGTGTGCAGTTTGAGCAATTTACTATTGGTCCATTTTATCTGTGAATTTTTAATAATCGAAATTATCTGTATGCCAGCATAATTGTCCATTATCTGACGATAATTATCTGTAACCGATATTATCGTGCATCCCTGTTCAGAACTCGACACCAGTGTGATAGGAGCTTCATTTCCCTGACAATTTTAGTTTGCGCACAAACACTCTAATCCGGTAAGTACTCAAATGTAAGTACTTATATACGGTTCCAAAAATCTGCTATTGGTACATCCCTTTTAAAATCTAACTACCTGTAAAATCTGTTTCAACAATCATGAATTTTTGACTTGTCTAACTGTCACGATAGATCCATCTTGGTTTGGTGTGTATGTTTGCATTTGAGCTAGGTTGCTGACATCAGGATTAAATTTCATCTTTTTTAATAATTGCATTTGTTTTCACAGATCTGTAAAACGTCCCCTCAACATCGACTAATCACAAAGTCGAGTCAAATAACAGCTGTGCTACAGGAAACTGCATGCCTTTGATTTCTTTAAAAAGAAAACACACGTTTGGTGTTTCTTTTCCACACAGTCAGAAGGCATTCCATATCCAACCAAAAATAAGTAATAAATGTATGATCACAATATAAATAATATACATTTTTGCATTTCAATCTGATTGTTTTTGCATACAGATGCCTGTTGTTAGTTGTGAGCTCTAAGCTGAGAAACACATCAGATAACAGCTTGATGTCTTACTTTTAGATATAGACCATAGAACAATAGAATGTTTTATGCTAGTAAATCTACAGGTATGCTCAGGCTCTCTGGAAAACTTTACCAAAGCCTGCAGACAAGAGACGGAAGCTCCTACAGGTTCAAGTTAGGGGTCAATCAAAAACTAAGGTGTCTGGCTTTACTTTAGAATGAAAATATCAACAATGCTCACAAGCAAACCAGACTCAAGAGAGAAAATCTTTAAAAAACAAGGCACACCTGCTGCCTACACGCTGATTCAACAGCAATCTGAACTGGAGTTTATTCATCCTATTTCCAAAAAGAAACTTGTTGTCAATTAGCATATTTACAGGAGGCTTTTTAGGTGATTTGATCTAATTTCTAAAGTTTGTTTTGATTGGTGCAATAATAAAATTAAGAGAATCTTACCTTTCCAATGACATGATGATATTGGCTGACAATAATGTTACCTAATATCCATTAAGAATATAATTTGTAGATATTTGTCACTGAAATCTCTGGGCTAAGATTCATGATGACCAGTTACATTAAGAACTGTGCACAGGAATACCTGTTCACTATGAAAACCATCCAAATGTGTTTTAAAGACCCTTTTAGAATTTAATTTCCTTTTCTACACACTTTGTGTCATACAAGTGACATTTTATTAGCATCTACTTTTTATTTCAGATCTACAAATGAATCCAAAAGCTCCTGATTTGAAGTTGTGACCTTTAAACTGTGACAATCTCATTACCTTACTTCAGACTCTGGGAAGAAGAGTAGCTGGCCTTTGACAAGCTATCTGTACACTCTCCTGTGGTGTGTGTGTGTGTGTGTGTGTGTGTGTGTGTGTGTGTGTGTGTGTGTGTGTGTGTGTGTGTGTGTGTGTGTGTGTGTGTGTGTGTGTGTGTGTGTGTGTGAGGGAGAGACATGATCAGATAAAATGAATTTAACTTACATGTTTTCTTCCCCAATAATACAGATAGCAGAGAGAATTTTGACTATCTCTGTCATCATGTTGGTCTGTTTGGGATCGATCGCTCTTGCCAACAGCAACAAGCTCCGCTCGTCTCCCAAAATCTTTTGCAGTCCAAACTGTTTGAGAAACAGAGGAGATGAGGCAGGATGAAGAAGAGGTCCGTTGGGTTTAAACTAATGAGAGCACTTGTATTCATAGAGAACTTTCACTTCAAGTAAAAAAAAAAAAGAATTACACAAAAAAGCCTTAATGCACATAGTTATAGTTAGCCCTAATCTTGTTTTAAAGAGGGACAATGAGGTCACGGGAGAAAATGGTGAGGATGATGAATTGATTCAATTCAGGACAGGACTACAGGGACAAATACTTATAGTCTCCTGTACCTTTTAGGCTTCCCACAACTGAAAGATTGGGCTGGGATGTCCACGTGTGGGGATTAAGTCTACAAGAAGCAATATCAATAGTTCATCTAACCTTGGAATGTGTGCCACTTCTGAGAAATGAGTCAAGCCTTCCGGAAATGGATAATTAAAAGTTCAGGAGCCAAAAATGATCAAATTAGCGTCCCTTTACTGTTTCCTTATCCAGATTCAAATCAGGTATAGACTTCTCTCTAACTGAGCTAATATTATACAATATTTTTTTAAAGTTTCATGTAAGTGCACCAAAAAATCTCATCAGTTTTTAATAATTTCTTTAAAAGTTTGATTAACTTTTCAAAAATAGTTTTAACATAAATTTCAGCCTCATAGCCTCCTCCTGATCATCTTGAGGCCTCTTAGTTGTGCTTTATGTGTGACATTAATACAAACCTTATTGTTCATGAAAGCCTTCAAGCACTGAATAAGTTTATGCTGATTCCGTTTATCAATATTCTCTTGCCTGGAAAAATAAGAACATTCAAAATATGGTGATTACACAAACAACCCTCTTAAAACATCTTGAAATAAGAATTTTTGTGATTTAACTCACTGTTTCTTGTCCAGCAGCTTCTCCAGCGCATCCAGAAGAAGGCCAAGACCCTCATGTCCAAAGTTATTAACCCAACTAGAAAGAAAAAAAAATAGATACAAAAACATCAGATCCACCAGTATTCTGTCTAGCGTTGTTCCCTGTTGGTTCTCTGTAAGCTGTGCTGCTTTTAAAAAAGAACACAAACAGTGTTACATTAGTCTCATGAGGAAATATGTCAGACTAAAATCAGAGCTTTAACACAGAACTGCACTTCCTGTCTGTTTAGAGTTTATATAAATGTTTAATTTCAGCAGAACAGCACGCTCTCCTCAACACCACTGTGAACCAGTCTGACTCTAAACTGCACCCATTTACACATAAATGAACACCCATCCATCCTAACCAATGTTCTCATCGCTGAGCAGTTTGTATCCGGGCCCGGTGCGAGCTGCTATTTTACTGTGCCAAAAGATTAAGCAATGCAAGTAAGATAACACTGTAATCGATAATGGATCGAGAGAGATAATTGCCTATAAACCGCGGCGTATCAGGAGATGGCAAATGATCCAGTGCAGATGAGCCTGTTTGTCTAAGCCAGGAGGAGAGTCGGGAGGAGGGCGGAGGGGACGGAGTGGTCACAGTCAGATGATGCCATTAGCTTTACTTGTTTTCAGGCCCCTAACTGTCAATGACGCAAAATGCATGAAGCAATTTTCCCAGCATTAACGGGGCACAAGTCAATTATTTATCCCGCCTTTTCGACGATGATTTGAAATAATAATGGTTTGAGTATTAAAGCCGTTTGTATTGACTCAGTGAGTCGTAAGAGACCCTCAATTAGGCATGAGATGCATTCGCCTGAGGAAAAAGGCAAAACGAGGTGAGGTATTTCTTTAATCTCTGACTAAATAAGAGCTAAATCACAACACCCTGCTAACATTACTCAAATTTACCTCACAGACAAGTAACACCAATTAATAGGAAGTGTGCAAAATGATGCGCTACTGCAATAAAAATAAAACATTGTAATACTCAAAAATGTCTGTAAAATACAGCAATGGATTTTGGGTTTGACTTTTAAGCACGGTTAGCTGGGTATGTTGGTTTTACAAGGAAAAGAAAAAACAAAGGGTGCTTGTTTATGGAGGTTTGGAAGCATTTTTTATTTAAAAAAAAATCTCCAAGTTCACATTAGTAAAACAAAATGGTCATGCCAAGAAAGAGGGACAGGGATCGTCCATGCAGTGACTTTTTTTTCTTCAAAAGATGTAACTCTTGCTGCAGGTTGCAACATAATAGTTTCCACCTCAAGGTTTTTAATGCACTAAATATTTTGAGTCCTCTCAACATCCCAGACTGCTCATCACTTTCTGTCCCCTCTTGCAAGCCTTTAGGTGCTTTTCAGCTTCTACATGCCCCAAATGTTAGTGCGAAAACACAAAATAAAGAGCTAGATAGAACATCTATAGTGTTTGTCCTACAGCATTAAAACACTCCCACTCACTTTACAAGAGAGGCTGACTCAATGGACAGCAAACTTTCACAAACACAAATAATCTGTGGAAACATTATTTTTTCCCATCATATAAGAAGCATGGATTAAGCTGAGATTAGACTATTAAAATGGCTTTTTAAAGCATTCGGCCCGTGATTCTTAAGACAACAGAGCAGTCAAACCCCAAACACGACCCGCAATTACTGAAAGAGATCAAATCCATTCCAAATAATTTTTTCTCCTAATGTGAGCATATAGCCAATGATTTTATTAACTCGAGGGAGAACTTGTTCATGTAATATTGATAGCCTTAATCCTCCAGTTGAGTGCCACCAAAATGCATTACCTTCTGCAATCATGTATATTCCCCAGGCATAATACAAAATTAATGGTCGGTTAAAGAGAATAGAAGAAAAAGAAATAAATGGCAAGATATCACAGCAGAGAGCGTAAAGAAGAAAATACAGGAGTCTGATCGGGTAAAAATATGACTTAGTGCACGCCTCAACGGTGACAAAACCAGCGAGTGGTCGACTGCATCACTTCCTGTTTGACTGATGGCTGTTCCTGTGTTTAGAAAGCTTGTGCAAGGATTGATTTCAGTCCATAAACCACTTTTGTCATTTTATAAGAGCTGGATATGGACTACTGTTACTCACAGCTTTGAGGAAATACATTATGTTTCATATTGCATTACAGACTAAGCTACACAACTGTCCCTCGGTGGGTTTACTGACCTATCTGGTGCTACAAAATTCCAACTGAAATCTGATGTACTTTGCTACAAATGAATCTCAACAATACAGCTTGAAACAAAACAACACCAGTGTCTGCTTAGTGATTCTGCATCAGCTGGACGAGGTGGAAGGCCCAAGTGGAGACTTGTATACATGAGGCAGGAAGGAGAATAACAAAAAGTAAACTTTTATTACTAAAAACAAAACTCTGCAGGGCAGGATGATAAATATTCAGCCCAAATGGCAAGATCCAAATAAGAGTGCAAGCAAAACACACTTCATCTGAACATAGTGCACTAATGAACCCAGGCAGAATGTATACTAACGAGGGAAGGAGAACATTAGAGTAACGTTCAGATGTGACAAAATTAACTGAAGTGAATAAAGAAGATGTACTCTGTTCTGCAAAATACAGCAGGTGGTAAACCAAAATACAAATCACTCCTTCATTCATTTGTGTTCAAACATCTGTACATTTATCATCTATCTATCTATCTATCTATCTATCTATCTATCTATCTATCTATCTATCTATCTATCTATCTATCTATCTATCTATCTATCTATCTATCTATCTATCTATCTATCTATCATCTATCTATCTATCTATCTATCTATACACACATATATAACATATAACACGTGTTCATTTAGCTGTTTGAAAAACACATTTTCCCTCCCTAGCTTAAACTGTTATTACTCTTCATACTGTATTTATTTAAAATTTGATTTATATCATATTTTGCTAGGCTGTTCCATAAGTGCTGAGATACTCATACTCTTTAATGTGGTTCTAACTTTGTCTTTTTAAGTTATGTCCCTGTTCTCTCTCAGTGAATAGCTCCTTTATTGTGTTTTTAAGTAAGTCATTTCTTGCTTTATAAATTAATTGTGCAGTTTTGAACTGAACCAAGTCTGGGAATTTCATAGTTTGAGTTTTTATAAACAGATTTGTTGAAAATTGTTTGAACATTAAAAAGCGACTTAAAAAAATACTGAAGTAAAGACAAAATATTGGTAAACCAAAACTGGATCTACCGTAATTAAAACAGTTTAAATAACCAAAAGGCAAAAGCTGAATCAAAACATGCAACTTAAAATCACTGTTATGACAAATATGAGACTTCATTACACCCTGATCAGTTTATTTTAAACAGAAAAACATGTCTTTCTCACCTGTAAACTTCTCTGTAATTCAAAGCTTCAGCTCAAAATATCAGTTGTTTTTACTACACGCTATGAATGGATTGATAATAAAATACTAAAGAAAAACATAAGCATCTCTTTGACCTCCTAATAAAATCAAATAAAGCAAAAAGAGACCGCAATACAACTAACACATGCTTACAAAGGTTCTAACACAAAGTATCAGTTACAAAAATTGTTTCTGCTAAATTATTCAGAGTTCTTCAATTACCAAACACTTATTCTTCTGCTATTTCATTGACCCCTATTTACAGAAACAATCAAGTCAAAATGAAATGAGTTGGGTGTTTAACATGTCGATCTGAGACAAACATCCAGGAAACTGCTGAACATAAACAGAAAGATAAATCACAGGCATGAATTATTGAAGTGTGTTGTTCCTAAAAGAGAACAACATGCAGCAAATATGTTTCATATGTAACTCCAGCTTACATGAACTCTCTCCTCTCATGCTGTCTCTCCGCTTGGCTCTCCTAATAATATCCCAGGTCTCCTACTCCCGCTAGCTGGCACTGATCTTTAACGTAATGTGTCACAGCGGTGAACATGTAATGGCTGGCTGTGCAGCTTGAGATACTAGTTTCTCTGCAACTTCTTTTTCATAACAATATAACAAGAAACTTTACTGGGTTACAGCGATGGAACCTTTGCAGAACCAATTGGGGTCATACTGTTGTTTGATATTGGTGCTAAAGCAAATAATGCAGTCTCAGGACTACAGCTTGTGTCAGCATTCCACAAATGTGATTTTGGGTGCAATCCAAACAAGCACAGGAACAGGAGCAGCTCAGGACTCAAAAGTAGCTCCCTCATACAGACTTATTCCAAAATGTGTCTTAAACAAAGACTACGAAGCCATCCGTCCATTTTCCGTACCAGTTTAATCCTGTTCAAGGTTGCAGAAGAGCTGGGTTATTCTCTACAAGCATGAAGCTGGTGTGAGACACTTGAATGTGCATGTCTCTTTAAAAATAAAAATAAAATATTAGGTGCAGTCAGCTGACAGCATGCCATGATCCTCAAATGCTTTGAAATGTCTCCCCACAGAGAACAAAACACTTTAGTTTATCTGTTCCCTGAATGGCATCAAGTATTCAATCCTACGCAGCAAACCCCTGTGACGACCAGCTGCAGGTAGGCAGAAACCAAAGGCTTAGATTCCCTCCTGCATAGAATTTATGTTGCCTTCCAAATTTTTAACACAATTTTTATTTGTTGTTTTATGTGAAATTGTATCTAATGTGGATGATTCGAATAGATCGATAAGATTTATTTGAGGCTGTATAAATAACTCAAACTGAGTTTTAACCTCCAATGACAGGGGAATAAAATATCCCTGAAAGTATTTCTTTTCAAATGTCATAATGTCATCTTAATCAAGTTTTGGTGGCTGGAACATGTTTTTTTTTTTTTTTAGAGAAGTGTGATCATAGAACACGCGCACCAAAATCTGTGCTAATAAGATCAAGACAACATAGTGGTTTTAAATTGCAGCACAAGACGGCTTCTGGAAGATGATTTCTTTTTTTTTTTTTACATGAAAAAAAATCTAAACTAGTATGTATTTGGTATTTTGTATTCAGAGATGTCAGTAGAGATATATTTTTTGGAACCAGAACAGTTTTCACTTATCACCTTTCATGCCTGATGTGCTTTTGTCTCCCATGTCATTTGTGAAAGTATGGAAGTGAAATAGGGGTCAAAGTTGATCCACTGTCAGTTCAACCACAAAGATGGTTCCCTCTTTAAGCAATTTTTGAGGGTTCATACCACTGACATGAAAAGTAATCAGAAAAAGGAATGTAATGTGGAAGCTGAAGCCAAAAGGAACCACAGCTGGCTGCCATACGTTTTTAGTTCCTGCCCTCCTCATGTAAATAAATGAGACATTATTCTGATTTAAAAATAAAAACACCTCAAGTAGTTTTTTCCAGGTTCGATTCCTGTTGCTTCACGTAGTAGCTCTGTTGCTATTGAATGTTTAATTGTATTTTTTAAGCTGTTTAACTTTAATTAGTTATGTAATGCTTAAAAAGCATGGCGACAAAGATGGCAGCAGCTACTTTTCAACAATGGTAAAAGGCGAAGACATTTTGGCCATCTTTGATTATGTCAACAAGTCGTACAAAATGAGCTGGCAGAGTCCTGCAACAATATGTGTTTACACTAGGGGTGTAATGAATGATACATAAAACTCACGAGACGGGACAATATTGAGTTCACGAGAACAAAGATGAGACGAGATTTTGATAAACTTTTCAAGAATATTTCAAATTTATGCAGAATTTTTTTTCCGGTCTCTCTCTCCTCGTCTGTCTCACAGTATCTTTCAGTCTTTTGCTTCTCAGCTCTCAATTGATGCCATTCTGTGTTTCTATTTTCTCTCTATTTTCTTTTCTCTCCTTGTTAAAAAAAATCTGAAATCAGTTTAGGTAAACTTCACTAAAACTTTAAAGAATCTGATAATAAATAGAGAATAAATGCAAAGTTAAGAAATGCCTTTTCTTTTGCATAATAAAATGTGTTTAATATTAAGATAATACTGTCTATACTTATAGATTGTTTTCAGATGCACACACCTGTAACATTAGGATCCTGTAATGCAGGGGGGCTTGTTAGGTGGCCCACATCTTTCTGCCCCATGAGTCACATATTGTAGCCCCAAGTTAAAATGTTTTCACTATTTTCCCATTTTGATACTGAGGCGGCTGGTATTTTTTAGTTTACACAATAACATGCTGCAGCATCAGCAGCCGGCTTAAGTTTCACATTCTGGAAAAAAAAAAAGCTTCACTTTCGGAGCGAATCACTCCGAAGGTTCACTCATGTGCTGACAATGGCCTATGGATAATCTGGCCATGAGTGCTCGTGAGATGGCAGTGACCTCAATGAGAAATATCAGGATGTTTTAATATCACCCCAGTTTACACACATCGCTAAACCAGCAGAGTGACACCAGCTCCATTTATAAAGATGGAGCCCAGCTTGCTTTACACCGACTCTCAATTTCACAAAAGGTGCTACAGAGCCAGACGGGAGGTGGGACATGTAGATCACTGCTTTACCCAACAACACTCACCACCCAAACATACCACAATTCATAAGGATGTATTTCATTATGTCAACAGGTGAAGGTGATATTCAAAAAGAGCAAGTCGCTCCAGGAGAGCCATCATTTTTATGGCTTTCAAAAAACTGTTCTCAAGCATGCAATTCATGAAAACTATAAAAATCAAAGGTCAAGACCAACAGAACTGACCTGCAACTGAATGACTGGACTAGAATTGAACAGTTTTAGAATTTATTGCTACAATTAAAGTCAAAGTGAAATCCCCTCAGCCTATAAAAAGTTTACCTTTAACATCTGACAGCACAAGTTGGAGCTCTTCTGTCATCACTCAAAGGCAGTATTTACACAGACACCACAGAGTTCGCTGCACTTTTATCTTCTTACTTCTGATCTTCTGCATCATGGTGTTTTGAGTGGTTTTTTCCTCATGCAATTCGTAGTGTTGCCTTCACCATTTATGATCCACTCAGGTTCAAACTGAGGTCAAACAGTAGTGAAATCTGACTTTTAAAAAAGCCAAAATGTTGCCTTTTTTAACAACCTTATTGTTAGTGTTGCATTACAACAATAAAATACTACCATAAAGTCATAAATGTAATGTATTGAGGACATAATTGAAACAATTGACATGACTTTTGCCGTGAGTTTGCCATTAAATATAATTACAGTTCTTATGAGATTATAACACCCAAAAAACTTATTTAAAATGATCCTGTCTGGATTCTGAACGTATTTTTGTAAAATACAATAAAGTGTATCCTAGAGATCAACAGATCTAATGAATGGAATATTGTTTTGCACCATGTTCAAAGATTTAATTTATTCTGAAACATAAGCCATGGTACTGACACAATGGATTAAAGAAAGTTAAATAACAGATTTATATGACTTATTTCTGTATGTGCCAGTTGTTTGCTATGCAAGGATTTTATGTTTTTTGGGTTGCTTTTTTTTGCTAAATCAATCTAAAATAAAAAGCAGACTTTTCTAAATCATTTATGCACCACTCTGGGGCAGTCACAGATATTTCTATCTTGGAGCTTAACAACTTAACAGATGGTGTCATAAAATGAAAAAAGATTCAGACACTGAGGACGTTTATCTCTCTGCATTCATTCTAAGTGCTTTGAAGGAAAAAGGGTAAAGATCAACTATGATGTAAGCTGGAAGGATGAAAACTAGTTAACCTGCTTGTGTCTGATTGCTTGTCACGTCCATTGTAAACTTGACAAAAGGTTAATGCCAAATGTTTAGATAAAACTCAAACTGTTCTAAAACAAGAATTGCTGCAGAAGCCCAAAAAAAAAAAAAAACACAAACGGATTTTCCCCTCAAAAAACAGAAAACAAGTGAAGCTGCTCCCTACGAACGTCTGGAAAACTATTCTCGTGTTGTGTTCAAATCCGTCTAGTCTCAATTCTCTTTGACAAGAGGAAGAGGAAATATTTCTGGAAGGTGGTTGAGAGAGGTTTGTAATAACTTAAAAACAGAGTCTCACAGCAACATCCACCGAGAGAAAGCTTAAGCTATCACTCACATATGGCTCTAAAAGATTATATCCTAACATTCCATCACCATGAACAGAATCACATTTTATTTTTGCATTTTATAGTATAAAAAAGTAAAGGCTACATGCTTCATCCACAAATTTAAAAGGCATGCATCTGTCACGTCCCAAAATAGCTTAACATTACCGAGGCCAACTTTTAATACTTTACAGTCCAACATTTACAAATATTAAAACTGACATGAAGTCTGATTAAGCTTATCCACTATAAAACGAGTACAGAGGACTAATCATGAATGATTCACTTTGATATTCTAACATCAATAATGACAGATGTTAAACAGCCAGAGAGTTGATTCACTGTAAAATCATTGAGAGTCACTGATCACGCTTTATTTCTACGCCAAGATTTGAGGTCTAAGCAGCAGAGCAAGTAGACCTGAGAGACTTTTAGAAGCTCATACTGGTTTCAACAGGCACAACAGGAGAAGGACAGATGGATTTGCTCCTGTGTGCTGGTGTTAATTGGATGTTGTAAACACACAGTAGAGAGGAAAGGGCCAAAGGAGGAAGAGTGAGAGACAGAAGACTTCCAGTTAGTGCTAATACTTAAAGTATTTTATATCAAGGGAATTACTTTTTTGACACCTTATAATTGTCTTGGTTTTCACTGGAGAACCTTTAACGAGATAGAAAAAAGTGTTGCGATCAAATGAAGAGCTTCCTGTAGCTGATTTATAGTTTGATTTTTACAAACTTACAATCCAAAGCCTCCATAGAAAGCCTCCATTAAATAATGTTGTGAGGTAAATATCTGACTTGTCCTAAAAACAGTTTCATGCTGTTAAAGCTCAGTTTTATTTATCTGAAATATGTCTCAAATTTCACAACAAATACACAAGTTACTGTTGATAATTTACAGTTCTACAATAGCTGGTTGCTGAGGGCTAAATAGAGCAAATTGAAAAACCTGAGATGTGTTCTCTTGTGCCCCGAACCACTGAAAATATTGTATGTTTTTAATCCAAAAGTCAAATAAAAAGGCAGAAACAGAGAAAATTCAGAAGAGACTCGATGCTAAAAAATTTATATAGAAAGAATGAAAATAAAGTTGGGGCAAAAGCAAAGCCTGAGTATACATGATGTGACTTAAATGAATCAAAGAAAATGAAGTGTTTCCTGCATTTAGACATTGATATCATCACAACAGACAGAAAATATAGGATGACCATGAAAAAAGCATCTGATTAGATAACCGCGGGATCTCTCATCACCTAAATAAGAAAAAACGGATGACTTATAATTTTCAGTAAGTTGGCAGATCACTTCATTTGAGTGGATTAAGAAATTAATGGAAAACGGAGAGTAAATCTGACACTTCTAAATTAAGTAGCAAGTATCCAAATGACAAAATTAAAAGGAGTAGAATGAAGTTGAGAAAAAAATAATTGGCTGGGGGAATTTTAACGGAAAGAGAAGTTGAAAACATGGCAGCTGAGGAGAAAAGAGAGAGGAAACAGAGAAGGCAGCGGATGCTCCAGGCGATGCCATCTGTGGGTGGATCTGCAAAGGCTGCATGCCACACACCTGTGTGGGACTGCCTGGGAGATAAGGCCCGCAGCAGAGTGGCCCCACAGCCACCTGTGCTGCCAAACAGGTGCACAGCCCAGCCAATTAAACTATTAGACAAACACAGGCCTCTGGGAGCAAATTAGTAGGCAAGTACAAACATCAGAGGAAAAACAAAAAGCAGTGGTAAGCACTCACAGTAAACAAAAACACTTTGTTAGACTTTGAGCCTTAAAAGGAAACAAATTGGTTTTGACATAAAAACATCGGAACAGATCCAAATTGATCGTACAATTGCTAATCATATACCAAACATTATAGCTTCATGTTCATGAATCCAAATGAGAGTAATATTTAATAAATCATAAAAAATAATAATTCCTACAGAGGTAAAAATCTGACAGGGAGCCTGGACAGCATGTAAGGGGACACACCACCTCCAGCTTTAAGGTGGGTCAAGAACATTATTCATGTAGGCTTTTACTTCAGAATCGACAGGATGATATCATTAGGTCTGTGTGGGATTACACGATAGGCCTGAAGTAACTGAGACAGCAGGACAGAGGCCAGCTCTCCAACATGATCCCAACAACACAGCTGAGAAAAATCAGGGAGCTAGAAAAACTCAACACAGGTCACTATGGTCACTTTATAATCATTGCTCTCTCGACTCTAATAAATCTAATAAATAATTTAAGACACACAGATCCAAAAATCTGACTTCTAAATGTTTCACAGTGCTTGAGCATTGAAGCATTATAACTAAACATGATTTAAATAAATCAAACTTGTTTTGAACACAACTAAGGGCCGGTTCACGCTGCAAGATTTTCACATTTTCTGCAAATTTCCTGAGAGAACCTGCACATGATGATTTTAAAAAAAATGCCGTTCTGGTCCTACAGTGTGTAGTGTGCGGACACACATCACATAACACATGAACCGATTTTACCCACAAACATTCCCAGACAATGTTAAATCCTGCAGAAACCTGTCGAGATCAAACGTGACTTGAGAGTAAAAAGCATGATTATTTTTATTTTTACCAACAAGGTATAACAAAGAATACAAACAGTTGTTTTGATTTTGGATCGCCCTCAAACTGTGCAGCTTGTGTGTGTCACCTCACTTTCTGATTGGCTACATGTCACATTCCACAGGCTGCATGGTTGTTTGTCCTTGGAGAACACCACACATGCTGCGATATTGAGCCAAGACAATTCTACATGTTGGATTTTCCCTATTTGTGATTGGAGCGGTCCCAACGTCCTTCCGAGATGACCTGATCACTTTTAAGACACCTCACACAACAGGATTATCTGATAAGATTATCTGTAGAGCCATTACAGTAATCGGGGTTGTCCTTAAGATTGTCGGAAGTAGAGAATCGGGGCAAAAATCATCCTAATTATCCTGGAGTGTGAACCAGGCTTAAGACTGCATGAAAAAGGACTGCTTTGCTCCTTCTTAAACTGTGAGAAAATAAAAGCAATTAGGTAAAAATTAACCAGCAGGAGGTAATATGTTATGACCCCTAAAGGCTTGGAGGTTATACGGTATTTTGTATATCGCAACCCAGTTTCCAAAAAACCTAGGGACAAATATCCAGTCTGAATTAAATTAGAACGTATTCATTTCTTTAAAATTGGCTTATCCTTTTCTTCTTCGTCATGAAAAAAATATGTATCCAAGTTAAAAATGACTCCTTTTCCATTTCTGTCTTTTGAGGCTAAGAAACACAGTTTTCCAGCTGTGAGTATGATTTCAGTAATAAATCAGATACTTCAGCATTCCAATGTTTTCAAAAAACTTTGTTGATCAACTCCCAGTTATTCAAAAAATGTGGACAAATTAATTCCTGTGTTCTATTACACCAAAAACCTCCATCATAGTGCCAGAGGTATTCCAAAAATCTACTTCCTTTTGAAAATGTAATGGTTCAAAATTTCACTACTAAAATCACAATTTCTGGTTAGTGAGGAAAAAAACCTTTGATTACTAACCTAACAGGGTTACTGGTGAGAGACACTCTGAGGGATTCCAGGCAGTTGAGCAGCTTTTCATCTGTGATTCCAGAGCGAAGTTCGTGGACATATTCCTGGGAGGACAGCGTACACTCATGCTTGCTGTTCCTGAGTCCACCCTAGGGAAAAAAGCAGACAGATATTAGAATTTGAACCTACTTTCCACATAACAGTATCATTACAAAAAGCATTTAATGTCTAACTGCCTTAAAGGCATAGAAAAATTTATGATTAATCCCAAGACAAATTAAAACCCAATCAGTAGAGGAAATAAAGAGTAAATGAACAGTAAACTGACTCCATTTCTGAACATAAATAATGAAATATGTTGGGGAATTCCTTCCTTTCTTAATCAGACATTGCTCCTATAATGGACTCCACTAACAGAGCCAAACACAGGCTCTACTGTACATACAATCTGCAGCAGCTTCTGCTTGAAGTAAATGGATTCTTGTGTTTAATCTCCACTGGGATATGTTGTTACACTGATGCTTACACAATGAGACTATCTACTGGCAGCACTACACACACTTTCAGCTCAGAAACACATTACCACTCACTCTCCAAGCACACTATGAAAACAACTGTGCTATACAATGAGTAACAGTTTGATTCCTTCATTGTTGAGTGATTACTTTTATTGTTTGAGCGTTACTCACAAAAACTCTAACAACTGACCAACCTAATCAGCTTTGCACGTTAAATAATACATTTTAAGACAAAAACATTTGATAAATTAGCAATTACAGGATGCTATTGCTTTAATGACCAAAAAACAATGGTGTGGGCCCTAAACAAGGTACCATAGGAAACACACGAAGAAGTAGGCTGCAGAGACTCCATCACATATGCCTAAACAAGCTGTTTGGCAAAAGCAACACTGCTGTATTCATCCCGAGATTGCTGGTTCCCCACAAAGTGAGCTGTGCTAATAGGCAGTTTGGGAAGTAATAAGCTAGCTCATTTATCTGGAGAAAAGAGAGGCCTGCTGCTCTGCTGCAATGCACAGTCAACATGAATGAACCTTTTTCTTGTGTGTGTATGTATGTGTGTGTGTGCATGAAAAACCAGAGGGATTCAAACGGCAAGCTACCAATAATCTAGTTCTTTTCATGTAGGCTGAGCTCAAAGTTAGATTGACTAAACAACATAAAAATATATTTCTTTGAGAAATGGTTATGTAAAATCCTATTCTTACATCTAAAATGATCAGTGCCAAGGCTAAAGTTATTCGCTCAGCAGAAATCTAGTCACATGCAGCTTTGCACCTTATGGTATTGGCAATGTGAGTTCATCTCATTCTTAGGCAGAAAAATAGTGATATGAAAAGGAATATGCAAAAAACTTGTCAGCACTACAGAGGATTTTGCACATATTGTCAGTGACGACTTTGCAGCTCATTTCTGCCAACAGTTCTTTTACATCACAGTTTGACATCAAAAGATGAAAGGAATTACATAGAAAGTTGAATTGATGAGAGGATGTGATAAATGTACGTGAATGTGTTTTAGTCTAATTCATTAACTCTGATATATATGAGTGACAAGCATTTAGATTTCAAGTTGTGTCTCAAATTGTTGCTGATGAAGACGTGTAAAGTAGTGATGGGCAGTGAGACAAATTGGTCAATTAAACAAATTTGAAAACTTAGAAAAGTGGGTTCATTTCCTCAACACCTCGGAGAAATACGGCTAACGCAACCATCAGCCCCCCAAACACTTGACATCCAGAGACACTCTTTTATGAATATTCCAGGTCAGTCAACCATTGCCCTCAATTTGCCCTGAAAATGACATTTAAAATTTGGCATGTCCAATTTTAGCCAGAAAGAAGACACAGAAAATTGGGCTTTAATTAAGCCGTTTGATGTGATCCAAATTTAGTCCAAATGATGACATTGAAATTTAGGCTTTTCTTATTTTTGTACAAAACACCTTTTCACCTTTAAACCAAACTTACATGTAGTTTAGACGAAAGACAAAGTCATCTTTTCTGTATTGCTGGAGGAGACCAAGTAGCTTCATAACAACCTTCATGCTTTTTTCTATTTTTATTTGCTTATTAGATGCTTTTTTCCCAAAGCAACTTATAGCAATTAACTTGGTTATTCCCTTAATGCTCATATTTAAATTATTTTAGATGGATTTATGGTTTTCATCGGCATGAGGTTGGGTACTGTACTGCACAGAAAAATTACCCTAAAATTTTTGTTTGTTTGTTTTGCTTGTCTGAAATGGATATTGAAACATACTCATATCCATGTAGCTGATGTATAATACATTCTGAACATCAGCTAACTAACTAGAATTGTTCCCAACAATGAGTTTAGATTCTAAATTCCAACATTTACAAAGCATTACTTCACTATTATACACATTCAAGCATTACTTGTGACACCATTTCACAAAACAGCAATAAGAGTTTTTATTTTATCTGAACCTCAGTCTAAATTATACCTGGACCACAGGTTTGGAGAAAAAAAACATGTTTTGTAGATAAATTGCATGAAAGCACTTTTTAATGGAAAACACTTTTTATGGTTAAACTGTAGATCTTCCAAGCAGGAAAACACCCTACTGAGAGGAAAGCTGAAACCTTAGTATTCATTATCCAACAGAGCCATAACTCCCTGAACAGGAACCTACTAAAGACAAGCGAGCTGAGCTATTTAAACAGCTGATTAGGAGAGTACATCACATATGTCACATCCAATAAAACTAAGAATGCAGGACCAGCAATCGGTTGCATAAAGTTAACTTGTCACTGAAAGAGTAAAAAAAGTAAAATCTTAACAATGAATTCTTAGGCTGAGCATTGTAGGGAGTTAATGTAACACACTGCATGTCTCCTGAAAATATCATTGTTAAGTCTTGCTCCATCACAGCAGTGAAATCACTAAATCATGTCTTGTTTTTCTTCAAGAAGACTGAGGCTTCAAAGACACGCTGCTGTCTGCAGTGAATCAGATAATAACAAAAGCAAAACAGCTAAACAGCAGAGCAGTAATATGTCAGAGCTTTACTTTTGAAGGCTTGAAAGATAAAGGAAAGTAAGATATTGAGTTACAGCGGTGGATTTTGTGAGGACAAACCCCGCTGTCTCACTGAGGTTTGACTTTGGTGTTAGCAGAACTTGATAAAACGCAATATACGGTTTAAAAAAAACAGTTTTCTCCTTTGAGTGAGAATGCAAGTCGGAAATGTCAAAAAGTGTTGAAACTATTGTGACAATGTGAGTTTGTCCCGAACCATCCTTGTACAGATGTTACTGTCTTGTTACGTGCATGTAGTAGTACCACTTAGAAAGTTTTTGTAGTTTTGACTTGTCAGTGTTATCTTGATTAATGATTTCACATGTTGGTGTTAGTCAGTCTCCCGTGTCTTCACAGAGTGTTGATCATCTATCAGCTGCATACCCATAATGCAACATGCCACAGAAAGGTCAGCATTCAATAAAAATCTAAAGATGTTGCTGTTGAGTTTATGACAAAAACATTTAGTCTGTTTTTGGCAACATGCTAGCATTGGAGAGCCTTAACTGGAAAAACATTTCTTAAAAAAAACATATGTATATATGTGTATATATATATGTGTATGTATATATATATATGTGTAAATATATATATATATATATATATATAGGGTGGTGGTGGGGTGCCACTTTACAGCTCAGACTTTGTTAATCTCTGTGTGCCACTACAACCCTCGAGATAAATAATTCCCATCCAAGATTGCCAAAACTAAAAATAAATGCTGCTAAAAAAGCAATACATTAGTACGCTTCCAATGTAAAAGTGCTTCTTAAATGACGGAGCTTCTATTTTTGTATCTGGCTGATTAGTAGGCAACTACTTTTTCCAAACTGTGCTTCCTCTGTGATGGACAGTGAGAGGCAAATACATCACATCCCTTTTATTTATCTCCTGACTTCTCAATAGTTCCCAGCAAGCATACCACCATGTCCAGAAAAGCCAGAGATCTGGTTTCACCACATGCCCTGACCTCTGGAAACCAAAGACAATGACCATAAACTGCTTTTTCATGACCCTAGCCCCAATCGATATTATCCATTGGGATAATATCAACATTACACCACAATACTGGCAGCAGAGAAACAATCTGAGGGACAGGAGGGGAAGTAGTGCAGCTACCTGCTGGCCTCTAAGTAATACGTTTTCTCTTTGTCACATTCAGAAAAATGTTCAGGAAAAAAAGAATCGGAAGAAAAGGGGCAAGGGAAGATGGAGTGAGGGAGAGATGCATGTGTGTAGTTAGCAATGCAGTAGTAAGATGTAAAAAGTTAAAGACGAAAAGGGCGTACAAGGGTGAGAAGAAGCAGGAAAAGGGTACAAAAACCAGAGTTTGGTCGAGAAAGGGCAGGGCAAAGAGTTCGCTGGTCAGGAGATGCTGCAGCCTGAACAGCAGAGGACAGACACACAGCCTTTTGACCACAGCCTTGAGCCTCATCGCCTGCCGCTTATTGAATCCCCTATTTGTCGATAATAGTATTTCCTGCCAAAGAAAATAGTGTTGGGAGCAATTACTTCAGTGAGCCTGTCAATTTCATTTTGGGGGGTTAGGGGTGCTTTGAGGATCATTCCCTTCTCCTCTATCACCTCTGTCTCCTTTTCTGTACGCCGTGGGGAGTGACAGAGTGCCTTGCCATCTATCTAGGGAGGAACAGGGAGACAATGCCAAGTCGGCTGCACCTCAACATGTCATCTTCACCTGTAATGAGCCTATAACAAGCTGGCACCTTCCTCAGTGCCCAGTGCTCGGCCCACTCAGGCAGACTGATAGATACATTATTCAGGGTCTTTGTCAGCTTAGTGGAAAACCACATAAGCAGTAACATGTCTGGCTTGGAAGCTTGTGCTGAGAGATACTGCTGTTTCCAAGTCAGACTGCCATCCAGAAAGCTTCTCGATCTTCTGAATGCAAATACACATGTACACAATCTAGGGCTGCCCCGTTATGGGAAAAAAAATCATGATCATGATCATTTGGACAATACTGAAATCACAGTCATTTAGCGCAATTACTCACTGAGCTGGGAAACACTGCAGAGGTAACATTTAAAAAAGACGGCAGTCAGCAAGAGGAGGAGTTGCATTGTTTAGAGGTGTTCAGAGCTTTTAAGGGTATAAATTAAAGAGGTAACGATGAGTTTTTAGTATAAATACAATTTGTTATAGGCTATTAAAATGCATACATTTTTTTAACATTCAGTTTAAAATACATGTAGGCAAAAACAAATTAAACTTAATTTTCAGTTTATTGATTCATCACATGAATAAAACATGGACAAATATGCTATAAAAGCGGCAAAGCGCGGCTACGGAAGCCTTGATGTCCATGCAGGAAGTGGGTGTGAATAAAATGTGTTTTAAAGATTTCAGGAGCATCAGTGAATAGAAGCAGAACCATGTGGAGAAATCCTGCTGGATGCTGCTCCACAGAACATGTGGGTGTCAAAACTAAAAATAATGGCATATTTTGACACATGTCACACGGCGCTGGGGTGTTTTGGCTTTGTTCTGCCGTCTCAACTTGGCTTTTTAAAACACAACAAGATGCTTGTGAGTTTAGCCTTCGTAAGGGGTGGAATCGTGCGTCATTCGGAAGACGAGACAAAAAAAAGCAAGCTTGAAACAACAATGTTAATCATTTATAATGTTTTTGATTAGATTATTTTATAAGGAAAAGATGTTTGAATTAGCAATATGACAAACATTGCATGTGACTCGTGCCTTTTACAGTAAAATCTCTTTTTTTATTATAAGCTACTATAATACATATATAATAAATGAATGAAAATTATGGGAAGAATAGAAAACTGTATTAATATTGGGGACATTAGCACAAATAAATATATAAAGAAATCATTTTGCTGACATGATTCCTTTTAGCTAATTACAAAAACATCACTTTTCCTACTGTTTCTGGTAAACAAGTGTGACAGGGTTTCTGTTCACCTCATCTTTTCCCAAACAGGCTGAAGGTGTATGACTAAGGTGTCACTTCCCAAAACTGAACTGAACTGTTGGCTGATACTAATTAAAATATGTGTCTTCCTTCCCCTGCCCCAAAACAGTCAAAACAGTCAGACAAAAAGTTCTAAATTACTAGGAAAAAAATGTATCTTTGTCTTTTGTCTGTAATTAATGAAAATTAGAAACACTCCACTACAGAGTTTAACAATAATGAAGATAGAATCTCAGTAATTAGACTTTATCAAGCTGCATGATAGCAAAGTTATAACTTAATTTCCTGTTCATTAAAGGCTGATAAATAAGATGATTATAAAATGGATAATGGACAACAATAAGTGGAACAATTAGCTACTTGTCTCACCTTTTATGAGAATAAAAATAGTCAACATCAAAGAATAAGGACGGTGACCAAAGTTGGAGATGTTACGTTATAGAATTGAGCAATCCTGGATTTAACTTGGTCTACAGTCTGGGAAGTGAGCGTGACAGCAGTGATGGTAAAGGTCAACGGGAACATGGATCAGTTGAGATGCTGCTTGGCTGGACAATGAGTTTTACTAAGCCCCCCCTCCCTTAAAGGACAGAGTTCTGCTGCTGGCAGATAAGACATTTCATCTAGCCACCAGGCTGCAGGGCTCCCAGCACAGTGGGGGATTTCCCACCAGACCATGTGGCAAAGCATTTCATCTCTTTCTGTCATCACCCATCTACAATTCAGTCTTTATACTTCTTTCTTAATTTTTTCTCTTCTCCTTTCTGTCTCTCACTCTATCCATAGTGAGGTGTTTTTGAACCTTGGATGACAGCTACAAAGAAATATGCTTTTATCTGTACACACCAGGGGCTTTTTTACCCCTACTTCTTCTATTTATTCTTCTATCTTCAGACTGTTGTGGTCGGAAAGCAAAATCAACAGACAGCCTTATTCTCGCATGTCTGGGCAACTATAACTTGCAGATAACAGACACAATTAGGTCTACAACACTATCCAAATAATCAGACTGGTGCCATCAAAGCGTGTGGCTTGACAAGACAACTTTGCTGCAAAATAGCAACAAACTAAAAAGAAAACAAAAAGATAACAAGGAGCATTAGACTGCTTAAAAATAGCACTGGCTTCATGGTATTTGTTCCTGTGTGTGCTGATCCCTACGGTCCAAAAACGGAGCCACTAGTGACAGCAACAACTACAAAATAAAAACAAGATTCCTGATTGCAAAGAAGGGCAATTCAATCTACTTATAAAGGTATGCCGTAAGAGTGCACGAGCATAAAAGGTCAGATGTAAATCTAAATATACTGTAGTTCAAACAAAGTACATTAAGCTAGACATAATTAGAACAACAAGACATAATTAGAACAACAAGACTTTTACAAGGTCTGAAACATAAAAAATGAAGGATCAAGCTTTTATGTCAAGAATTTAGATGTCATGGGGAAAAAAGATTTCTTTGATTCTTACAGAAACAGACATAAATTCAGACATCAACACATTAAAAAAGCAATTATGAACAAACAACAGAAACCATTTCTTTCAGACACATCAGCTGTTAGCACATCTGGACAGTCAAATGAAAAGGTTACGTTTTTGCCAGAGGCTGATTCACAAACAATATAATCTTTTTTTTTTCTTTTTTCATAAATGTCCTTATTAAAAGCTTTGTTTTCATGAAGAGAAGACATGGTGTAATTATTCTAACAGTTCAGAGAAACAGTGGTACAAGGCAGTTCTTTGGAATGTATTGCTTATGGAAACTATTTCTCAGTTCACATTAGCACTTTTTTCTTGCTCTTATCATTTTTTTTCCCCTATTTTTACATTTCAACAAGACCTATGCCTAAAAGTTCAAGCTTCGGAGGAAGCATAGTGTATATATGCACACAGTAAATGCCTTGAGCCTACTGGCCTTGTCCCAGAGAAGGATAAGAAAAAATCTGAGCAAAATGCCAACAGCAAACTCCTCTTCTGTAGCTCCACTGGAAGCTGGCCTGCAACATGACATCATATCAGCTCGTCGGAGAATGTCTCACAAGAAGCCGTGATTCCTTATAATCAGTTCACTCCAGAGGTAAAAAAGGCTAAGATTAGATTAATAAAGGTCTGAAAGTAAAACATTTAAACATAAAGGAGATTTTAGTAAATACTAAAAATATGTTTGTGCTCATTTAAATACCAAACACTGAACTGTAAAGCTGTTTTAATGGATCAAGATTTAATAAAAACTCAATCTAAATTACACCATTCGTTATCAATGCTTCAACTGGTAAATAAATAAAGGTGTTCTGAGAACAAGTGGACTCTGATGAAAACTCTCACTAGCATACATTTTTTCTTTTGGTACTGAATAAAAATAATAAGATCTGAAAGTACGCATGAACTGTATGTATTTATTATTTGATTTACTATAACAGTAGAAACACAGTGTGGGACAAAAGTTGTGGGAAAGACATTGGGAAAGACATTGACTAGTGGTGGGTAGTTTATTTTTTTCTTAGCCAAGTTCTCCAAATGTGCTCGTGGCCATGTAAAATGAATCTGATTTTGAAGCTCTGACATGATCTCTTGAACCCTAATATCTGAAAACACTTAGGTCAAAACTTTAACCTTGCTTTATTGATTTTCCTAAGCTGTGCTGTAGCAAGATTCACATCCTAAAGCAAGAAACTAGAACTGTGCTGCCACCATGCACTGTCAAATGCTATGTTTGGAAAAAACGAACACATTTCTTCCCCCAAATAGTTACATTTTGTATTTGAAAATTGCAATGTACCATTTTAAAATGTATTAACCAAGTAACAGAAGAGTAATGTATAAGAAGAGAGAAAGCTCAAATAAAAAATGTTTCATGTCTGAATGTTTGTGCACACATTGAAATGATTCTAAAGACAAACGTGGGCGTGTATTTGTGTGAGGATACTCGTTCACATACTTTTTTTTAAAGACTGTTTGTATGTGGTGCAGAATATTCCCCAAAGCGCCACTCCCTGTGCTTTGCAGAACTCATGTCTGCACTGAATTTCAATGACACAGCAGATGTCAGCCAGCTCAGTGAAAGTCAGGTAGATGAGGGTGAGAAAAGTAGAGAGAGTAGATAGACCAGAAGTTCTGAGTTATGCATCTATTAGCATCAGTTTAATAGGATACACAGGAACAACCTTGGAGGTCGACCGATGTGGGTTATTCTACAGCCAATACAGATGTTCTGATTTTTAGAGCTCAGTGCTGCAAATAGAGGATAGTTTTCTTTCCAATGTTTTCTTCTTTTTGATAAAAATGTAATATAATTGATCAACTTGATAAATGTTAATTTAACAGCACTTAGGAGAACCTGGACAGATATTTGGTTAATAGCCACATTTCCTGTGTCAATTATAGTTACGAACGAATAGAAATGATGAAATTAAACTTTAAAGGCATGAGCCTTCTTGGCACGTATTTCCTTCTTATATACTCCCAATATTGGGACAAGGAGGGGAGGGTTAACAAGTGAGCTGCTAAAGAGGTAAAGTCACACAGGATCTAATTTAGGTTTTCAGTGTGGTCTGTACTGCATTGATTGCATTGTGAAAACCTAATGAACTATGTACTCTGTGCTCTTGTTTCCAGCTCTGGGAGTTTGGATATGAAGCCAAGAGTATAAAGTTCTGACAAAACTTTTGGTTAACAAAAAAGTCTGAAGACAGACGAACAAAGCTTAAAAAAATTAAAGGAATCACAGAGCATGTAAAGTGTATCTTCAGTTGCTCTTTCGGCCTTTTTCATAAAGAGACATGCATCAGGCAAACACACTTACATACACTTAAGAAAGCACAGAAAAACAATGCAAAAATCACCTGTAAACAGTTAATAACACTTACATATTTAAAAAGCTGCACATTATTTTTCATGAGCAGAACGCAGCCAGTCAGAAAAGCAGGTTAAAGCTAACTTGTAAGTTAAGAGACGCATAGCTGAGCCTGAAATTTAAGGGAATATTACACAATGACTTAACAGCGAATATCTTCTACAATCAGTTATTTTTCTTCCTCTTTTTTAGCTCTTCAGTTATTAGCTACAGCTAAAATGTTAGATCCAGTGATGATTGTGTTTGATTAGACAGCAGAGATGCTAAACTGGCCCAGTTTTTGTTTCTAAACTTTGATTCACAAGTTTAGACTCAGATTGGTTATTTACCATAATCCAGCCTCTGGTGAAAACGAGTTCTTAAAAAGCCATCAAAATGTTGATGATTTAAAAAGCACAAGTTATGAAGTGGCTTCCAAACCAACACAGTAACTTCTTTAAAAAGGGACAGACTTAATCTGACAAAGGAAAGTTGTTAAATCAGCTTTTTATTTATATTATTAACTGAATAAACAAGCCAGCTCATCCCTTTTTGATACAGTTACCCCATCTGCACTCAGCTCACGGCTTGTCACTGACTCATCGCTTGATTTGTTTTTTAATCATGAAAATAGAAACAGGCGTATCTTGATTTCTGTGTATCTTTTAACTCCATGAGGACAGGATCACATACCTGCAAAAGCACCAACATGTACTGCACATGTAAACACACACAGCTGATTAAACTCCATGTTGGGCCTTATAAGTTTCAGATGAGAGTGGTTGACTACAGACATTAGCCTTGTTTTTTTCTTAACAGCAACAGTTTTGCTCTGGCCTCCTGTGTTCCTCTTGCTGTTGGCCTGTTGTTAAACTGCATGAGCCTCCATGTGAGGTTAATAAAGCTCAGCTGGTTTGGCCTTGGCACCATGTTTCTACTGCTGACGGGTGCCACAGTGGTGGCGCAAACCCTTGCGTGACCCAAGGTCAAAGCCTTGTGTTGCACAGCCACTACAGAAGCTAAAATCCATCTTCACCATGCAGCCTGTGAGAACCACAACAAATGATACACACTCAAACCCTAATTGCGCGAAAGCTGCCAGGTCCAGCTAACATTCTCTATCACTTTGGGAAATGTGTGTACTCTGTTGTTTATACATTTGTATATTTATTTGTTTCAGGTTTTTGGGTCAATCTTAATTCACGTGCTCCTGCTACTGAAACTGTGTGCACGCTTATCAGCACAACACACAAAACCAACAAACCATCATTTCTCACATCGTCCGTTCCAACCTGAGGACAAATCGCAGAGAATGTGCAATAAATAACAAAGAGGCAGGATGACTGAGGACAAGAACTGGGCTCAGGTAGAAATGATTTGGCAATTGGCAGCGACATTAATGATGTCCAATCCCCACACAAGTTCTGTGGGCAGATTTTGATGGAGGGGACAAGCATGATTTATGACAATGACAGTCCTCGGAGAATGGTGATGGGCTTTGCCAGCAGCACAATCGGGGGTTTGTGAGCGTGTCTGTAACTGTGTTCATGTTTGTAATCGCAGTACTGACCCTCATTTTGGATGGGAAGGTTAGTGGGAAAAGAATTATGATTAGATAAATGCATTTTAACTTACAAAAATAAATATATTTCCACATTCAAACTCAAACGGCAAAAAATGCTCTGCATTTTCTGAACCTTGAAGCAGTGGGTTGGACACATAAGATTTAGTTATTATTTCCAGAGCAGTCTGCTTTGATCTCCTTCTTATTTCTGCATTGGGGTTGTCTCGTCTCTAATAACCACAGATACATTTCCTCTCCTCTTGCCTCTTAGCTGGATAAATAGGATTTCAAATTGTCTGCTAGCCCATCAAAAAAAAAAAAAAAAAGGAGAGGAAAAAAAATAACATGATCTATGAAATATCTTCCCAGGAAAACCTGGGCAGAGAGATTATCTTCTCATCACACAGACGGCACATCTAACAGGGAAGGGTGAGAGAGGTGAGCTGTAAGGAAAGTATAACGATGCAATATGTGTGAAGAAAGAAGGACAAACATGTGCTGAGTAGGAAACAAACGTTTTAAAATGTTATCACAGACGATCATTTAAATTCAACATAAAGTCATTAGTATAGCTTTATTTTGATGGGATCTAGACACAGTATATCCCTTAGTTTTACCTTGCACACTCCTTTTTTATGTATTTGATTCATACTTGTGTTTAATAGGAATCATCTCACTTGATTTTTCTTTGTTAGAAAACTCCAGTTAAGGTGTGTAAGTAAATATTAGTTTTTACTTTGGTTAGTAGCTTTCGAAATTTGTTATTTTTCGTATGCATTTGTTGTTGTAAAATAATAATAATATTAATGATAATAATAACAACAAAGATGATGATTAAATCAGAAAGTATTTTTACCAAAATTAGTAAACAACTGGTGGAAAAAAAAATACTACTTTTTTTAGCAAAAAAATTGTAGTCTTTTTATGGGTGTATATATCAAAAATGCATGTCTTCAAAAAGCTCCTGAAAAGTAAAATATAAGCATGTGAAGGACAACTCAAAAATTTAGAACAGTAATGTCTATGCTTGGAAAAATAAAAGTAATATGATCATTACAAGTCATATTTTGTCCATTAAAGCTTCAAACCAAAAGAAGTCCTCTTCTTAACAAGTACTTATACTTAGACAAAAGTTTTAGTAAGTAAAAACAGTTATTTATGATATCCACAGAAACAATTTGTCTTCATAGAGAGGCCACAGCTCATTCCAAAGTAGTAGAAATACCTATTCATTAACACCTTTGTGTCCAGGCCATGTTTAATAGCAGATTGAGACATCTTTAACCGCCCATAAATAAAAGCTCCAAACTCAAGAGAACGATCTTGCATAAGCAGAGCGACAGCTAAACAAACCCTGCTAAGTTAGGCTTCACTTCTCCAACAAAACAAGATTAATTTGATTGTGGAATTGAGGCAGATGTCCCAGGTACGGCATGCAGCCTGGCTGACAGCAAGGTGAACTAATACCACATGTGTACCAGGATCATTGGTAAATGTCAACAGCGCAACATAACATAGAAAATCTGAATGTGGCTGTCATGGCTTAAGTGAGAAGAACATGCATGCAATTCTTTAGCTAACTCAAATGATATTAAGTCCCTACCACATGCCACACGCGATTAATTGAAAAATAAATTAATAGTCAGTGTGATAGCCGGCCATAGAGATACCATCTGCACCTCTAAACTCATTTGTGGTAACAATACTAAATCAACAAAAATGCTGGGGATATTAAGAACATGAACAATTACAGCTCTGTTCCAGCTCTATGCACAGGGGCAATTTAGATTGTAAAAAGTAAAATAAGATTATTAGTAAGTGGACAATGGTGATTCCACTAGCAATAGATTCATTAAAGAGATATAGGAAGTACAATATTCCTGAGCTATATCAATAATACCATTAAAAGTGTTGCTGAACCAACTGGAACTCTATTAGAGAACATTATCATACTTTTCATTTATTCTATGGTTGTAGTGGCCTTACCATACGTATTTCATGTCTCATTACACCATTACCCTATTGTAATCAAACCATACAAATCTCAGAATGATTCCTATTGCTTAAAAATATTTAGTATGCACATTGTTTATGTGCACATAAGCTGCTGTTTGGCATTAATGCAATGACACTTTAACCACTGCAACCAAAAACATGCAAGCCTGTGTGCCAAATTTTATAAAACCAAACTTGTCCCATGACTCGGTTGTGTATGTGGTCCACAATATGCGCTAAACACCCCAACACATGCTGTATCTTTGTGTCAGTGAGTGAAGATCTAGGTACTGTATAAAGCTAAACTATTTTAGACATTAAAAAGCTGAGCGATTTAGGCTGAGGTGCGTACAGCCTATAGCTTCTTTTTCCTTCCAAACACACACATACACACACCTATACACCCATAACCATCATTGACAGGTGTGACCTTTCAGCTATGCTGGTAGCAGCAGCCACTCTCGCCCCAAGACAGTAGGCCTGGATTAGTCACCCTCTCTGAGGATTGTGGCGCCCTGCACGAATGCACATGTGAGGCCCAAACTCTCTACAGCATGGCCGAAGGGCCTGCTATGAAAAATAGAACACCTAATGCCTGGAGATAGAGACATTCATCAAAGACCAGGGCCCCCGCCTGCCTGCTTTGTGTGCTGCCTTCCTTCCCTATTCCCTATTCAGCACTGAGATGCTGAAGCCACTCACTTATTTAAGTCATAAAAGAGCAATGCAAAGTTTTATTACTATTGTTTTATGAGTGTTTATTATTTTTCCCACAGAATATTTTCTTTCTCTCTTTTTTGTGACAATTTAAATGCCTCAAGTGATCTGTCTTGTTTAGAGCGAGATAAGGATATCAGAATCTCATGATAATAAATAACAGATGTATGAAACTACTTCAACCCTCCATTCAGCACATTCAAAACAGCAGGTTGCCACCTTGGGCCAAGTTTGAATGACAATTGCCAGGAGCCTATTGAGAATACCAGAGAGAGACCAAAAGTACCCTGGGAAATGGTAGCCATGCCAACTAATGCCAAGCAGCCAGACCAGTTAACCTCTGCGGTGATCTGCTAAACCCTGGGGTATAGCTAAGTCATGACATCTCTTCCTTCATGTCTTTACTCTCCACATTCCACTCTGTTGATTCTGGCAGGTCACAGAGGAATACCATGGTTAAAGATAGTGCCCAGTGTCTGTTCATGGCAAAATATAACAGGGCACAGCGAGGGACAGATCTTTATTGGTTTATTCAAATTACATTCCACCAATAACAGGTTGGTATAACACTTGAAGGGGGTATGTTATTGAAAATATCAAAGTCTGAAGCTTCTTTTGCCATGAGACTTCTGCTTTCCATGAGGGACGTGATAGTGCAAGTGAACCTGTAGATAATTTAGTGTAGATAGCTCAGCAACACTGTTCATAAATAGAGATGAGGAAAGGAGATATTTTTTGCCAGGTTTTTTTGCAGTATAGAATTCAAATTTCTCATGTGCTGCTGAAATCTACAGCTTTGATTTGCACTCTCCGTATAGGTTCAAAAATATCTGTTGACATGAAGTTCCCTCCATGGGGGGATGTGCTTTTTCACACCGGGGCTGTATATAACAAACATATTGCAGCCACCCATGCCAAAGGCTAGCCAGCAGGATTCAGAAGCACACACCTTATTTCTCAGTAATCCCGCAGCTTCAGGTGCCTCGTGAGGCCACTGCCTCCCTTCATGCCATGATCTATCTTTCCATACAACTGTCTCTCTGATCCTCATCTTTCTCAATTCAAAACCTTAGGTTTATAGGTGGCCCTTTAGTGTGAGAGCTTCAGCTGTCATGCAAAAGTCGTATTGCGACAGTTTAATCCATCTCAGGTTTATAGTATAATGCTGTTAATCATAAACAATCAGTGAAGAGGAACAGCACAAACATTCAGGTGGAGTGTTATCAGTAAGAGGAGACTGCTGCTTCATGTACCCAAATGTGCTCATTTGCTCAACTGACTGAACATTGCATCAGGCATGGAGATTGTGTTTGTCTGTGGTGCCTTTGTGTGCTCCTGTGTGTGTTCTCTGCCAATGCCAAGGGCCTCTCGAATGTGGGGGGTATAACACTCTTCAAGAATAGGATTTAGTAACACATATGCAGTTCTGGCATTGCAGCTTCAAAGCGGAGGCAGGAAGAAATCCCTTCTGTACACGTGCATTTCCTTTCTAGTGTGCACATGTGCATGTATGATGTGCATTTTGTCATGGATAAGCCTATTGTTTTTTTAAAGGAAGGGCGCCATGTGATGGTATAAGTCTTCATGAATAAAAAACATGCTGAAACAATTTCTTACATCAATAAATGTATGTCAGTAAAGTAAAGGACAAAACAGAATGAAACGAGGGAAAAGTTGAGGTTTGATGAATGCCCTAGAAATGATGTAAGTAATAAGGCGGCATGCTCAGATTTAAGTTAAATTATGCTTTTAACAAATACGGATTTTATCATTAGGTGTGGATAAGGCTGTATAAAAACCTAAGCTGCCTTCACTCTTTAAATGTGCAATAAATGAAGGAAAGTGAGCATTTCCCAGCATGGAACCAACCCACACATGCATAACACCCCGCATGTAGGTCCATTTAATCACACACAATGTTCAGCATCATTTGTTATCTTGCATATGTTTTAATTAAGCCGTGTGCAAAAAAGCCAACTACAGTTGTGTATGTTTTTTTTTTAAGGTGTTATTTGCAACATGCATCTTGTTGACTATTCTTTCCAGATTAGGAAAACATGCTGCTGGTGTTTGACTTAGAAACTTGCCAGCGTGTAACAGAACGCGAGCATATTACTCGCCCCAGAATCGCTCAGCGTTTCATCTTATTCTGTTTGGTTGACCGTAACTCTGTCTGGTTCTAGAAGCACCGCCAGCCAACACAGACTGATACGCTTCCTCCAAGGAATGATGAGTAGGAGAAGATTGCTCAAACTGCTCAGTTGGCTGTTCTCTGCCAGCCTGCCAGCCAACCAGCCAGCCAAGTTAAAAGATTTATAATTTGAATCTGAAAATTACTTATCAAAATTTGCTTGGTGACAGCGACAAGATTTTATGATTTTTCCATCCAGACAGCATTCTAGGCTGCTGAAGACTGACGAGGATGAAATGAAGGAGTCTGCCAAGATGCCAACTATAAAATTCTATCAGCAAAAAAAATCTAGTTCTCTGGGCTCTTGCCCAGTGGGCAACGGGAGACAGAAAGAGAGAAAGAGGAAACAGACGGAAAACAGACGAGGATTCAAAATAGGTGACGATCCCCTTTAACCCCAATATTTGCAGAGAGGAAAAGAGATGGTAAAATTACATTACTGTGGCTGAGATCAATAACCACACACACTAAAAGACCTCTAGGTTTTTTTCTATATACACACACGGCTTCATGTGGAGTAACACCATTTAGAGGTAATGTAGTGATGACAGTCCTGCTCCCAATGCAACCGTGACCTACTTAGCATCATAGCCTTGCCTTAACTTTATCTTTTATGGATCACAATGAGATGATATAAAACCAAAGCACAAAATCAATAATAATGAGAGAAGACATATTCCAACTGGAGCTGGTGACAGCAAGTGTATCGGCACCCATTCCAAGCACTATCAGCCTTTCAGTGGGTGAACAAGGCCATGCTGGAGATTAGGTTTTAAGAGAAATGTGGTGAGTGAGTATGACTTGCCTGTCACTGCATCTACAAACACCCCAGAGAGCTGTCACAATAATGGAATTTTTGTTTTGAGGAACGGTGGTAGCAGAGCACAAAGATAAACAAGAATGGAGGCTGTGTTGTCAGCTGAGATGCGAACAGGGACACCAGATTATCAAATCTAATTCTCCATCAGTGAAGGAACATAATTACTATAGGACTTGTGGATATCTAGACCAGTCTAAGAATTACAGGATTATTTTGGCTACAACTTTAAATGATGTCACAACTTATGTTTACCTAAACTAAAATCCATCTGTCACCAACACACACAGGTGCAAAAAAAAAAAAAAGCAACAGTTTTTCACCATTTTCCTGCACTTATATTTTCTTATTGATATTTAACCCAAAATAGGTAATACTTGAGCGTTTAGGTCACATTACGATAAAAAAAAAACCAGAATATAAATTATTTTTGTCCCTCACTACAAAAACTAACTTTGTTTCTTGGGATAAAATCTCCTCCTAACGTGAAAAAGCAAGACTTGATGATTAACATGCAATAATGTGCATTCAGTTTGCTACGCATCACTGATGGCAGTAATGTCCCACCATGAACTCCAAATCCTTGGGGTTTAATCACACAAATACAACAACTTTAAATGAAGTGAGCACCCTCTTTCTGAACAGAAGTAACATTAGCTCAGTCAAGCTAAGACATGCATCACATTCATGGTCAAACAATGGAACCAAACGCTGTGGTAAATTGGCTCCTTATAAGCCCCATAAACCATTTCAGACAACACACAATTGGTTAGTGGGCAGAAATAATGAGATTTATCGCATTGTAAATGCACGCAATTGGCTCTGTTTGGTGAAATACAACAAATGCACATGGGCAGTGATGTGTGAACCTCTCCAAGCATCTCTAAGAATTGTTGTGTCGGTGAGGTGTTTTTGCTACAACGCTATAATTGCTCAACAAGTGAGAGGATTTTTAAATCTGAAGTATTCTATCAGCAAGTGCATACCTCAATCAAAAGTCAAGTAGTCTGCCATCCTTCTCTGGTCTTTCAGTTTCAACAATATTTGGCATTTTTAATGAAGACTTTGTAAATCCCCAGGATCTGAGAGAGCTTTACTCTATTTCCCAGGGTGGGGACTCGGTGCCGGCATGAGTTGAATGTTGCTTCCCAAGCGGCTCCCTGAGAAAGCACCTGGACTACTTAATGAAGACACCTACACACAGGCAAGTAATTGACGACTATACTTTGGAGCTTTTCAGCTTGGGCTCTGTCTGAATGCAATGACAATAATAACCAGCAAACAGTGGCACATAAACAAGTGTGTGAATATTAATGTTGCACTTAGTAAGATATATGTCCTGGCAACACTATCGGAAACATCGCAGCCAATTAATTGGAGAATGGGACTTGACCTTCAAGGTGAATCCACTGCAGTTGTTTGTTGATAGAAAACAAGGACAGATTTTCTCATGTGAGTTTAGAGGAACAGCAGTTTGAATTAATGGCTTTTTAACACAGAGTGCCATTAGAATGCATGTGTTTAATGATGGCAAAGAGCAGTAGAATAAAACTTAAAACTGACATAAGTTGAACAGACTGCTTGAGAACTCTGAGCTGAAAATCTTCTGGTTTGGAACCTTAAAACAACATGAAGCTTACAGGGTTTGTCCTACCTCACACGTCCAGAGGTTCACGAGATAAACGCGGTATAAATATCATCTGTCAAGGCGTACCAGATCCTCTAAGGACAATTGTGTGCCCAGCGGGATTGTGAGACCACATGGGGTTGACACAATTTGCAGTGATCATGTGTGGAATACCTCTTTCTATGTGACTAAGAAAGAAAGAAAAATCTGAATACAACTTAGTCTGAGCATTTACTCAGATAAAAACAGACAAGCAGACCCATAGTTCTTTGAAGTTTCCATTCCAGAGTCATAACCACAGTTTTAAAAAATGCAGCTAACATTAGCTTCCTCGTTTTCCTGTGACACCTTTGTGACAAGACAAGCCACCAGCAGAAAGGAAAACAGAGACACTGACATTTTATATCAGCAAAGATGTCACACCAGTCATTGCTGCTTTTTGTTATCATAGCACAGCTGCTCTTGTGCTTTTTTTGTCAACATGAATAATGTAAATATGTCATAAAAAGTATAAAACTACCCAGAACATCCTAAAAATGAAAATGAAATGTTTCATGCTAATTTATGTTTGCTATCCCTTTATAAATAATCAAAAGAACAAATTGAACATCAATATTATTATTATTACCAAGGCTTCTTTCAAGGATACACCACTTTCTGTTTATCATACAACCTAACGTAGTGTGTAATGACAAGGAAAACTGTTTGCTAAAACATCAGTTGCTATGTCAGAATTCAATTTCCACGAGGAGTGGCTTACAGGAGGAGCAAAACATGGTTTCATCCCTAAGAAGTGACATGAAGACTCGAGCCTGTTAAGCTTAAAATGAATGTTTTCATGCATCTTGATTAACCCTGACAGAACTTAAAAACTAATTTTGTAACCCATTGATTTTTGTGCCAGCACAGAGTTATAATGAAATCCCCAAATGCCTGCACATTAATAAGAGAGATCAATCAGTTGCATCTCCCATGCTCAGCTATACTGTATGTCTGAACAAAATCAATACTTTCAGACATGTAAAAGGATGTAGCAGATTTCGACTTTTACTCATCACTATTTATCATATAAACACACAAACTGCCCACACTAAACGTCACGAAAGGAACGATTTGCAAAACGAGCAGCAGCCATTCTGGTGTCTGTTTAACTATCCTGCACTCCGTCTCCATACGTGACTTCTGTGAATGAGTTTGCACATGCGCACCTATATTTGTGTGCGTTTGCAATTGTACAAATTTAGATTTAAATGGGTGTCTGTGAATTGCACGCCGATGAAAAGACGACAGGTGGTGGGAGGGTAGTAGATCTATTGAGACTTGTCACAGTGTTCCGGTTTATGAGCCAATGACAGGAGACACACACCCATCCACATCAAAGTTTATTACAGTTCATCACCTCCCCACCTGCAGTGTAATGACATTTAGCCAATCCTATAAAAATCCCAGGAAACCCGTGGGTATAAATCAATGCCTTCCCACCTTTCCACCAGCTGCTGTTTGAATCCATTATTAAAGGCAATCCAGATCATTTTTGATAGAACGCTGTTATGACATGTATGTGTGTCTCCTAACAAATGTGGCGTGAAAGCACAAAACTAGAGGGAATTATAAATAAACAGGAAGAGCACATGCAGAGAAGTACAGCCAAGCAGCATACCATACTGTAACAACCTCTATCACAGCACACACCCCCAACCCCATGGAAAAAAGGATCAGTGTGTATCTGTGCTGACAAGCAGTTTACGTAAAATCCCATTCGTTTCATCTAAGCAACTCTGTTAAGTGTATGGTCGGCTGCAATCTGGTGGAGGGCTACACAAGCTCCACCTGTCTGGGACTGGGGTTTGCTTCATCTTTTTTGTTGTTCCCTCCACATCTGGCAATCACGTGTTCTCACCGCTCCCAAAAGCATCTATAAGGCTCATCATATATAGGTGTAATGTTAAAATAGCGTCCAAGATATGGTGTAATCAAAGGAAGGGTTGTTTCTGCTTTGGTGAGTGTGCAAGCTTGCACTGGTTCCCTGTGTGTGCATAACCATTGTGTGGAATAAGACTCTAGTGTTGGGTTTTTACTGCAGTCAGTGACTACCCTCTGCAGGCAGTCTGAGTTAATGCTGCACCACAGAGAGTAACAAATGCAGGGCAAATGGAGAGGAGTGTCTAGAAGAGCAGGAGTACAGGGCAGGAATAGCTTAAATGATGCTGCAAAATCACAATGAAACATAAACACACATTCATATGATTGTTTGTTTTGAATATTAACATTATCAAAAGCATTAACTTCAACTCTGAATGGATACATGTTTTATTTCGGGGCAATGATGATGCCATTGATGAGCTCCATATTGTCTTTTGACTGCTTACTGAAGGTCATTATTTGTAATGAGCCACCAGAAGAGACAAAAACATTATTAAATGGGAAATGTGGTTTCACTGTAGTAATATTGTACATATTGATGTTGATAAAGGGAACATTGTTTTCCAGTGCAAACATAATTCTCATCATTGACTAATTTATTCCATTCTTAGCTTGCAATACACTCTAATGTTAATGCTTGCGCCTTCTAAGTAAAACAGAAATTCAATCAATAAAATCATAACATATAACATTCCTGGGACCTAATAAAGAGACGAGACAAAATTCTAAGTGTTTTGACAGAAGAATGTTCAAGGTGATCATTTCTGAACAAAACATTAGCTTGACACATTGAAGGAGTAGCTCCATTTCCCCCAGCACAAGACACAAAAAGCACTGCTGACAATAAAAAGCATCAACAGACAAGAAAGCTAACATATCAATACCATTAAAGGTATGCGGAAGCCACATCTATTTAATTTCCATCTCTGTGAAGACGGGAGCTACATCAAGCACTATTCCCAGAAGGTTAAACTCCAGCTACTGAAGTACCTCATTGCTGCACATCAAAAACAATGTGCCACATGAGTGTTTAAATGAGCTGTTGAAAGACAACAGTCAGTTTCCTGTCAAGGTGAACGTCCTGATATTAATGACATGATTTAGTGCACAGCATGCTGCAGAGGAGAAGCCAGGAAACAAAGTAGACAAAGATGGGGTTTAAAAGGTGAAACATGTTGACATGGTCTTGATTTTTCTAACTTGGTGCAACTTTGAAAATAGTTGCAGACAAGAGATATTATTAAAGAGGCTGTAGTGTGTGCTACTTTGTTATTTTTATATTTCTGCTCTCTAACATGCACAAACACTCCTCTTCCTCGCAGCCTGACTAGGCCACTGCCCTGGATCTTAACACATGTTAAGTATGGAGGTCAGCTGAATGCTAAGGGTCTCTCTGCTCTGTTAAAAAGAAGAATCCGCTTATTAAAAAGTGAGCTCTAAAATTCATGCTCCACCCCCCACTGCACACCACCACTTTACTAAGCTAATTAGCTACTTGGGCCAGGAGATGGTGTCAATGGGGGAAACAACATATTTCACCCTGTCAGCTTCTACTGGTGACCTCCGCTGATCTCTTGATACGCTATTAAAGTAAACGCCCAAAGATGTCAATGGTGCCCAGGAAATTTGGTTCATCTTAATAAATAACTGCAAGCAGATGTCTTCAGTTAGCCCAAAGGTCCGAAGCCCTTTAAAATAAACAGTTTCCTTATGCGCCTACAACCAAGTTGAGTTTTGTGTTTTGGTGCAGACTCAGATGACACTGCTCGTTTCTGACTGTGAAAGAGACGACTCAGTTCCATAAATGAAATAGGCCTGCTTTGATCCAACCATTTCATGATCACACCTTAGCACTGATGAGTACAAAAATCTGACATGCAAATAGCAATTACCATAGCTTCACTTCAGTTGACACTCAACAGCGCTAGCTTTTCATCTAGAATTGAGGACGATGCTTTTAGCTGAAAATAATGTCGTGATTCAAAAAAAAAAGAAGAAGAGGAAATGACTCAGAAGGTTGAAGGATATTTTCAATTTCTCTCCCTAAAACACCACTTGCTGATTAGTACCCCTGTGCTGCCTTCTGGCATGGCGGCTTAGACCTTTGATTAGAAGAGACTCCCCCATAATCACAAGTGTATGATTATGGCATTAGGCCGGATTCTTCACATCAGAATTTGCAATCAAGAAATTGGCGTCGAGGATCGATACGGCGCAGCACCTCATCTGACGGCGGGGTAGAAAAGCAAAGATGTGTGTGGGAGGAAGAGGCTTAGGATCAATTAGGAAGCAGCTGGCACGTACAGACATTACTTTTAATCTTCTAATGCATCTGGACAAAGACCTGGGGTTGAGCATTTGTTGGCTTCTAAGAGGGAAGAATCGATCCTTTCTGCACATCTTTGACGCCAGTTCGTCCTGGGCCGTTTCAACAGCATTTAAGACATAATGAAAGGAGAGAGCCTAAATCCGCTTACCTTCCCTAAGTGAAGAAACTGTATTTGGTGTCACACTTTAGGTGAGGCTGAAACATCTTAATCCTTTGAAATAGTTTCTAATACATTTGAATACCTGGTTAATCTCTCAGATGTACTGTAGACTACTGTAGTGCTATATCCTCACCTGCTGCGATGACATCCTCCATTTATCAAACTGATATTTCAACCGCACAAAGGAATGCGAATTACAGACCTTTCTTCAGTTTCATACCCAGATATGAAGGTTTTATTTAATTTCTTTTACTAAATTAATTAGTAATATTAAAGTAGTGAACACATGATACACTAACAATCCATTGCAGAATGGGTAAAACAATTTCATTTGATAATTTAAGCCGTCTTGAACAGATTTGTGCCACAAATATGGTGAAAACAAGGAAATGTGTGTGATGTATAGTCCTTATCAGTGTAGTCCATGTGGAGTGTGGGGCTCATTCAATTAATCAGGCATCATTTAAACCAGCCGGCTTGGTGACAGGGGACCCAATCACTGGTGAAAACAGTCATTCCCAGCATTCCTACTCCTTGTCCCTTGCACTAATGCGCTGTGGCAACCTCCTAACTATTCAATTCCAAACCCAGACCCCCACAGTTTTCACAGTCCCCCAGCCTCTTCCCAGTCCCCATCACTTCACATTCATTAGACTCCATACCTCTATCAAAGGAAAAACGGAGCAAAGCTGCAGCTCCGTCTCATGTTTAAAAACTTGCCTCTAAGGAAGAGAAAAGTGGGAGACAGAATACAGACTGAGAGCAGAGAGAAAGAGGAAACGTAAAAGCAATGAGGCTGAAGGAAAGACCCAAAGCCTTCCTGAGTGTAGAACTGAAAAATGATAATTTGGTGTGAGTGCACGCTTACTCGATTTGCATGCAGGAGTACAAGGAGTAGGTGCATTTAGAGGATGCCTATTCACATGGCTGTGTGTTCACGGTGGACTGACAAAACAAACACTGCATCACATCAGCCATATGCAGGTTTCCAAATAACAGGTTTAATGTGGAACACATCAGTGCACAAAACAACAAACGGCTTCTTCAGCACTGAGAGCCACCTGAATGATTTCCTACTTCCATAAAGGCTCAGTATGGACTTTCTTTTCAAACAACTTATGCATTACCAGAAAACACAAGGTTTCCTCACTCTGATGAAAAACACGTATTAAAGCGTCTAATTAAATACTTCAATTAAACTTTATGCTTACAGTTCTAAAACCATGAATTAAAAATATTCTCAAAATAATGCTATGTGTAGTTTATGATGATCGTGTCCACCAAATTCAACGTCATTACAAATATTAAATTAATAAAAAAATAAAGCCCTAATCTACTTACTGACAAAACTAAAACGATAAAAGAAAACATCATGAACTCAAGGAATGTTTGCGAAGAAAGACAAAAACAAAAAGAACTTGTTTATTATTATTATTTATATATCTTGTTTTCCACTCGAAACACTTCAGGAACTAAATGACAGTGCTACAAGAAAAACTTCTCTAAAGAGATAACCATACATATTCTCATACCGTTGTACTGTATACTGGGTATGTGAGTGCACCCGACAGTGAAACAAAAACTAATCCCGCTGACAGACTCTAAACCTGACCTGAACGGTGACCCCAAACAGCAGCAGACCATGTAAAGAAAGATGGACAAGCTGGCAGGATGCCTGAGCTTGCCAACGTCGTCTCTTTTCCAAGCACTCTCAAGGACTGACAACGCTTTAAAGATGCTGCTGAGATTCTGAGACCAGCAGCAAAGAACCAACACCCCCGCGCATTTCTAAGAAGTATGAAGCACTGATATGTCCTGCAGCGAGAGAAAGTTTTAACTTAACAGTTTGGCGATTAAAAAGGTGGAGCAAAGCAGAAACTAAGATTGCAAGTGTGTGTGTGTGTGTGTGTGTGTGTGTGTGTGTGTGTGTGTGTAAAGAACAGGATTTAAACAGAAGCATTTATATTGCTAATTCCTACAATAGAATTTGCAGCAATCTGCCTCCTTTAAAATCTGATCAGCATTGCTAAATTAACTCACTTTTTTGAAAGAAAGTCGAAGCAACTGCACCACAAAACTTAACCAGTTAGTACGGGCAACAAAACTTCACACTGCTCTACTTGTTATGACAACACATATTCTCAAATGCCTCTAAGTAGGATAAATGGGTTTTGAAGAAAACAAAGTGAGATGTACAGTACTCGAGTCAGGTGGAAGTGCAAAGGGTAAGCTAGAAATAAGAGTTCCTGTGGGTCCAAACTTCAGTTGTAGCGTCCCAATTAAGAACTGTAGGACTGAAGAGGTCGACTGGGGTAAGAAAAAAAAAATTGTACACAGCCCCCCTACTTAGAGGAACGGGGGAGCAGATTGATCTGAATAAATTATCTCCAAGGATAAAAGCTCAATGCAAATTTATGGCAAAAACTTTAGGAAAATAAACTTTCTGTTGCCATTTAAGCTATATAATATGTTGACTAATATTCAATATCAAGTGTTTATGATGTTGGCTGTGTTTTTAAAAAGAACACTGAGTGTGTTGTAGGTTTATTAAATAGATATACAGTACTCTGTCAAACAACAGAAGCTATGTTACTCGTTTATTAAAATGTCAAGAAAAACACTTATTAAAAATAATGGTAAACTTGTGAGCTAGCATCACGCATGTAAAAAATCATGCAATGAATATATTTCCTTTAAGGCTAATTTGATCATGTTTTCCTGCTGTTACTGAGCTTCCTGATTATTTCACTTATTTTACTGGCAACAAGATAAACAAGCTCTAAAATAACATTCTACTGTATTACATTTGCTGCCTCAGTTACCATTCATTAGCTCCTCTAAAGCCGACTGGCCAATTATGACTTTTTTTTTTTTCAGCAATTAAGTTATTTTTCTCTCATTTGTAGTCACCTACTGAAAATAATTATTATTTCTTCACTAACTTTTCTGATCCAATCTAATGAAACTGACCATCTCTAATGGGCAAAAAACTGAGCTTTAAAAATCCCAGTTGTTTTAAAAAGCGTATTGTTTTCCTTTCATTTTAACAAATGAAGAAAAATTGAGACATTTAGAGCTGTAAACTAGTGTTGTGCTAACTGCAGAATGGAAAAAAAAACACTTGATTTTTCTTACAAAGGGCCAAATAAAAGAGGCATAAATCTACACAGCTACAAAGATCAATTTTATGAATGAAATATCTGTCGTAAAACTGCATCATTTTTTATGTTGACAGGTCGACAGAAGTTAGATAGTGTAGGTACAAATGCATGAATGTGGTGGGAAAAGACGAGATGACACCAAACATGTCATCTTCAACAAATGATTTAATATCCCCTCAGACCGTGTGTCATTTTGCTTTGTTTTGCTAGTCTTGCACTGTGGCATTAATGCTACTTTACAATATTACAGTCACTACATCACCAGAAAACAGATGTCTCACTTTCCAATATTGATATCACCTCCCAGGTATTTCAAGACAAATAAAGACAACAAAAATAAAAATCTGATCTTGCTCACACTTCTCAGATAAATGTTCTTTATTAGAAATGGTTGCACCATTTTGGTACATTTGCACTTAGAGATTTTATTGTTGCTCATTGTCAAGATAGATTTACTGAGCACATATATACATGTGATTGTCTTCCAAGTAATGCAACGAAGAGACAATAACTCAGGTTTAACTGTAACTTTACCATCGACTGGAAAAGTCGAGCCTCTTCTGCCCACAGGCAAACCACACCTGCACATGGATGCAGATGCATGCTCACACAGATGTGCAGAAAGGATACTTATCTGTCTGTCAGCTTCTATTAAGACAAAAGAAAGGGCAGTCTGTCAAGGGGAAGAGTTGGCCAGCTAGGAGATCTGTGTGCTTGCCTGACTTGATTTTCACCTACGCCAACAATAGATGGTGAAGTTAATGAGGTTGTTCCATGGTCCTTTCACCACCGACCCTGTTGTCCTCTTAACAGCCTTTATATTCTCATTTCCTTTAGCAGCATCAAGCTCTGATCCTTCCCACGATTCTCTCTAAAAAGTCAATGCCTTTACATTTCTAGCAGACGGAAATCTGGGGCATCTCTTCAAAACAAAGCCATTGAGGACCAAATGGACTGAAGCAACGCTGTGTAATGTCAAAGAGACATGACACACAAACACACACACACACACACAAGCAATGTCTTAACAGTCAAGTACAAAGATGACTGGAATAGGGGCTAAAGCTGAAGAGAAAAGTGGCAATAATAAGAGCAAATGGTAGATTATGATGATAATGCAACATGCATGCAGTTTGATAAGTCATCATGTGGGCTGTCAAGAATGAAGCCAAGTAGGTTGAATCATTGAGCCTGACAGTGACAGTGAGCGACAAAAAGCTCATCTTCAACACAAGGTCAGAAGGAGGACACGGTTAGGAGAAATCAACCCTCTTGCACAACAGAATTTTTAAAAACAAAGCAGCTTCGCAAATATACTATTACCTGCTGAAGCAGAACCACCTCAAATTCTTACCACTATATGGAATCGAATCACTCAGAATGACTAGAAATTGCAAAATCATCAGCTTTAAAGCACAATGAATATAAAAAAAAATTGTGTTTCAAGGACTTTTTAGAACACGTCATTCTTTTTTCATACATGTATGGGGGCTACAAAAACACTCACCTTCCCTATGCAATTATTACTGTAGTAATACAATCTGTAAATTGTGAAGTTGGTGTTTCAATGGCCTAACCTCATCCAATCACACTGGTGTGATCTATAATTCAACAAGGGCTGCCGAGGTTCCCTTATTATTACCAACACACTAGAATTCCAAATGAGCTCAGTACTCAACCTCACTCTTTGTCACTCTATCAGTCTGTCTCTTTCTCTCTTTCTCTCTGTCTGTCTTGTCTATCTTTGTGACTGTCTCTTTCTGAACTTGACAACAGCACATAATCCTAAATTCATCACATGCATTCATTACAGCTGTGCATGAAAATCATCATTTTGCTTTTATTATTATTTTTTACTCTAAGAAGAGATTCAGCAATCATATCAGGGTAACTCCAAACAGCATGACAGAGGGTGAGGGAAAGATCGTCGCAATAAAGCCTGTTTGATCATCCTCCAAATTACGTCTGTAACAATACCCAAGTTGTTTTGCAAAGAATCAGCTAGAGAATATGCAAATAGGCAACGCTGCGCTGCACTTGTATGTGAAGCCTGGGCAGAGGAAAAAAGTGTATTGTGGCGCTTTCTTGTTTCGAATTTCAAAAGGAAAGCAAAAGAAAAATGGCCAAGAATTCTCTTTATAACCCCAGGCATTAATTCTGCATATTACAATCAATTATAGAGATCTGAATCGCAGATTTATCTGTGGAGAGAACATCTGGAGAGGAGTACTTCAATAAGACTATTGTATCAAAAAGGACTCCTCGGTGGAAAAGAAAATCTCCACTGCAACCAATGTCTGCAGAAAAAAACAGACAGCAGAAAAGAGAGACAGGGTTAGGGGTGCAATTAGGACAGGGAAGACAGTTGACTACTCCGTGATTAGTGGTGCTGCATATTCAGAAACACTGGAACACATGAAGCCATAGAGGGTTCCTCATAAAGACACAAACACATGAGCATGCAGAGTATCAACAACAGGAACTCGGGTTTATCTGTATTAGTGTTGTCACAGTACCAAAATGTCAGTATTCAGTACCGATACCAGTGAAAATCCATGGTTCTCTGTACCAATTTTGGTACTAAAGCAAAACAAAAACATGAATTGAAGTCATGTAAATCAGAGGTCGCTCTAGACTTTTTAGTTTTCCATCATTTTGACTGATGATTTAAAAAATCCGGTCATAACCTATTTTTACCTGTCACTTATTAATTTTAATAATGAGCGGGTAAAGAATAATACAACGCAGTCTGATGGTGCGCGCACACTCTCACACACACGTGTGTGATTGTGATCCATCAAAATGACCAAAAATGACAAAAATGCTCAGATAGCGCAGCAAGAACTGGGTTGACCCGCTGGTCAGTACTAATGGTACCTCATACAACCTGGAACCGCAACATTTAAATTGTTTTTGTACCGACTGTGTACCGAAGAACCAGGTCTTTTGACAACATTAATCTGTATGCCACTGTAACTCTAAAAAAAAAAAAACTCCTTATAAACACAGAAACAAAGGCACTTATTACAACAGCAAAAAGAAATACACCTGGAGATTAAATATAGTGGATCCCAGAGCGCATATCTTGTCTCCTATGATGCAATTCTCATGGTTATATGTAATAGAGATTCCTCAAACACATGTTTAACAAATAACACTTCCCTCAATACTTGACTTCTTCATAACAAAAGGGAGGTATGTAACAGGATTAGAGTCCTGTGCTTTGTTTTGTTTTGTTTTTTATTAGTTATTGCAACCATTACAATCTTATTTACATACTCTTCTACAACAGCACCCTACTGAGAAATGTAATATCACAAGAATCCCTGTGTCTTCACTTGCGAGTTCTCATTTCTTTAAAAAGTAACTGACAAACACAGTTAGGTTGTTGTGTAGGACCTGGTACATTTGAGTTCTTTTTGCTCTTCTGTTCAATAATTAAAGAACAGAGTTCAGTCCGTGACCAGGTGGGGCGCGTCTCTCATCTACCTACCTACTACAGTCCACAGAGACAAAGATGCATGCATTAATAAAAGCTTTTAACAGGCCCAGGCGAAAGAAAAGAGCTGAACCTTTGCCCAAAACAAGGAACCAGAGGCCTGAACATACGCCTTGATTTTTCTGCACAGATCTGGCAGAGCTGCTGCTACAGGCCGAGGTAATGTGACACTTCCCCTCACATATCAGCTCTCCAGGGGTGTAGAAGCTGGATTGTACACCAGGTTCAAAGAGATGTGATGGAATGCTTGTGAAATTCTGGCTCAGTGGCAAGGGACAGGGAGTGAGACAGAAAAAGCGTCTGATCCACAAAGGCAATTCTCAGAATATGTACATGCAACACAAATATGTGACAATGCAGTGGCAGGATATGTCAAAGAGCAGTCCATCTCTTCTTCAAGAATGGCTCACAACTTTAAGGTATGGCGAGTTAGATCTTTTTATTAATGATTACACTTTTAAACTCTTTTTTTAATGAGAAACGTCAACAGGAAGAGAAGTGTCAATACACCTCACAACCATGCTTGTTGACCTGTGTGTTGATCATGATCATAACCCTGATTAGTTTAGCCTAGCTAGTTGCTACAAACACGCCGACAGCTCAAACACTTACCAAAACCATCTTTTTTCGGAACTACTTCAAAAACGTAAGATGAGCAAAACCTCCCATTTTTTGTGTTAAGTGATACAGAGTTGAATGGCAAACAAAAGACACAGACAATCACTAGTGAACCCCGAGAAAAACAAACCAAAACGCAAGCACACACACACACACACACACACACACATACTTTTATACAGGCATGTGGGCACAAACAAATCCACAAACGCCTAAGCCAGCTTACCATCTCTCTGCGGACAGGAGGAACACTCCCGCCACATCATTTCAGAGTGCTTTTCATCACAGTGTGACAACATGTCAGCTCCAGTCCCTGTCACTACGCCACACTGCATTGATATTCACCAACTGTGCAGCAGCCTGGGACACAACACAACCATGCCAAAAATATGACACTGGAGGAATAACTTTTCTGCGTTTACTTGCCTACAAACACACCCACGTGCTCATACTGAGACTGTTACATCCTCGCACAAGTATGTGCATACATATCAATTATAGTATGGATACAGCAAGCAAGCATCTGCACAAATGAATCATCCAAACACTGGAGGTCAAATGCAATTCAACACAATAACATCAACATCAGTTTGACTGATGTTTTCTGTTCCGTCTCCTAAAGAGCAGCCGTGAATCTCCGTGTGCATTAGTGTACCTTCCTTAACCACCTGTCAAATAGACTGACAAACTTGATTATGTGACTGATTGACAGGTTCAATTCTGTATATATGCAATCTAAACCCATCCCACAAACAACACAAACAATTTACTATTCAGCACCCACTGACATTTGCACTGCCAGAGGCAAAGAAGAGGAGACCTGGGGCAGAGCAGGCTGCAAGGGGAGAACAGGGTAAGTGTGTGTGTGTGCGTGTGTGTGTGTGTTTGGCAGGCTGCACTGAGGACCACAATGTGATTTAATTACAGTTATTTTTATCTGTGATTGAAAAATGCTGCAATAAAACAATGATTGGGGGTTCCAGGCAAAAAGACAACCGTAGCTGGTAAACAATTTTATTACACTGCCCTAACATGAGGATATTAGGATTTTTACAAATGCCTCTCTACTGCAGTCTAAAGAATGAATCATTGATGATCTCACTTGGATGTGAAGGGGATATGAAATTGATGAGGAATCAAACAGGCAGCAAACTAAATCTGCTGCACAAATATTGCCTGCGCTGGAACACCAGGTAAGCATATAATGAAATTTCTAGTGTGGTGTAAGTCCTGCACAAGAGTCTGATTATGCATCCTCTCCTTTGACTGCTCTGTATCTCCAGCACAAACATGGCCTTGAGTGTGAATACAAACACGCAGGCTGGGGAGATGCATTCAGTGAAGCAATTAAACATCCCTGTGCGTCCGCATACAAACTATCAGCCAAATCGGACTCTACAGGTATCCTCTGTGGAGAGCAGGTAGTGTGGATTAATCCATCCCTGTGTGTCCGAGCTGCATGGCTGCTCCACCAGCCTGGACTACTGGGCTTGTTAAAGTTGATTTATTAGGCCTCTGTTTACTTTGGCTTTCCCAGGCAAGGCAAGGTCAACAATAATGGTCGTCTGAATGGGAATAAATTTTGACCTGGATATATATGGTCGGCGCTGCTTTTCTCCAGAAACCTTTCATCACATGCAAGATCAAATCACCCCCTCCTTCCTATTCTTATGTACACACCCACACAGTTTCTGTCCCTTAGTAACTGAGGCATCACTCAGGAACATTTTAAATTGGTGCCTTTTCTGCAGTTACTTTTTTATTTGCGCTGTGTACTCCCTCCCTCTCTGTCTTCTCAATCGCCGCTTGATATTACATTTGCTCATACATGCGGGAGCGAACAACTGTTATGCCAATTAAGTCCTTAATTTTTCCTAAAGTAGGAGGATAAAGTATGGATAAACAAGGTTTAACATACAGTAGCTACATGTTTTCTGCAAACCCAGCTTGATATAAAGGTACAACAGCAGACCTTCCTGCTGACTAAACTGTGCATCACTTACACATAAAAGTTGGAAAAACAACCCCCCGCCTTCCATGCGAGGCTGACAAAACAATAAATCTGAACAACTCATGACTTCCCCGTACAAAGGGGGAAGGGGAAAACAACTTTGTTGCTCTATCTATTATTTACGCCTTTTCAACCCTGTTTCTCAGTTAGCATGGGGCAGGACACATACAGTTACAACTTGTACGAGCAAAAATTTCCAATGAGAGGTTACAGAAACCTTCACTCTCACAGCTTGTCAGGTAAATTAAATGTTCGTGCTGATGTATACATGGATGTCAAAGTTTTGAATGACAAAATCACTCCACTCATCTGTAAACATTTTTCTTTCTGTGCATCTGCCTCAATGCACTTTGCGAAGAGAAGAAGAGTTAAAGGAAGACGGAATGAGAGGACTTGCTATTTTCAGGCTTTTTACATTAAAAGTAGCTACAAAATTCTAAAGGAGAAGAAATAAATAACGTCAGGAAAGAAAAACACATTTAGCTTTGCTGAATTTCTTTATTTACGGGTGGAGCTCTTGCAGAAACTGTCAGTTGTAAATGAAAATCATCATTAGTAGTCACAGTGGTGTTTACCTGTGGGCGAGCATCAACCTCTACAACCATAATGCAGTCATTAAATCATCATACAGGTTTTATGAGGCCTGCACTGAATGCATGTTGAATGTGAAAATGACAGTTTGCTTTTCAAATAATACGAGTCAAAAAGCAACAAAAAATGTAACTAGTTTTGACGTGACTCTGGTCTGCTTATAAGAAAAGACCTGCTTTTAAAAGGCAGCTGATCTCATCCTGAATCACCTTTCAGTTGGTGCTGAAACCTAAATGAATGAAAAATAGTCACAATTTGAGCCCTGCCATTGATTCTCATAATCAGTTACCTCTTGAAAAAGTACTTGAGATATGTGACATGTGCTCCAATCTGATGAATTATGTCAGGCAAAAGCTGTCTGACTTTTAAGGACTAAAAGTTACTAATGGACCTTTAAATTAGAGAAAGGTCATTTTGCATAGTTCAGTCTTATTATGGCCACTTTGTGTGTTATAAAGCTTGTAAGAATCCACCTCATTGATCCGTCAATTGCATTAAAACATGAATTGATCTGAAGAAAAACTTCTGCATCCAAAAAGTTCAGTGAATTAGTGTCAGTGAGAGCAGTTTGCTACCTTCATTAAATGTCATCCTTTTTTTATTCTCTGACATTTGTCACAGTTTGTACCGTATCTAATAAAGTAGGCAGGCTAAAAGAAAAAAGGAGAGCTGGGAAAATAATGTATCCAAGGTGATTTGTCATGATTGTGACATGCTGCTGAGGTGCTCAGCTCAAAGCATTCTGATAAACTCATTACCCTATCTGCAAGGCTGATAGAAAAAAAACCTTAAAGCAACTTTAGCAGAACCCCAACCCCTTCCAAATCCTCCCTGTGTTCCCTCATCACAAAGTAATCCAGTAATAACCAAACAAGCAGCTATTAAATATTCTCCCACAAGTACTGAAAATGTTCTGCAATGCCTTAGAGACACACCAGGCAGATTACCATAAACCTCTGTACCAATATGCTTAGTTTAATTTTAAGAAATTAACTCTTGCCTGGAGCATACCTCCAAGCTCAGACGAGCTGCATTTCAATGCCACCAGTGCTAGCTCATCTATAGCAACACGCTGCGCCGCTTTGTAAGACTTTATTGTGCATTAATGGCTCTGAGAACATTGCAACATGTGTAATGATGCTGTTTCTGTAATAATTCCTGTTCTCCCTTGTGAAATATTTAGATGTAAAACTGATCATTTTGAGTGTATAATAAGAATTTTAAAAGACAAAGTCACTAACAGGAAGTGTGTCAATAAACAAGGTACATATCTTTGTGTGGTTTCAGTCTTCAGACATTATGCAGTGTGAGTGCAAAACCACCCACTGACTAGACTCTACAATGTAGGATTAATAAAACATACACAGTTGTACTTTTTGTACCTGCACCGACTTAAAAGAACAGTGAAAGGAAAAGGATGAATTTTACAGTGATGTAATTAATAACCCAGTCCTCACCATGAGGAGGCGATTACCAACAGCTGCAAGGCTTCGTTCTCTCACAGTCAGACTTTTAGGCACATCAGCAGCAGCAGCTCTTGAGAGTTTTACTCACAACTTCTGCAGAGCGATTAAACTTTTAGCCTCATGATTACCATACGAAGCACAATCAAGTACAAACATGCATACACTACACATGCACTCCTCTCTCCCTCATTTAGAGCAGTCTTCTGCATGAATCAACCATTTTTTACTCCAACAACTAATGTGATGTGTTTTCTCCAACTTAAGAGGCTGAGATGATTGTGAGTGAGCATCCTCCCAGTCATTAGATCATAGCAAACCACTACTCTTGAAGCGGGAAAGCTTTAACACCCCATAAACGCTCCGCTCAGTCAATGGCTTTGATGAGGCTTTTGATATGCCTTCACTCCATTAGGTAGTCAAGAGGAATATACTAGCATATAAAATAGAAATAAAGTTGACTTAATCTAACCCATGCAATATCCTCAAATCAAAGAGGGTCTTTACAAGTGTTGGAGTGCTTCAAGGCACCATACCTAGCAGTATCTATGCATCATCGCCTCCCTCTCTGATGTCTAAAAACATTAGGCCTAAATTGACAGCTGGGAATGTCTTGACACTTATTAAGCACTTCAAAGTTCAACTGTGATCACATTTCAATTGTGAGGCAGTAATCGGAAGCTGTTGGCATTGTTCTGATGTCGATGTCTCTAATCTGACTGTTGTGAGGCCTAGAACTCAGATTATACCTGTTTCTTCTGATGTGATAACGACTGATATAACCATGTAAAAAGCCTAAATGTGTGTTTTAAACATTCTCAACAGACTCTGTCAGTTTTATATATATACCTCCCTGAAGTACTCCTCTTATCTCTTATTTTATGACCACAATAGTCTTTGGAAGATCAGGTTTTGTTTTGCATGTTGATGAGCCACCACACCAAACGGACAACATGCAGGTGAACACAAAACAACTTTTAAAATACAAAATTAAACGCTCATGATTTTTGGTAACCAGTTGTGCACGCCTTGAGAAATATCTTGAATTTAAAAGTCAAACAAATGTTCATGTACCAGGTTTATAGCTTTGCTTTATTCAATGAAAACACTAGAAGTAGAGAAGAAACGGGGGGAATAACAGACTTTGAAGGGGTGGAACGAGATCGAGGATACAAACAAACAACAGTAAAGAAGAAAAACTAAGATAAAAGTGACTGAGTTCAAATAAAAGGACAGGGATATACTCAGAGATCTGCTGGACAGTAAAAGAAAACACAAGATAGATGTGATCGACGTTGATATATTCGATCAAAGCTGCACGACTGATCCAGAAACAAAATCACTGCATCTGTTAATCAATCAGCAAATGGATCAAGCATCACAATCTACCCAAAATGTTCACAATAATATGTAACAAGCCTTGATGGATAATTCATTTTCAGCTTATATTTAATATTAATGCTTAGTACTACGCAAAAGAGCAAAATAAAAACAGCATTTTAAACCCTATCCCAACCATGAGGCACCTTTTTTTTTAAACCTCACACTAATTCTTTCACACTTGTCTAATAGGATTGGATCTGGCCACTTTAATTGTATTGCAGTATACATGAGGCACTTCAATTCCTCTTCTTATTGAGCACTCCGCTCCAAAGGCTTGTCAAACCTTTTAGACTATTTAATTAAATGGAAGTTAGTACTGGGGCCATCTAATGAGACTTTCATTGATGTACGCAGGAGCAAGACAAAAACCTAGCAGGATCAAAATCGTTTTTAAAAGACAGATTACGACACATGTCAAAAATAAGACTGAAAATAAAAGATGTGTATATCCCCAAGGATGGCATGGTTCTAAATCCAAACAGTCACAAATACATCAAATAAATTTAACCCTCTACTGTCCACTTATTCAATTTTAAACTGTTCTTCTAAAAGATCTGACTGTCTGCCCATGCCAGTGATTTTAATCAGTCCCTTTTAGCATTAACTAACACCTCAGTACTATTAAAATAAAACATTACATAGTCCTATACGCCAGAGAAATCAGACCAAGATGGCAGCAAAAGTTTATCAAACAAGACAGCAAGAAGACATTTTGATATTCGGCATATATTCTTTTTATTTTCCAGATAGTTTGTCTTAAATAAACAAAGGCCTTTTTGCAAATATGAATTTTTGTATTAATGATTTTGAATCTGCAAAAATAATGGTGTTCAGGCAGCAATCACTTTTCTAAAAATGTTCCTCACAATATGATATATTCACTATTTTGATGATAAATTAAAAGAGGTATAAATCCCCACAGTTTTGAAAAGTCACAAGAATGTAGTGCTTATTGCTAATAAATGTGACTTGGGTGTAATGGGTGCTCAATCCAACAAATAACTCTAGCGCACCGATGTACAAACACACATTGTTTCTAAGGTCATGTAACCTCTGTTTGCAGGTCTCAAGTCTTATGTACCAATCAGCTGTTATTGCTCACACAATATCTCAATGTATCAAAGGTCATCCGGGGTTTGACATGACTACGATGCTTCCCACATCAGGAAATAAATTCTTTAAAGAGCCTGTGGCTAAATACTCCACAGACATCCATGCAATGTATGTATCCTGTTCAGGAACCACCTTGATGATGTCAAATCTAAAGACAGCGCTGTAATGATAATTCTTCAGGTATAAACAACTTCAAAGAAGACTAAGAAACACATGATTTGATTGAGAAATTGTTGAATAGAGCATCTGAGTTGCAGAGGATTATAGCAAGCCTTGTTCAACAACCAGATGTTACGTCAACTTCTCTTTTATACCTGACTACCCTTAGCTAAATATGGCTCATTGTACTTCCGAATCTATACTCTAACTTTGCCCTATTATTTGTTGTACGTCAGAACTAAAGCATGTAATACTAAGTTTCTATATGCCTGTTCCATAATGAGCTGTACTAAAGTCCTTGCAGCCTACTTTACCAAACGTCTATGATTCTAACATCTACAATTAAATTATTTTACAGCCTCTACTTAAATAGTAACTATAAACATGAATGTAGCGCAGAAGCTGAGGCTAAAACAAAACAAATACCCTCCCATGGTGGGTCCCAGAAAACGTTTCAAGTCCCACCCCATCATGTGACAAATGGGACATTTTCCCTTAGTAAAAAATATTACAGGTTATTAAATTACATGTTTTAATTTAGAATGTGAGTCACTCTCTAGAAACAACAAATGTGTCATGATCTGTGCTTCTTTTGTGTTTAGGTTTTGGCCTTTGTTTTTCCTTGTGTTTTCTTCAGTCTTCCTCCCGTCTCCCTGCAGTAATCCTCTACAGGTGTGTCCTGTCTCCTTGATTATCCTCATGTATTTAAGCACCCCTGTCTTTCACTCCTTCAGATCCTCTGCCATGCCCTGCTGTCCTGCCCGTGAGTCCTGTTATTTCCCTTTTGCACCCACACCGAATCGTGACAAATGACAACTAACACAACTAAAACACCAACAGGTTATTGCCACTCAATAAAAAAAATCTGTACTAGTGAGACTTATCATTTAAAGCTAAAGAATCTGTAAAAATGCATCCGAAATACTATCCATTCTTGAGCAACTTTTAAGCTGAGTATTGCAAAATTTGTAATAACTAAATAAGCAAAACTATATATGTGAAGAGAAGTACAAAAGTTCTCAAGTCATTTGGATTTAAACACACACTAGAATTGTTAAATCTAACTGCTATGTAAATGTAATTGGCACAGTCTCCTATTCTGATGAACCCCTCATATAATAATTTTAGAAAAAGTTTTAAAGATTATTATCCAAGATAATCTGATTTATCCTGATTGTGCCCTGAGGTTATTTCTTCTGTTGAAAGATCATTAAAATCCATGTATCCAGTAAATAAAAGAATAAGAATTTTTATTTGTTTGAATTCTGAAAGGCAGGTTATAAATAAGAGCAACATTAAACCTTGCAGACAGGCCAAGCTATTTAGAAAATTAGGCGACTGCTATTAAAACTTGTGGAAATTTAACACCTCTGACAGCAAAGACAACAATTTACTCACTGTGCCCACATGCCACCTCGTAAAAATGAAAACAAAGCATTAACATGTCATTGAGAAATGATGTCTATTTAAGTGACTATTCTGAAGGGAAGAAACTGTGCTTGTTTTTTTAAGAACTTGATGTGATTATTATAGCAAAAGAAGAAGACAAATAAATTCATCAAAGTGAGATTAAGGGTGTTGAAAAGCTTGGCTTGTCATTATAGCATGAAAGACCAAACTAAAATCTATCAGTGACAGATTAACAAGGGAAATGAAGTGTTTCAAGAAGTGCACAGCTTAGAAAAGAGTTCAACTGTACTGATGAGTGAATGACAATAGCACTCTCTTCTAATGTGCAAAATGATGGCGTGCAGTTTTGCCCTATTTTAGGAAAAGCTATTTTTCAAAGTGCCAAAAATCTAATTTGTAAAAGGACTCATTGAAATCATTAGAAAGATACAAAAGCTTTGCCAAATCCAAACTAAATCATGAAACCAAAGCCACAACTTCAATCTTCAAAAGCTAGACCCTTTATCTATTATTGAGGTTCGCAATGCTCTTAAAACCTGAGGTTAAACTGAGCTGTGGAGCTAAGGATTCCCCCATCATGTGTATAAAGCACATCTTGAAAGTCAACTCTTCATTTCATGGCCACATACTGAAATCATTATTTTTGCTATCAAACTGTAAAACCAACCTGAAAGGTGCCAAGCTCAAGTTCAGATTCAGGTTTTTATTGTGCCACAAAGGGAAATTTAGTGCACAGCAGCATTCAACAACAGTCTCGAGGCATAATCCACACAACAAAATTTCCACAGGAAATTAAAAAATCAAACGTGTAAAAAAGGAAAAAAATGTTAGAAACATTTAAAATGTGCTTGGTTTGATCAAAGTTGACTAACAGCTTTAATTGCACTTGGGACAATTACATTATCATCCTTTGCAGGCCATTCTTGCAGATTTGCTGCAGTGTGTTGGTCAAAGTTGAGAGAGTTGTCAATGATTGCTCTCAGGTATCTGTAACTGTTCAGTTTCCACTAGAGATCTTTTGATCATTGTTGGTAAAGCAGAGTAGGAAGTTTTACTGAAGTCTATGACCACATCATTTGTTTTATTGATATTCAACTTTGGTGATGATTTTCACACCACTTCACAAAATAGCCAAGAACAGGTAAAGGTGTAATCTCTCCATCCTGCAGCAGACTGACTATAATAGTGTCATCTGCTAACTTAAGGATGTGCTTGTTTTTATAGGTACTTCTGTAGTCATTTTTGTATAAAATATACAAAAGTGGGAGAAGATACACGCCTGAGGTTGCGGCTGTTTTCTGGATAGGACACCGTTCACCTTCACTCCCTGTGGCCAACAAGTTTAAACCGTTAAACTGTCAAGAGAGCTTGCCATGTTAAAACAAAATTAAAGCAGCTCAATTTAGGGAATGGCTTGGTAATGTAAGCTAATTTGATTATTTCCAAGCCGTAACACAATTTATGTGAGTATGTCTTAAGAGAGTAAAGAATAAATGAAATCTCTTTTTATGGGATTATTAAAAAAGATTACCAGTGCATATGAAACCTTTTCAAATTAATGTTATCAGATCTATGGTTTGTAAAACATATAAACTGGTGTACTTTCAAATGTAGACCATAGTAAATACAATTACTATCTATTACTGTTGCAAATATACACAGATGAAATCATGCATCCACAGCAACACCGAGACTACAGAGCCCAGTCCAACACCTGCATGAAAAATCCCAATTTAACCTCTGCTTACAACCATCCTCTTAACATCCGTCATATAAAGCAGATGTGGCTTCCAAGCTGTCTCTT